>NSJW01000825.1:0-98810 GCA_019955255.1 Castanospermum australe
TTGACTTTATGGTCAAATGGTCAAACCTGGAAAAGTTTTTGTGATCTGAAAGGCCTAGGCAATCTTTTAGTGAACCCAAGTACTCCATAAAGCTTCAATGTTTGAAAATATCTTGGCCTTTTTTATTCTCACCTAACTTAGCCATCAGGTTTGCTTACTTTTGATTTATTTTTGACTTTATGGTCAAACGGCCAAATCTAACAATGTTTTTAGGATCCGAATGGCCTAGGGAATGTTTGAGTGACCCCAAGCACTCCTAAAACCTTGAAATTTTCAAAATATCTCCACCTTATTCATTCTCATCTAACTTAGTAATTAAGTTTGCTTCCTTTTGATCTATGTTTGACTTTATGCTCAAATAGTCAAACCTAGTAAAGTTTTTGAGTGACTCCAAGCACTCCTTATAGCTTTAAGTTTTGAAAATATCTCCACCTTCTTTATTCTCATCTAACTTAGTCATTAAGTTTGTTACGTTTCGATCTATCATTGAATTTAGTGTCAAATGGCCAAACCTAACAATGCTTTTGTAATCCAAATAGCCTAGGGAATGTTTGAGTGACCGCAGGCACTCCTTAAAGTTTCAAAGTTTGAAAATACCTCCACCCTCTCCATTCTCATCAAGGTTAGTCATTAAGTTTGCTTTCTTTTGATCTATCTTTGACTTTATGGTCAAATGGCCAAACCTAGCAACGCTTTATTGATTCGGAAGGCCTAGGCAGTGTTTCAGTAATCCCACGCACTCCTTAAAGCTTCAATGTTTTGAAAATATCTCTACCTTATTTATTCTCATCTAACATGGGTCATTATATTTGCTTCCTTTGATCTATCTTTGACTTTATGGTCAAATGGTCAAACTAAGCGAAGTTTTTTTATTTGAAAGGCGTAGCCAATGTTTCAGTCAACCCAAGCACTTCTTGAGGCCTTAAGGTTTGAAAATAACTCCTCCTACTTAATTTTCATCAAACTTAGTCATTAAGATCACTTCCTTTTGATCTACCTTTGACTTTATGGTCAAAAAGTCAAATGTAGGAATGTTTTTGTGATCCAAATGGCCTAGGCAATGTTTAAGTGAGCCCAAGCACTCGTTAAAGCTTCATGGTTTGAAATATCTCCACAGTCTTCATTCTCATCTAACTTAGTCATTAAGTTTCCTTCCTTTCAATCAATCTTTGACTTTATAGTCTAATGGTCAAACGTAACAGAGTTCTTGTGATCTGAATGGCCTAGGCAATGTTTAAGTGACCCAAATCATGCCTTAAAGCTTCATGGTTTCAAAATATCTCCACCTTCTTTATTCTCATCTAACTTAGTCATTAAGTTTGCTTCCTTTTGATCTATTCCTTTGGCTTTAATTGGTCCAATAGTCAAACTTAAGCGAAAGTTTTTGTGATCCGAAAAGGCTTAGGCAAAATGACTGTAAGTGAGTCCCCAAGCACTCCATACTAGCTACAAGGATTTGAAAATATCTCTTGTTTCCTTCATTCTCATCTAACTTGAGTCATTAAGTTTGCTTCCTTTTTGATCTATGTTTTGACTTTATGCTCAAATGGTCAGACCTAGCAAATTTTTGAGATCTGAAAGGCCTATGCAATGTTTCAGTGAACCCAAGTACTCTTTAAGGCTTCAATGTTTGAAAATATCTCTGCCTTCTTCATTCTCATCTAACTTAGTCATTAAGTTACTTCCTTTTGATCTATCTTTGACTTTTTGGACAAATGATAGAATGTAGCAAAGCATTTGTGATCCGAAAGGCGTAGGCAATGTTTCAGTGGAACCCAAGCACTCATTAAGGTTCAAGGTTTGAAAGTATCTCCGCCTTCTTCATTCTCATCTAACTTAGCCATTTAGGTTTGCTTAGATTTTGATTTATTTTGGACTTTATGGTCAAATGGCTAATTCTAGTAAACTTTTTAGGATCCAAATGGCCAGGGGAATGTTTGGGTGGCACCCCAAACACTCCTTAAAACTTTATAGTTTTGAAAATATTTCCACCTTCTTTCTTCTCATCTAACTTAGATCGTTAAGTTTGCTTCTATCGATCTATCTTTGAATTTAGTGTCAAATGGTCAAAGCTGGCAATGTTTTTATAAACCAAATGGCCTAGGCAATGTTTGAGTGACTCCAGGCACTTCTTAAAGCTTCAAAGTTTGAAAATATCTCCATGTTCTCCAGTCTCATGAAAGTTAGTCATTAAGTTTGCATTCTTTCGATTTATCTTTGTCTTTATGGTCAAACGGTAAAACCAAATGAAGTTTTTGTGATACGAATGGCCTAGGCAGTGGTTCAATAACCCAAAGCACTCATTAAAGCTTCAAGGTTTGAAAATATCTCCACCTTCTTCATTCTCATCTAACTTAGTCATTAAATTTCCATCCTTTTGATCTATCTTTGACTTTATGGTCAAATGGTCAAACATAACAGAGTTTTTGGATCTAAATGGCCTAGGAGTTGTTTGAGTGACCCCAAGAATTCCATAAAGCTTCATGGCTTGGAAATATCTCCACCTTCTTCATTCTCATCTCACTTAGTCATTAAGTTTCCTTCTTATTGATCTATCTTTGATTTTATAGTCAAATGGTCAAACGTATCAGTGTTTTTGTGATTTGAATGGCCTACGAAATGTTTAAGTGACTCCAAGCACTCCATAAAGCTTCATAGTTTGAAAATATCTCCACCTTTATTCTTTCTCATCTAACATAGTCATTGAGTTTACTTCCTTTTGATCTATCTTTGACTTTAAGGTCAAATGGTCAAACCTCAAAAAAATTTTGTAACCCAAAAGGCCTAGGCCAATGTTTTAGTGAACGTAAGCACTCCTTATGGCATCAATGTTTGAAAATATCTCCACCTTCTTCATTCTCATCTAACTTAGTCGTTAAGTTTACTTCCTTTGATCTATCTTTGACTTAATGGCAAAATGGTGAAACCTAGCAAAGTTTTTGTGATCCAAATGGCCAAGGCAAGACTGAGGGAGCCCTAGAACTTCCTTACTGCTCTAAGGTTTGAAAATATCTCTACCTTATTCATTTTCATCTAACTTAGTTATTAAGTTTGCTTTTCTTTCGATCTATCTTTGACTTTATAGGCAAAGGGTCAAACCTAGCAAAGTTTTTGTGATCTAAAACGCCTAAGTAATATTTCAATGAATGCAAACACTCCTAAAAGCTTCAAGGTCTGAAAATATCTCTACCTTATTCCTTCTCAACTAACTTAGTCTTCATGTTTATTTTCTTTTAATCTATTTTTATCTTTGTAGTCAAATGGTCTAACTACCAAAGTTTTTTTGATCCAAATGGCCCATGGAATCTTTGAGTGACCCCAAGCACTCCTTAAGGCCTCATGGTTTGTAAATATCTCCACTTTCTTATTTCTCATCCAGGTTAGTGAT
The DNA here is from genome assembly GCA_019955255.1 of Castanospermum australe. NCBI lineage: Eukaryota > Viridiplantae > Streptophyta > Magnoliopsida > Fabales > Fabaceae > Castanospermum > Castanospermum australe. The sequence continues at coordinate 3,389 of NSJW01000825.1, forward strand.
TAAGTTTTGCTTCTTTTTGATCTTTTTTTGACTTTATGGTCAAATGGGGAAGCCTAGCAATGTTTTTGCGACCCGAAAGGCCTAGGCAATGTTTCAGTGAATCCAAACACTCCTTAAGGCTTCAATGTTTGAAAATATGTTCACCTTCTTCACTCTCATCTAACTTAGTCATTACGTTTGCTTCCTTTTGAATTATCTTTTACTTTATGGTCAAATGGTCAAACCTAGCAAAGTTTTTGTGATCTAAATGGCCTAGGTAATGTTTCAGGGAAACCAAGCACTCCTTAACGCTTCACGGTTTGAAAATATCTCCACCTTCTTTATTCTCACCTAACTTAGTCATTAGGTTTGCTTACTTTTGATTTATATTTGACGTTATAGTCAAATGGCCAAATATAGCAAAACTTTCAGATCCGAATAGCCTAGCGAATGTTTGAGTGACCCCAACCACTCCTTAAACCTTCAAGTTTTGAATCTCCAGTTTCTTTATTCTCATCTAACTTAGTCATTAAGTTTGCTTGTTTTCAATCATTCTTTGAATTTAGTGTCAAATGGTCAAACCTAGCAATGTTTTTGTGATCTGAATGGCCTAGGCAATGTTCAAGTGACCCCAAGCACTCCTTAAAGCTTCACGATTTGAAAATATCTCGACCTTATTCATTCTCATTTAATGTAGTCATTAGGTTTCCTTTCTTTTGATCTATCTTTGACTTTAAGGTCAAACGGTCAAATCTCACAAAATTTTTGTGATCCGAAAGGCCTAGGCCATGTTTCGGTGAACCCAAGAACTCCTTACAGCTTCAAGGTTTAAAAATATCTCCACCTTATTCATTCTCATCTAACTTAGTCATTAAGTCTGCTTCCTTTTGATCTATCTTTGACTTAATGGGAAATGGTCAAACCTAGCAAAGTTTTTGTAATCCGAAAGACCTAGGCAATATTTCAATGAACCCAAGCACTCCTTAAAGCTTCAAGGTTTGAAAATATCTGTACCATATTCCATCTCAACTAACTTAGTCATTATGTTTGTTTCCCTTTTAATCTATCTTTGTCTTTGTGGTCAAATGGTCTAACCTACCAAAGTTTTTGTGATCCAAATGGCCAAGGGAATCTTTGAGTGACCCCAAGCACTCCTTAAGGCCTCAAGGATTGAAAATATCTCCACTTTCTTCATTCTTATCTAGAGCTTAGTGATAAAGTTTTGCTTTCTTTTGATCTTTTTTTGGTTCTCTACTCACATGGAGAAGCCCAGCAATGTTTTTTTTTATCCGAAAGACCTAGGCAATGTGTTAGTGAACCCAAGCACTCCTTAAGGCTTCAAGGTTTGAAAATATGTTCACTCTTCTTCATTCTCATCTAACTTAGTCATTAAGTTTGCTTCCTTTTTGATCTATCTTTGACTTTATGTTCAAATGTTCAAACTTATCAAAGTTTTTGTGATCTGAATGGCCTAGGAAATGTTTGAGTAAGCCCTAACACTCCTTAAGGCTTCAAGGTTTGAAAATATCTCTACCTAATTCATTTTCATCTAACTTAGTCATTAAGTTTGCTTCCGTTTCATTAATCATTGACTTTGTGGGCAAATGGTCAAACCTAGCCCAAAGTTTTTGTGATCCAAAAGACTGAGGCAAAGTCTCAGTGAACCCAACCACTCCTAAAGGCTTTAAGGTTTGAAAAGATCTCCACCTTATTCATTCTCACCTAACTTAGTATTAAGTTTGCTTTCTTTTCATATATCTTTGAATTTATGGTCAAATGGTCAAACCTAGCTAAGTTTTTGTGATTCTGAAAAGCTTAGGCAATATTATAATGAACCCCAGCCACTCCTTAAAACTTCAAGGTTTGAAAATATCTTTGCCTTTTTCCTACTAAACTTAACTTAGTCATTATGTTTGCTTCTTTTTTAATCTATGTTTGTCTTTATGGTAAATGGTCTAATCTACCAAAGTTTTTGTAATCTGAATGGCCTAATGAATCTTTGAGAGAGCCTAAACACTCCTTAAAGTTTCAAGATTTGAAAATATTACTACCTTCTTCATTCTCATCAAACTTAGTCATTAAGTTTGCTTCCTTTCGATCTATCATTAAATTTACGGTCAAATGGTCAAACCTAGCAATATTTTTGTGATCCGAATGGCCTAGGTAATGTTTGAGTGATCCCAGCACTCCGTTAAAACTTTAAGGTTTGAAAATATCTCCTCCCTCTTCATTCTTATCAAACTTAGTCTTTACGTTTGCTTTCTTTTGATCTATCTTTGACTTCATGGTCAAACCTGACAAAGTTTTTCTGATCTGAAAGGCTTAGGCAATGTTTTGAGTGACCCTAAGCACTCCTTAAAGCTTCAAGTTTTGAAAATATCTCCATCTTCTTTACTCTCATCTAACTTAGTCATTTGAGTCTGCTTCTTTTTTATCTATCTTTCAATTTATTGTCAAATGGTCAAAACAAAACAAAGTTTTTGTGATCTGAATAGCTTAGGCAATGTTTGAGTAACCCCAAACACTCCTTAAAGCTTCAAAGTTTGAAAATATCTCCACCCTCTTCATTCTTTTCTAACTTAGTCATTAAGTTTGCTTCCTTTTGATTTATCTTTGAGTTTATGGTCAAATGGCTAAACCTAGCAAAGTTTTTGTGATTCGAATGGCTTAGGCAATGTTTGTGTAGCCCTTATCACTCTTTAAAGCTTCAAGGTTTGAAAATATCTCCATTGCTGCTGAGTCCTTCTCGTGCCCTGAGCCCTAAGGGCAGAAAGCATGAGATGGAATTGGTGGAAAGAAAGAATATTTAGTTGTCAGAGATGCTTGTCTGACTGGGAATTGACGGATTGGGAAAGAGACCATCGATTTACAAATATCATTGACCACAAAATTTAGTAAGCGGTGCCAATTCTTTCTTTGGATTGCTTCTTTCGCCTGTAACTTCTTCATTCTTATCTAACTTAGTCATTAAGTTTACTTTCTTTCAATCTATCTTTGACTTTATGGTCAAACTTAGCAAAGTTTTTGTGATCCAAAATGCCTAGGCAATGCTTGAGTGACCCTAAGCACCCCTTAAAGCTTCAAGGTTTGAGAATGTCCCTACCCTCTTCAGTCTTATCTAACTTAGATAATGCTTGGGTGACCTAAGCACTCCTTAAAGCTTCAAGTTTTAAAAATATCTCCACATTTTTCATTCTTATCTAACTTAGTTGTAAAGTTTGCTTCCTTTCGATCTATCTATAAATTTATGGTCAAATGGTCAAACCTAGGTAAGTTTTTGTGATTTGAATGGCCTAGGCAATGTTTGAGTGATCCCTAGCACTCCTTCAAAGCTTCAAGGTTTGAAAATATCTCGACCTTCTTCATTCCCATCTAACTTAGTCATGAAGTTTGCTTCCTTTTGATCTATCATCGACTTTATGGTCAAATGGTCAAACCTAGCAAAGTCTTTGTAATTCGAAAAGCCTAGGCAATATTTTAGTGAACCTAAGCACTCCTTAAAGCTTCAAGGTTTGAAAATATCTCTACCTTCTTCCTTCTCAAACTAACTTAGTCATTATGTTTATTTCCTTTTAATCTACATTTGTCTTTATGGCCAAATGGTCTAACCTAGCAAAGTTTTTGTGATCTGCGTGGCCTAGGGAATCTTTGAGTGGCCGCAAGCACTCCTTAGAGCTTCGAGGTTTGAAAATATCTTTACATTCTTCATTCTCATCTAACTTAGTCATTATGTTTGCTTGATTTTCATCTATCATTGACTTTATGGTCAAATGGTTAAACCTAGGAAAGTTTTTGTTATGCGAATGGCTATGACCAAATGGTCAAACCTAGCAAAGTTTTTGTGATCCAAGTGGCCTAGGAAATCTTTAAGTGGCCGCAAGCACTACTTGTTGGTTATAACTAATATAATCATTATTTCATGCAAATGGTCCCATATATGGATCAAAATAGATATACTGATCATGTGAAGTATATTACAAGAGAACATACCCGTGAATCCACAAATTGAATGCCTAGAAACAAGAGTTTGAGTCCCAAATTCGTGGAGAGAATCAGAAAGCAAGAGAGAAACTGATTTTGGAAGTTTTCTCAATCAACCATCAGTTGCATTTCTTATGGTTTTTGCATCTTATATATATGCATGCATGGGGCTGGGCTTGGCCCATCTTGGGCGGCCCAGTCATTCATTCATTCATCTCCCACTCGCCCTTGATGGGTCAAGTTCTTTACTTTGCAGTTCATACAGGCAAACAATCCGTGCGACCAGCATACTCATAGAGCTCATTGCTATATATCTGTTAGGAGTAATATAACAGCTCACAATGGGACTTTGAGTAGATCATGTATGCTGTACCCTAGATCAATCAGTCATATTCACAACTCTCTTGATCTCATTTTGAACTTTGTTTGTTCATTGTATTCACAACTATGACTAACCATAATATAGTCATAATTGGTCAACCAGTGAATACAAGTCAATATGACAAATATCTCAAATTGATCTTCCTCTTTACTTAGATCTCTTAATTTGTGTTTAATTCGCTTTTCTAGGAATGTTCCATCCGATCGAATCGTTCATGACCATTGGCAACATCCTAAGATAGCAAACATCAAACACAATCTTGAAAACAAGGTAAGAGTCTTAAGGGTACTAAAATGAGGTGTTCTTAACCTCAGAGTCTCACGCGGCTTAAATAATGAGATCATAAATTTAGCCATCTCTTTTGTCGCATATATAATCCATACGTAGCATGAAATACGTATTACAGTATTTTTCTCCTTTCACATGGAGTGTATGCCTTCATATTTAAATACTGTACAGATGGTGGTTCAGACATTTCCAATTTCTAACCTGAGTTCACAAATCTACTCTGCTATAAATCAACAGAACTCTCATCTGGCATAAGACAGATAAAGTGAAATTGTGGGTTATTTTCACTTTTGGATATAACAAATAATATATCCCCATCTTAACATTTAGTTAAGGCGACCATCATATTTCAAGCCCGAGCTCTTAATTATCAACTTAGATAATTTAGCTTGAAATAGTCTCATCTCTATTTTACACACAGAAAATAAAGGCGATTACATGTGTGAGTAGGCTATCTAAGATCTGTCCGGCATACTTTTTAATAAAGATAATGTACATAACATTAAATATATATGTATATGCATAAATGTTCAACAAATGTGGGCATTAAATTAGGAATAATATAGTACATCAAGTTCTACGCAATCCTAGAGTTTTTGCTTACCATTCCAACAGCAAAACAAATATCAGGCCTTGTACACATCATAGCGTACATTAAACTTCTAACGGCACTTGCATATGGAACACATTCCATTTGCTTTTGCTCTTATGGAGTCTGAGGACACAGCCTTCTGCTCAAGCCTATGCCTTTTGTAATAGGAGTATTAATGGGTTTGCAGTCTCTCATGTTGAAACGTTCAAGTATTTTGTTTATATATGTTTCTTGTGAAAGAGATAAAAGTTTTCTTGAACGATCTCTTGAAATCTTAACTCCAAGGATATATACTGCTTCACCCATATCTCTCATTTCAAAATTGGTATTTAACCAACTTTTGACAGTGTTAACGAACTCCTTACTGCTCCCAGCTATTAGTATATCATCAACATATAATGATAAGATCACAAACTGATCTTTGGATCTTCTAATATATACGCAATAATCTTCGTCAATTTTGACAAAATTATATTTTATTACTGCTTCGTGAAAGCGTATATACCACTGTCTTGAAGACTGCTTAAGGCCATATATCGATATTAAAAGTTGACATACCTTTTTGTTCTTGGCCTTCTATTATGAAACCAACTGGTTGTTTCATATAAATTTCTTCTTCTAATTCTCCATTTAGAAATGCAGTCTTTACATCCATTTGATGTAATTCAAGATCCATACTTGCTACTATAGCTAAGATAAGGCGAATCGAGGTAAATCTCACTATAGGAGAAAATGTTTCTTCATAGTCAATTCCTTCCTGTTGAGTATACCCCTTTGCTACTAGGCGAGCCTTATATTTTTCAATTGATCCATTAGCATTTCGCTTTATTTTGAGGACCCATTTGTTTCCGACGGCTTTGCGTCCTTTTGGGAGATCAACCAATTCCCAAACTTGATTTAATCTCATAGACTCCCATCTCTTCTTCCATTGCTTTCATCCATTTTTCCTTTACAGGGCATGATAGAGCTTCTTCTATGCTCTTTGGCTCTTCCTCATCTAGTGAAGCAACCATGAAAGCTTCCCCTTCTATGTCAAAACGTTTTCGGGGAACGCTTTTACGATTTGATCGTCGTATTAAAAGTTATTTATCTTGAGCTTCGTTATGCTCATTGGTGCTCCCACTCGGATTAAATGGCTTATCAAGTGGTTGTAATTGAGACTGATTCGTATTTAATTCCCCACTTCTCATATTGCTCCCACTTGGATGTGATGGCATCTCAACGTGTACAGTTGAGGTATTGCCAGTACTTTGATCCAGTGTTTCAAAGAGGAATTGATTTTCACCAATTTCACCCCATTTAGGAAATTCTGTTTCCATGAATGTGACATCCCTTGATTCAAATTCAGTTTTACTCCCACTTTCCTGCTCACCTATAAACACGTATCCTTTAGAGTATTCAGAGTATCGTATGAAAATACTCTTCATATCTCGTGCACCTAATTTTCCATATTTGTGCGAAGGAACATGAGTATAGGCAGCGCACCCCCATGATTTTAGAAATTCCAAGTTTGGCCGTCTACCTGTCCATAACTCATATGATGTGGTAGTTACTGATTTTGAGGGGACTCGGTTAAGTACATAGGCAGCAGTTAACAATGCATCTCCCCAAAAAGAGATTGACAAATTTGCATGTGTCATCATTGACCTAACCATCTCAAGCAGGGTTCTGTTTTATCTCTCTGCAACACCATTTTGTTGAGGAGTATAAGGAATAGTTAATTGTCTATCTATCCCTTTTTCATCACATAGTTCTCTGAATTGAGCAAATAAATATTCACGACCTTGATCAGTCCTTAATGTCTTAATTTTCTTGTCTAATTGATTTTCAGCTAAACTCATATATATCTTTTGAAATAACTTAATGCCTCTGATTTATGAGTTATCAAATAGACATGGCTGAATCGAGTATAATTATCTATAAATGTGATGAAATATACAGCCCCATGCCTTGCTCTCACATTCATTGGACCACAGATATCTGAATGGACTAATTGCAAAGGAATTTCAGCTCTAATTCCTTTTCCAAATGGTTTTCTAGATGTTTTCCCTATTAGGCAATGCTCACACGTAGGTAAATCGACTCTTTCGATATTACCAATAAGCCTTCCTTGGACAGTCTGCTCATTCTATGTTGGCCAATATGACCAAGTCTAGCATGCCATAAATTAACATCAACATTGTAAGTACTAGAAGATGTAACTAGGGAATAACAAACATTCGCAGAATGCAAGTCATAATCTAATACAATGAAACCATTTAAAAAATATCCTGAGCCGTAAAATTGTTGTTCCTAAGAACACATTTACACCATTTGAATGGAAGTTTATTAAAAAACTAAGTCTAACCAACACTATTACAGAAACTAAATTCCATCGTATGTCAGGTGCATAGAGGACATCATGTAGGAATAGGGTGCGCCCCGTTGCGCATATTCAATTGACATGTGTCAATCCCTTTGACAGCTACTCGCGTGTTGTTTCCTACATAGATCCACTTTGCTCCATGTGGAATATGCCGAAAATTCCACGAAGGCATTCCTATCCTTTGCTACATGGTCGGTGTCTCCTGAGTCTACAGTCCACAAAGGATGTGATTCAGATAAGAAAATAGAACTTGAGATAAACACATTATTCTCAAGTGGATTAAGGGTGTTTACCTTCTTTGGCTCGCGACAATCGCGAACGAAGTGACCCTTCTTGCCACAATTGTAGCATTTCACCTTTGACATATTTTTCTTGAAAGGACGCCTTCCTTTCCCAGGTTGGTTATTCCTTTGGCCTTTTGCTAGACGAAGATGGACCCTTGCCTTTCCTCTTATGAGAACCACCACCATGATGCTTGTGCTTGGAGCCCGAAGCTCCTTGTGAGCTAGAACCTGCAAAGTAGATATCACTTTCAGGTTTAGCCGCCTGTAGGCGGTCCTCTTCCAACTTAATATGACGCATAGCATCCTCAAATGTCTTGATGTTGTCATTGTGGGTGAGGTGGATTTTCATGTGTTCCCAACTGTTTGGCAAAGAACGAATCACCGCTTGCACTTGTTGCTCATCAGTGAGGACGTGGCCAGCATCTCGCAGCTCATTTATCATATTTGCTATATGCCTCAAATGTTGCTTCATTGTCTGAGCATGTGGCTTCTTATATGAATCAAATTTCATAGTGAGCTGTCTCAGTCTCGTAACTGAAGTGCTACCAACCTAGCAGTCAATGCTGTCCACATATCCCCGGCGTTGTCAAAACATACAAACTCTCGCATGATATCATTCTCCATGCTGCACAGCAACGTAATGTGAGCCAGAGAGTTTTTCTTCTTCCATGCAACATATGCATCTTTGTCACGCCTGTGCTGTGCAGTGGTTCCATCTTCAGGTTCTGGCATAACCTGATTCAGTGTCTCAAGAACCTCTTGTTCTTCAAGCACATACTGGATTTTTAATTTCCAGATTTCATAATTGTCGCCATTAAGTTTCTCACCCTTATTCAACTCAGCAACAATGTTCTTTAATGCGGAAGCCCTTGTATTTGACAAATTAATTCTACATATACATGTACATAATTAATGCCCAACATTTATATAATATCATATCCAATTATTAATTGCATTAATAAAATTCCTCATCAGATTTCGAAGCCAAAAGTTCACTATGTTCCCAATCAAACTTCGAAGATCTAATTTGAAATTAATATTTATACAATTGATTTAAAAATGATAATCTTATAAAGTCACTAAAACTTTAAGATTCCCCGCTCAAATAAATATGGATAACATATATGTATTTAGCATAAATCAAAACATATATATATGGCGAAAAAAAAAATTTTCAAAATTTTTTTTCTCCTTTTTTCTAAAGAATTTTAACTAAAATAAAATTAAAATAAATATTTCTGATCCTCAAAAATTATATAAAAATCACCAAAAAATCAGAAATTTATTTATGAGTCCAACAGTGAAAAATGCATTTCAAAATAAGGTTCTACGCGCTCTCACGCGCCTCCAGAACTCGTCCCACGCACCTCCACGCCCTGTCTACCAGATGGCGACTGCACGGGGCGCGTGTGTGTCACGCGCCACCAAACGCTCCTCACGCGCAGCCGAAATGCGGCGCGTGAACGACACGCACCGCGTCAACGATGACACGGCGCTGCCATGGTGCCACATGTCGGTGCGCAATGCGCGACACGTGTCGATGTGTGTTGTGGACACGTGGAGCGCGATTGACGGCGGTTATTACTGTTGTTAAAACGACGCGTCGTTTATATGTGAAACGACGTGTCGTTTACCGTGGAATCAAAACGACCTGTCGTTTGGGTCATCTTCTTCCTCCAGATGGGTCGCGTCGACCCGTTTTTGACCCGGTTTGACCTGTTACTAACCCGACTCTATTTTTCACATTTTTGGGGTTCTTCCTGAACCAAAATTTGTGATTTTTGTGCCCAAATCTCTTGCTTACTAAATTCCAAATTGTTTTATTGCATAAAACGTAACTAAAAAACGCTTAAAACACTATTTTCTGGGGAAGTCAAAATCGGTTTCATTTCTGGAAAAAAATGGTGTAATCGACATGTTTGAAGGCTTATATCTCCCTCGTTTCTCATCCAAATAATGAAAATTATATATCAATGGAAAGCTTGAAATGTCTAGTTTTCATTCATATAATTATTACATAATAATTCGTAACGTATTGGACAGAAAATTTGGACGAACAGGGCATCATGAACACGTTAATGAATAGTTTTCAGAAATCCAAAAATTCACAGAATTCACCAAAACACATGTATTTTCATCATATTTCAACCACGAAAACAATGTTCAGATATCTATAACCCTATGCTCTGATACCAATGTTGATTATAACTAATATAATCATTATTTCATGCAAATGGTCCCATATATGGATCAAAATAGATATACTGATTATGTGAAGTATATTACAAGAGAACATACCCGTGAATCCACAGATTGAATGCCTAGAAATAGAGTTTGAGTCCCAAATTCGTGGAGAGAATCAGAAAGCAAGAGAGAAATTGATTTCGGAAGTTTTCTCAATCAACCATCAGTTGCTTTACTTTTCGTTTTTGCATCTTATATATATGCATGCATGGGGCTGGGCTTGGCCCATCTTGGGTGGCCCAGTCATTCATTCCTTCACTACTTAAACCTTTAAGGTACGAAATTATCTCCACGTCTTTATTCTCACCTAACTTAGTGATTAAGTTTCGCATTCTTTTGATCTATCATTCAATTTATGTTCAAATGGTTAAACCTGGCAAAGTGTTTATGATCAGAATAGCCTAGGCAATGTTTTGAGTGGCCCTAGGAACTCCTTAAAGCTTTCATGGTTTTAAAATATCTCCACCCTCTTCATTCTCATCTACTTAGTCATTAAGTTTGCTTGATTTTGATCTATCTTTGACTTTATGGCCAAATGGTTAAACCTAGCAAAGTTTTTATGATGCGAAAGGCCTTGGTAATGTTTGAGTAAGCCCAAGCATTCCTTAAAGTTTCATGTTTTGAAAACATCTCCACCTTCTTCATTCTCCTCTAACTTAGTCATTAAGTTTGCGTCCTTGTGATCCGTTCTTTGACTTCATGGTCAAAAGGACAAACCTAGCAAAGTTTTTGGCATCCGAATACCCTAAGCAATGTTAGAGTAAGCCCTGGCACTCCTGAAAGCTTCAAGTTTGAAAATATCTCCACCCTCTTCATTCTTGTCAAACTTAGTCAAACATAGCAAAGTTTTTTGATATCTGAAAGGCCTATGCAATGTTTTAGTGAACCCAAGTACTCCTTAAGGCTTCAATGTTTGAAAATATCTTGACCTTCTTTTATTTTCATCTGACTTTGTCATTAGGTTTGCTTACTTTTGATTTATTTTTGACTTTATGGTCAAATGGCCAAATCTAACAATATTTTTAGGATCCGAATGGCCTATGGAATGTTTGAGTGACCTCAAGCACTCCTTAAAGCTTCAAGTTTTCAAAATATCTCCATCTTATCCAATCTCATCTAACTTAGTAACTAAGTTTACTTCCTTTTGATCTATCTTTAACTTTATGCTTAAATGGTCAAACCTAGCAAAGTTTTTGAGATCCGAAAGGCCTATGCAATGTTTCAGTGAACCCAAGTACTCCTTAAGGCTTCAATGTTTGAAAATATCTTCGTTTTCTTCATTCTCATCTAACTTAGTCATTAAGTTGCTTCCTTTTGATCTTTGACATTTTGGTCAAATGATCGAGCGTAGCAAAGTTTTTGTGATCCAACAGGCCTAGGCAAAGTTTCAGGGAACCCAAGCACTCCTTAAGGCTTTGAGGTTTGAAAATATCTCTACCTTCTACATTCTCATATAACTTAGCCATTAGGTTTGCATACTTTTGATTTATTTTTGACTTTATGGTCAAATGGCCAAACCTAGCAAAGTTTTAAGGATTCGAATGGCTAGGGGAATGTTTGCGTGATACCAAGAGCTCCTTAAAACTTTATGTTTTGAAAATATCTCCACCTTCTTTATTCTCATCTAACTTAGTCGTTAAGTTTGCTTCTTTTAATCTTTCTTTGAATTTAGTGTCAAATGGTCAAATCTAGCAATGTTTTTATAATCTGAATGGCCTAGGCAATGTTTGAGTGACTGCAGGCACTCTTTAAAGCTTCAAACTTTGAAAATATCTCCACGCTCTCCATTCCCATCTAAGTTAGTCATTAAATTTGCTTTCTTTCAATCTATCTTTGTCTTTATGGTCAAATGGTCAAACCTAGTGAACTTTTTGTGATCCGTAAGGCCTAGGCAGTGGTTTAGTGACCCCAAGCACTCCTTAAAGGTTCAAGGTTTTTGAAAATATCTTTACCTTATTCATTCTGATCTAACTTGGTCATTAAGTTTACTTTCTTTTGATCTATCTTTCACTTTATGGTTAAATGGTCAAACCAAGTAAAGTTTTTTTTATCTGAAAGGCCTAAGCAATGTTTCAAGAAACCTATACACTTCCTAATACTTAAAGGTTTGAAAATATCTCCCCATTCTTCATTCTTATCTAACTTAGCCATTAAGATTGCTTCCTTTTGATCTTATCTTTGACTTTATGGTCAAATGGTCAAACTAAGCAAAGTTTTTTTTGATTCGAAACGAACTAGCCAATGTTTGAGTGAGCCCTATGAACTTCCTTAAAGCCTTCAAGGTTTGAATAATATCACAACGTCCTACTTCATTTCTCATTTAAACTTAGTCATTACAGTTTGCTTCCTCTTTGATCTAATCTTTGACTTTATAGGTCAAATGGTCAAAAACCTGTTGGAACAAAGTTTTTGTGAATCTAAATGATGCCTAGGTAAAATGTTTTAAGTGAGCCCTAAGCACTCGTTACAAGCTTCATGGTTTTGAAAAATATCTCCACCTTCTACATTCTCATCTAAACTTAGTCCATTAAGATTTCATTTCTTTTTTTTGATTTATCTTTGACTTTATTTGTCAAATGGTCAATTGTACATAACAGAAGTTTTTGTGATCTTAATGACCTTAGGCAATGTTTAAGTTACCCCAAGCATGCCCCTTAAGAGCTTCGATGGTTTGACAAATATCTCCACCTTCTTCATTCTCATCCTAACTTAGTCATTAAGGTTTCCTTCCTTTTGATCTATCTTTGATTTTATTATTGGTCAAATGGTGCCAAATGTAGCATAGAGTTTTTCGTGATCTGAAATGGCCTAGGGAATGTTTAAGTGACCCCAAGCACTCCTTAAAGCTTCATGGTTTTGAAAATATATCTACCTTATTCATTCTCATTTAACTTAGTCGTTAAATTTGTTTCCTTTTGATCTATTTTTGACTTTAAGGTCAAATGGTCAAACCTCGCAAAGTTTTTGTGATCCAAAAGGCCTAGGCCTTGTTTCAGTGAACCCAAGCACTCTTTATGACATCAAGGTTTGAAAATATCTCAGCCTTCTTCATTCTCATCTAACGTAGTCATTAAGTTTGCTTCATTTTGATCTATCCTTGACTTAATGGCCAAATGGTCAAACTTAGCGAAGCTTTTGTGATCCGAATAGCCTAGGCAACGACTTTCAGGAGGCCCCAAGAACTCCTTACAGCTTCAAGGTTTGAAAATATCTCCACCTTATTCATTCTCATCTAACTTAGTCATTAAGTTTGCTTCCGTTTCATTAATCATTGACTTTGTGGGCAATTGGTCAAACTTAGCAAAGTTTTTGTGATCCAAAAGGCTGAGGCAAAGTCTCAGTGAACCCAAGCTCTCCTAAAGGCTTCAAGGTATAAAAAGATCTCCACTTTATGGTCAAATGCTCAAACCAAGTGAAGTTTTTTGTGATATGAAAACTTAGGCTTATAGTGATCCCAGCCACTCCATAAAGCTTCAATGTTTGAAAATATCTCTGCCTTTTTCCTACTCAACTAACATAGTCATTATGTTTGCTTCCTTTTAATCTATGTTTGTCTTTATGGTAAATGGTCTAATCTACTAAAGTTTTTGCGATAAGAATGGCCTAAAAAATTTTTGAGAGAGCCCAAGCACTCCTTAAAATTTCAAGATTTGAAAATATCACCGCCTTCTTCATTCTCATCCTAACATAGTCATTAAGCTTCCTTTTCATTTATCTTTGAATTTATAGTCAAGTGGCCAAACGTAGCAAAGTTTTTGTGATACGAATGGCCTAGGCAATATTTGAGTGACCCCTAATACTCCTTAAAGCTTCAAGGTTTGAAAATATTTCCACATTCTTCATTCTCATCAAACTTAGTCATTAAGTTTGCTTCCTTTTGATCAATCTTTGAATTTATGGACAAATTCTTAATCCTAATAGTGTTTTTCTAATCCAAATGGCTTAGGGAATGTTTGTATGACCCAAAGCACTCCATAACAATGTATCCCCCGAATTCAGTCTCATCCAACTTAGTCCATAAATTTGCCTTCCTTTTGATCTATCTTTGACTTTATGGTCAAATTGTCAAATGCAACAATGTCTTTGTGATCTGAAAGGCCTAGGCAATCTTTTAGTGAACACAAGCACTCCTTCAAGCATCAAGGTTTGATAATATCTCCACTTTATTCATTCTTACCAAACTTAGTCATTAAGTTTGCTTCCTTTTGATCTATCTTTGACTTTATGGTCAATTGGTCAAACCTAGCAAAGTTTTTTGTTATACGAAAGGTCTAGGCAATATTTCAGTGAACCCAAGTACTCCTTATGGCTTCAAGGTTTGAAAATAACTCCACCTTCTTCCTTCTCATCTAACTTAGTCATTAAGTTTGCTTCCTTGTGATCTATCTTTGACTTTATGATCAAAAGGTCAATTCTAGAGAAGTTTTTGCAATCGGAATGGCCTAGGCATTGTTTGAGTGAGCTCCAGCACTCCTTGAAGCTTCAAGGTTTGAAAATATCTCTACAATCTTCATTCTCATCTAACTTAGTCATTAAGTTTGCTTCCTTTTGATTTATTATTGACTTTACGGTCAAATGGTCAAACCTAATAGAGTTTTTTTCATTTGAATGGCCCAGGCAATTTTTTAGTGACCACAAGCACACTCCATAAAGCATCAAGCTTTGAAAATATCTCCACGTTCTTCATTCTCATCTAACTTAGTCATTAAGTTTGCTTTCTTTTGATCTATCTTTGACTTTTCGGTCAAATGGTAAAACCTAGCAATGTTTTTGTGATCCGAAAGGCCTAGACAATGTTTCAGTGAACTGAAGCACTTCTTAAAGGCTCTAGGTTTGCAAATATCTTATGTTTCAGTGAACTGAAGCACTTCTTAAAGGCTCTCGGTTTGCAAATATCTTTACCTTATTCTTTCTCAACTAACTTAGTCATTATGTTTGCTTCCTATTAATCAATCTTTGACTTTTTGGTCAAATGGTCAAACGTAACAGAGTTTTTGTGATCCAAATGGCCTACGCCATGTTTGAGTGAGTCCTAGTACTGCTTAAACCTCTAAGGTTTGAAAATATCTCCACATTTTTCATTCTCATCGATCTTAATCATTAAGTTTCCTTCCTTTTGATCTATTTCTGACTTTTTGGTCAAATGGTCAAACTTAACAGAGGTTTTGTGATCCGAATGGCCTAGGCAATATTTTTGAGTGACCCCTAGCACCCCTTAAAACTTCAAGGTATGAATATATTTCTGCCTTCTTCAATCTCATCTAACTTTGTCTTTAAGTTTGCTTCCTTTTGATCTATCTTTGAATTTATGGTCAAATGGTCAAACGAAGCAAAGTTTTTGTGATTCAAATGGCCTAGGCAATGTTTGAGTGAATCCTAGCACTCCTTAAAGCTTTAAGATTTGAAAATGTCTCCACTTTCCTTATTCTCGTCAATCTTAATCATTAAGTTTGCTTCCTTTTGATCTATCTTTGACTTTTTAGTCAAATGGTCAAACCTAACAGAGTTTTTGTGATCCGAATGGCCTAAGCAATGTTTAAGTGACCCCTAGCACTCCTTAAAACTTCAAGTTATTAAAATATCTTCACCTTCTTCATTTTCATCTAACTTTGCCTTTAAGTTTGCTTTCTTTTGATCTATCTTTGAATTTATGGTCTAATGGTCAAACGAAACAAAGTTTTTGTGATTCAAATGGCCTAGGCAATGTTTGAGTGAGTCCTAGTACTTCTTAAAGCTTTAAGGTTTGAAAATATCCCTACCTTCTTCATTCTCATCTATCGTAATCATTAAGTTTACTTTCTTTTAATCTATCTTTGTTTTATGGTCAAATGGTCAAACCTAACAGAGTTTTTATGATCCAAATGGCCTGGGCATTGTTTGAGTCCCCCCAAGCGCTCCTTAAAGTTTCAAGAATGGAAAATATCTCTATCTTCTTTATTCTCATCTAACTTACTCATTAAATTTGCTTCCTTTTGATTTATCTTTGACATTATGGTCAAAGAGTAAAACCTAGCAAAGTTTTTGTTATCCAAAAGGCGTAGGCAATGTTTCAGTGAACCCTAGCACTCCTTAAATCTTCTAGGTTTGTAAATATATCTACTTTCTTCTTTCTCTACTAACTTTGTCATTATGCTTTGCTTCCATTTAATCTATCTTTGTTTTTATGGTCAAATGATCTAACCTATCAAATTTTTCATGATCCGAATGATCTAGGTAATCATTCAGAGAGCCCAAGTACACCCTAAAGCTTTGTGGTTTGAAAATATCTCCAGCTTCTTCCATTCTTATCTTTATTAACTTTGCTTCCTTTTGATCTATCTTTGACTTTATTGTCAAATGGTCAAACCTAGCAAAGTTTTTGTGATTCGAATGGCCTAGGTAATGTTTGAGTGACCCCTAACACTCCTTAAAACTTCAAGGTTTGAAAATATCTCTACCTTCTTCAATCTCATCTAACTTTGTCTTTAAGTTTACTTTCTTATGATCTATCTTTGAATTTATGGTCAAATGGTCAAATAAAGCAAAGTTTTTGTGATTCAAATGGCCTAGGCATTGTTTGAGTGAGTCCTAGCACTCCTTAAAGCTTTAAGGTTGAAAAATATCTCCACCTTCTTCATTCTCATCTATCTCAATCATTAAGTTTGCTTCTTTTTTATCTAACTTTAACTTTTTGGTCAAATGGTCAAACCTAACACAGAGTTTTGGTGATCTGAATGGCCTAGGCAATATTTCAGTGAACCCAAGCACTCCTTAAATCTTCAAGGTTTGTAAATATCTCTACCTTCCTCCTTCTCAACTCACTAGTCATTATGTTGCTTCCCTTTGATCTATCTTTGTCTTTATGGCCAAATGGTCTAACCAAGCAAAGTTTTTGTGATCCGAATGGCCTAGGCAATGTTTGAGTGAGCCCTAGCACTCCTTAAAGCTTGAAGGATTGAAAATATCTCCACCCTCTTCATTCACATCTAACTTAGACATTAAGTTTGCTTCCCTGTGATTTGTCTTTGACTTTATGGCCAAATGGTCTAACCTAGTAAAGTTTCTATGATCCAAATTGCATAGGCAATGTTTGAGTGAGCCTCAGCACTCCTTAAAGCTTCAAGGTTTGAAATTATCTCCACTATCATCATTCTCATCTAACTTAGTCATTAAGTTTGTTTCCTTTTAATCTATCATGGACTTTATGGTCAAATGGTCGAACCTAACAGAGTTTTTTTTATCCGAATGGCCCCGAGGACTCCATAAAGTTCAAGGTTTAAAAAAAATATCTTTGCGTTCTTCATTCTCATCTAACTTAGCCCAAAAGTTTGCTTTCTTTTGATCTATCTTTGATTTTACGGCCAAATGGTAAAACATAGCAAAGTTTTTATTATCCAAAAAGCCTAAGCAATGTTTTAGTGAACCGAAGCACTCCTTAAAGCTTCTAGGTTCGTAAATAGCTCTACCTTCTTCTTTCTCAACAAACTTAGCCATTATGTTTGCTTCCATTTAATTTATCTTTGTCTTTATGGTCAAATGGTCTAACCTAACAGAGTTTTTGTGATCCGAATGGCCTAGGCATTGTTTGAGTAGCCCCAAGCTCTCCTTGAAGTTTTAAGATTGAAAAATATCTCTACCTTCTTTATTCTCTTCCAACTTACTCATTAAATTTGTTTCCTTTTGATTTATCTTTGACTTTATGGTCAAATGGTCAAACCTAGCAAAGTTTTTCTGATCCAAAAGGCCTAGCCAATGTTTTACTGAACCCATGCACTCCATATATCTTCTAGGTTTGCAAATATCTCTACCTTCTTCTTTCTCAACTAACTTAGTCATTATGTTTGCTTCAATTTAATCTATCTTTGTCTTTATGGTCAAATGGTCTAACCTAGCAAAGTTTTTGTGATCCGAATGGCCTAGGAAATCATTGAGAGACCCCAGGCACTACTAAAACTTCTAGTTTTGAAAATATCTCCACCTGCTTCATTTGCATCTAACTTAGTCATTAACTTTGCTTCCTTTTAATCCATCTTTGACTTTATTGTCAAATGGTCAAACCTAACAAAGTTTTTGGGATCCAAATGGCCTAGGTAATGTTTGAGTGACCGCTAACACTTCTTTAAACTTCAAGGTATGAAAATATCTTCACCTTCTTCAATCTCATCTAACTTTGTCTTTAAATTTACTTTCTTACGATCTTTCTTTGAATTTATAATCAAATGGTCAAACGAAGCAAAGTTTTTGTGATTCAAATGGCCAAGGCAATGTTTGAGTGAGTCCTAGCACTGCTTAAGCTTTAAGGTTTGAAAATATCTCCTCCTTGTTCATTCTCATCTATCTCAATCATTAAGTTTGCTTCTTTTTTATCTATCTTTAACTTTATGGCCAAATGGTCTAACCTAGCAAAGTTTTTGTGATTCGAATGGCCAAGCAATGTCTGAGTGAGCCCTAGCACTCCTTAAAGCTTGAAGGATTGAAAATATCACCACCCTCTTTATTCTCATCTAACTTAGTATTAAATTTGCTTCCCTACGATCTAACTTTGACTTTATGGTCAAATAGTCAAATCTAGCAAAGTTTTTGTGATTCGAATATCCTAGGTTACGTTTGGGTGATCCCTAGCACTCCTTAAAGCTTCTAGGTTTGAAAATATCTCCACCATCTTCATTTTTATCTAACTTAGTCATTAAGTTTGCTACCATTTAATCTATCATTGACTTTATTATCAAATGGTCGGACCTAACAGTTTTTTTTATATGAATGGCCTAGGCAATTTTTAAGTGCCGCCAAGCACTCTATAAAGCTTCAAGGTTTGAGAATATCTCCACGTTCTTCATTCTCATCTAACTTAGTCATTAAGTTTGCATTATTTTGATCTATCTTTGACTTTACGGCCAAATGGTGAAACGTAGCAAAGTTTTTTTGAGATCTGAAAGGCCTAGGCAATGTTTTAGTGAACCGAAGCACTCCTTAAAGCTTCTAGGTTTGCAAATAGCTCTGCCTTCTTCTTTCCCAACTAACTTAGTTATTATGTTTGCTTATTTTTCATCTATCTTTGTCTTTATGGTCAAATTATTAAACCTAATAGAGTTTTTGTGATCCGAATGGCCTAGGCATTGTTTGAGTGGCCCCAAGCACTCCTTTAAAGCTTCAGGATTGGAAAATATCTCCAGCATTCTTTATTCTCATCTAACTTACTTATTAAATTTGCATCCTTTTGATTTATCTTTGACTGTATGGTCAAATGGTCAAACCTAGCAAAATTTTTGTGATCCGAAAGGCCTAGGTAATGTTTCAGTGAACGCAAGCACTCCTGAAATCTTCTAGGTTTGCAAATATCTCAGCCTTCTTCTTTCTGAACTACTTAGTCATTATGTTTGCTTCCTTGTAATTTATCTTTGACTTTATGGTCAAATGGTCAAACCTAGGAAAATTTTTTGTGATCCAAATGGCCTAGGAAATGTCTGAGTTAGCCTTAGCACTCCTTAAAGCTTCAAGGTTTAAAAAAAACTACACCTTCTTCATTCTCATCTAACTTAGTCACTAAGTTTGCTTTCTTTTGATCTATCTTTGACTTTATAGTTAAATGGCCAAACCTAGCATAGTTTTTGCTATGTGAAAGGTCTAGGTAATGTTTGAGTGACCTCAAGCTCACATTAAAGCTTCAAGGTTTTAAAATATCTCTGCCTTCTTCATTCTCATCTAACTTAGTCATTAAGTTTGCTTCATTTTGATCTATCTTTAATTATGTCCAGATGGTCAAACCTACAAAAGTTATTTTGATCGGAACGGCCTATGCAATGTTTGAATGACACTTTACTCTCCTTAAAGCTTTAAGGTTCAAAAATATCTCGACCTTCTTCATTCTCAAGTAACTAAGTCATCAAGTTTGCTTCCGTTTGGTCAAGCCTAGCAAAGTTTTTGAGATCCTAAAGGCCTATACAAAGTTTCCGTGAACCCATGTACTACTTAAGGTTTCAATGTTTGAAAACATCTCTTGCCTTCTTCATTCTCATCTAGCTTAGTAATTAAGTTACTTCCTTTTGATCTATCTTTGAATTTTTTGGAAAAATGATCGAACGTAGCAAAGTTTTTGTGATCCGAAAGGCATAGGCAATGGTTTAGGGAACCCAAGCACTCCTTCCTTAAGGCTTCAAGGATTGAAAATATCTCCACCTTCTTAATTCAAATCAAATTTAGCCATTAGGTTTGCATACTTTTGATTTATTTTCGACTTTATGGTCAAATAGCCAAATCAAGCAAAGTTTTTAGGATCCGAAAGGCCAAAGGGAATGTTTGAGTAACACCAAGCGCTCCTTAAAACTTCAAGTTTTGAAAATATATCTACCTTCTTTATTCTCATCTAACTTAGTCATTAAGTTTACTTCTTTGGATCTATCTTTCAATTTAGTTTCAAATGGTCAAACCTAGCAATGTTTATGTAATCCGAATGGCCTAGGCAATGTTTGAGTGACTGCAGGCACTCCTTAAAGTTTCAAAGTTTGAAAATATCACCACCTTCTTCATTCTCATCTAGCTTTAGTTATTAAGTTTCCTTCCTTTTGATCTTTCTTTGATTTTATAGTCAAATGGTCAAACATAACAATAGTTTTTTGATCTGAATGGCCTAGGCAATGTTTAAGTGACCCCAAACACTCATTAAAGCTTCACGGTTTGACTTTAAGGTCAAATGGTCAAACCTCGCATAGTTTTTGTAATCCGAAAGGCCAAGACAATGTTTTAGTGAACCCAAGCACTCCTTATGTTATCAAGGTTTGAAAATATCTCTACCTTCTTCATTCTCATCTAACTTAGTCATTAAGTTTGCTTCTTTTTAATATATCCTTGACTTTAATGGCAAAAATGGTCAAACCTAGCGAAGTTTTTGTGATCCGAAATGGCCTAGGCAAGGACTAAGGGAGCCATAGAACCCCTTACAGCTTCAAGGTTTGAAAATATCTCCACCTTATTCATTCTCATCTAACTTAGTCATTAAGTTTGCTTTCTTTTGATCTCTCTTTGACTTTATGGGCAAATGGTCAAACCTAGCAAAGTTTTTGTGATCCAAAAGGCCTAGGTAATATATTAAAGAGCCCCAGCACCTTTTAAAGCTTCAAGGTTTGAAAATATCTCTACTTTATTCCTTCTCAACTAACTTAGTCATTATGTTTGTTTCCTTTTAATCTATCTTTATCTTTGGGGTCAACTGGTTTAACCTACCAAGTTTTTGTGATCCGAATGGCCCATGGAATCTTTAAGTGACCCCAAGCACTCCTTAAGGCCTCATGGTATGAAAATATCTCCACTTTCTTCGTTCTCATCTAGCTTAGTGATTAAGTTTTGCTTCCTTTTGATCTTTTTTTGACTTTATGGTTAAATGGAGAAGCCTAGCAATGTTTTTGTGACCCGAGAGGCCCAGGCAATGTTTCAGTGAACCCAAGCACTCCTTAAGGTTTCAAGGTTTGAAAATATGTTCACCTTCTTCACACTCGTCTGACTTCGTCATTAAATTTGCTTCCTTCTTGATTTATCTTTCACTTTATGGTCAAATGGTCAAACCTAACAAATTTTTTGTTGCTCCGAATAGCCTAAGAAATGTTTCAGGAAAATCAAACACTCCTTAAGGCTTCACAGTTTGAAAATATCTCCACCTTCTTCATTCTCATCTAACTTAGTCATTAGGTTTATCTTACTTTTGATTTATTTTTACTTTTATGGTAATATGGTCAAATCTAGCAAAGTTTTTAGGATCCGAATGGCCTAGGGAATGTTTGAGTGAACCCAACCACTCCTTGAAGCTTCAAGTTTTGAAAATATCTCCACTTTCTTTATTCTCATCTAACTTAGTCGTTAAGTTTGCTTCCTTTCGATCTATCTTTGAATTTAGTGTCAAATGGTCAAACTTAGCAATGTTTTAGTAATCTGAATGGATTAGACAACGTTTGAGTGACTGCAGGTAGTCTCTAAAGCTTCAAAGTTTGAAAATATCTCCACCCTCTCCATTCTCCTCAGGGTTTGTCATTAAGTTTGATTTCTTTTGATCTATGTTTGACTTTATGGTCAAATGGTCAAACCTAGCAATGTTTTTATGATCCGAAAGGCCTAGGCATAATTTCTGTAACCCTAATCACTCTGTAAATTTTCAATGTTAGAAAATATCTCTACCTTATTCATTCTCATCTAACATGCTCATTAAGTTTGCTTCCTTTTGATCTATCTTTGACTTTATGGTTAAATGGTCAAACCAATCAATGTTTTTTGATTTGAAAGGCCTAGCCAATGTTTCAGTGAACCCATGAACTTCTTAAGGCTTCAAGATTTGAAAATATCTCGTCCTACTTCATTCTGCTCACACTTATTCATTAAGATTGCTTCCTTTAGATCTACCTTTGACTTTATGGTCAAAAGGTCGAATGTAGGAAAGTTTTTGTGATTCCAATGGCCTAGGCAATGTTTAAGTGAGCCGTAGCACTTGTTAAAGCTTCATGGTTTGAAAATGTCTCCACCTTCTTCATTCTCATCTAACTTAGTCATTAACTTTCATTCCTTTTGATCTATCTTTAACTTTATAGTCCAATAGTCAAACGTAACAGAGTTTTTGTGATCTGAATGGCCTTGGCAATGTTAAAGTGACCCCAAGCATGCCTTAAAGCTTCATGGTTTGAAAATATCTCCACCTTCTTCATTCTCATCTAACTTAGTCATTAAGTTTCCTTCCTTTTAATCTACCTTTGATTTTATAGTTAAATGGTAAAACGTAATACAGTTTTTGAGATCTGAATGGCCTAGGCAATGTTTATGTGACCGCAAGCGCTCCCTAAAGCTTCATGGTTTGAAAATATCTCTACCATATTCATTCTCATCTAAGTTAGTCATTATGTTTGCTTCCTTTTTATCTACCCTTGACTTAATAGCCAAATGGTTCAAACTTAACGAAGTTTTTTGATCCGAATGGCCTGGGTAACGAATGTGGGAGGCTAAGACCTCCTTACAGGTTCAAGGTTTGAAAATATCTCCACCTGATTCATTCTCATCTGACTTAGTCATTAATTTTGCTTCCATTTCATTAATCAATGACTTTGTGGGCCAGTGGTCAAACCTAGCAAAGTTTTTGTAATCCAAAAGACTGAGGCAAAGTCTTAGTGAACCTAAGCTCTCCTAAAGGCTTCAAGGTTTGAAAAGATCCCCACTTTATTCATTCTCACCTAACTTAGCATTAAGTTTGCTTTCATTTCATATATGTTTGAATTTATGGTCAAATAGTCAAACTTAGCAAAGTTTTTGTGATCCAAAAGGCTTAGGCAATGTTATAGTGAACCCAGCCACTCCATAAACCTTCAAGGTTTGAAAATCTCTCTGTCTTTTTCCTACTCAACTAATTTAGTCATTAGGTTTACTTCCTCTTAATCTATGTTTGTCTTTATGGTAAATGGTTTAAACTACCAAAGTTTTTGTAATCTGAATAGTCTAAGGAATCTTTAAGAGAGCCCAAGCACTCTTTAAAGTTTCAAGATTTGAAAATATCACCACCTTCTTCATTCTCTTCTAACATAATCATTAAACTTCCTTTTCATCTATCTTTGACTTTATAGTCAAATGGTCAAACCTAGCAAAGTTTTTGTGACGTCTAGCACTCTTCAAAGCTTCAAAGTTTGAAAATATCTCCACATTCTTCAATCTTATCAAACTTAGTCATTAAGTTTCCTTTCTTTCGATCTATCTTTAAATTTATCGGTCAAATGGTCAAACCTAGCAGTATTTTTGTGATCCGAATGGCCTAGGCAGTGTTTGAGTGACCCCTGGCACTCCTTAAAACTTCACAGTTTGAAAATATCTCTTCCCTCTTCATTCTTATCAAACTTTGTCATTACGTTAGCTTTCTTTTGATCTATCTTTGACTTTATGGTCAAATGATCAAACTTAGCAAAGTTTTTGTGATTTGAATGGCCTAGGCAATGTTTGAGTGGCCCTAAGCAATCCTTAAAGCTTCAAGTTTTGAAAATATCGCCACCTTCTTTACTCTCATCTAACTTAGTCATTAAGTTTGCTTTTCTTTTATCTATCTTTCAATTTATTGTCAAATGGTCTAACAAAACAAAGTTTTTGTGATTCCGAATGGCCTAGGCAATGTTTGGGTGACCCCAAACATGCCTTAAAACTTCAAAGTTTGAAAATATCTCCACCCTCTTCATTCATGTCTAACTTAGTCATTAAGTTTGCATCCTTTTGATGTATCTTTCAATTTATGGTCAAATGGTTAAACCTAGCAATATTTTTCTGATCCGAATAGTCTAAGCAATGTTTGAGTGACCCCAGGCACTCCTTAAAGCTTCATGGTTTTAAAATATCTCCACCCTCTTCATTCTCATCTCTTTAGTCATTAGGTTTGATTGATTTTCATCTATCTTTGACTTTATGGTCAAATGGTTAAACCTAGCAAAGTTTTTGTGATGCGAAAGGTCTTGGGATTCCTTAAAGTTTCAAGTTTTGAAAACATCTCTACCTTGTTCATTCTCATCTAACTTAGTCATTAAGTTTGCGTCCTTGTGATCCTTCTATGACTTTGTGGTCAAATGGACAAACCTAGCGAAGTTGTTGCCATTAATATGGCTTAAGCAATGTTTGAGTGAGTCCTAGCATTCCTTAAAACTTCAAGGTTTGAAAATATCTCCACCTGGTTCATTCTCATCTAAATTAGTCATTAAGTTTGCTTCCTTTTGATCTATCTTTGAATTTATGGACAAATGGTCATTCCTAATAGTGTTTTTGGAATCCGAATGGCCTAGGGAATGTTTGTATGACCCCAAACATTGTATAAATCTTCAAGGTTTGGAAATATCTCCACCTAATTCATTCTCATCTAATTTAGTCCATAAATTTGCTTCCTTTTGATCTATCTTTGACTTAATGGTCAAGTTGTCAAATGTAGCAAAGTTTTGGTGATCCGAAAGGCCTACGTAATGTTTCAATGAACACAAGTACTCATTAAAGCTTCAAGGTTTGAAAATATCTCCACCTTATTCATTCTTATCAAACTTAGTCATTAAGTTTGCTTCCTTTTAATTTATCTCCAACTTTATGATCAATTGGTCAAACCTAGCAAAGTTTTTTATGATACGAAAGGCCTAGGCAATATTTCAGTGAACCCAAGCACTCTTTATGGCTTCAAGGTTTGAAAATATCTCCACTATCTTCATTCTCCTCTAACTTAGTCATTAAGTTTGCTTCCTTTTGATTTATCATTGTCTTTACGGTCAAATGGTCCAACCTAACAGAGTTTTTTTTTATCGGAATGGCCTAGGCATTCTTTGAGTGGCTCCAAGCACTCCTTAAAGTTTCAAGATTGACAAATAACAGAGTTTCAATGAACCTATGCACTCCATAAATCTTCTAGGTTTGCAAATATCTCTACCGTCTTCTTTCTCAACTAACTTAGTCATTATGGTTGCTTCCATTTAATCTATCTTTGTCTTTATCAAATGATCTAACCTAACAAAGTTTATGTGATCCGAATGGCCTAGGAAATATTTGAGAGACCCCAAGCACTCCTTAAAGCTTCTAGTTTTAAAAATATCTCTACTTGCTTCATTCGCATCTAACTTAGTCATTAACTTTGCATCCTTTTGATCTATCTTTGACTTTATTGTCAAATGGTCAAACCTAACAAAGTTTTTGGGATCCGAATAGCCTAGGTAATGTTTGAGTGACCACTAGCACTCCTTAAAACTTCAAGGTATGAAAATATCTCCACCTTCTTTAATCTCATCTAACATTGTCTTTAAGTTTACTTTCTTACTATCTTTCTTTGAATTTATAATCAAATGGTTAAACGAAGCAAAGTTTTTGTGATTCAAATGGCCTAGGCAATGTTTGAGTGAGTCCTAACACTCCTTAAAGCTTTAAGGTTTGAAAATATCTCTTCCTTTTTTATTCTCATCTATCTCAATCATTAAGTTTACTTCTTTTTTGTTTATCTTTGACTTTATGGCAAAATGGTCTAACCTAACAAAGTTTTTGTGATCTGAATAGGCGAGCCAATGTGTGAGTGAGCTGTAGCACTCCTTAAAGCTTGAAGGATTGAAAATATCTCCACCCTCTTCATTCTCATATAATTTAGTATGAAGTTTGCTTCCTTGTGATCTATCTTTGAATTTATTGTCAAATGGTCAAACCTAGCAAAGTTTTTGTGATCCAAATGGCCTAGGTTATGTTTGAGCAAGCCCTAGCACTCCTTAAAGCTTCAAAACTTGAAAATATCGCCACCATCTTCATTCTCATCTAACTTAGTCGTTAAGTTTGTTTTGTTTGATCTATCATTGACTTTATGGTCAAATGGTCAAACTTTGCAACAGAGTTTTTTATCCGAATGCTCTAGGCAATTTTTAAGTCACCCCAAGCACTCCATAAAGCTTCAAGGTTTGAAAATATCTCCACGCTCTTTATTCTCATCAAAATTAGTCATTAAGTTTACTTTCTTTTGATCTATCTTTGACTTCACGACCAAATGGTCAAATCTAGCAAAGTTTTTGTGATCCGAAAGGCCAAAGCAATGTTTTTGCGAACCGAAGCACTCCTTAAAGCTTCTAGGTTTGCAAATAACTCAACCTTCTTCTTTCCCAACTAACTTAGTCATTTTGTTTGCTTCTTTATAATCTATCTTTATCTTTATGGTCAAATGGTCAAACCTAACAGAGTTTTTGTGATCCGAATGGCCTAGGCATTGTTTGAGTGGCCACAAGCACTCCTTAAAGTTTTAGGATTGGAAAATATCTCCACCTTCTTTATTCTCACCTAACTTACTCATTAAATTCACATCCTTTTGATTTATCTTTGACTTTATGATCAAATGATCAAACCTAGCAAAGTTTTTGTGATCCGAAAGGCTTAGGCAATGTTTCAGTGAATGCAAGCACTCCAAAAATCTTCTAGGTTTGCAAATATCTCTGCCTTCGTCTTTCTCAACTAACTTAATCATTATGTTTGATTCCTTTTAATATATTTTTGTCTTTATGGTCAAATGGTCTAACCTAGCAATGTTTTTGTGATACAAATGGCCTAGGCAATCTTTGAGAGACCCCAAGCACTCCTTAAAGCTTCGAGGTTTGAAATTATCTCTACCTTCTTCATTCCCATATAACTTAGTTTTTAAGTTTGCTTCCTTATAATCTATCTTTGACTTTATGGTCAAATGGTCAAACGTAGCAAAGTTTTTGTGATCCAAATGGCCTAGGCAATGTCTGAGTGAGCCATAGCTCTCCTTAAAGCTTCAAGGTTTGAAAATATCTACACCTTCTTTATTCTCATGTAACTTAGTAATTAAGTTTGCTTTCTTTTGATCTATCTTTGACTTTATAGTCAAATGATCAAACCTAGCTTAGTTTTTGCTAGCTAAAGGGCCTAGGCAATGTTTGAGTAACCTCAAGCTCTCGTTAAACCTTTAAGGTTTTAAAATATCTCTGCCTTCTTCATTCTGATCTAACTTAGTCATTAAGTTTGTTTCATTTTTATCTATCTTTGATTTTGTCCAAACGGTCAAACCTAGCAAAGTTGTTGTGATCCAAATGGCCTAGGCAATGTTTGAGTGACCTCTTACTCTCCTTAAAGCTTCAAGGTTTGAAAATATCTCCACCTTCTTCATTCTCATCTAACTTAGTCATCAAGTTTGCTTCCGTGATCTATCTTTAACTTTACGTCCAAATGGTGAAATCTAGCTAAGTTTTTGTGATCCAAATGGCCTAGGCAATGTTTTAGAGACCCTTGCACTCCTTAATGGTTCTAGGTTTTTAAAATATCTCTGCCTTCTTCATTCTCATCTAACTTAGTCATTAAGTTTGCTTTCTTTTGATCTATCTTTGACTTTAAAGTCAAATGGTCAAACCTAACGAAGTTTTTGTGATCCGAAAAGCTTATGCAATGATTGACTGACCCCAAGCACTCCTTAAAGCTTCATGTTTTGAAAATATCTCCACCTTCTTTCTTTTGATCTATCTTTGACTTTATGGTTAAATGGTCAAACCTAGCAATGTTTTTGTGATCTGAAAGGCCTAGGCATTGTTTGAGTGAGCCCTAGCACTCCTTAAAGCTTAAAGGTTTGAAAATATCTCCACCTTCTTCATTCTCATCAACTTAGTCATTGAGTTTGATTCCTTTTGATCTATTTTTGACTTTTTGGTCAAATGGTCAAACCTAATAGAGCTTTTGTGATTCGAATGACGTAGGAAATGTTTGAGGGACCCCAAGCACTCCTTAAAGCTTTAAGGTCTTAAAATATCTCTGCTTTCTTCATTCTCATCTAACTTAGTCATTATGTTTGCTTCGTTTTGATCTATTTTTTTGAACTTTATGTCCAAATGGTCAAACCTAGCAAATTTGTTGTGATCCGAATGGCCTGGGTAATATTTAAGTGGCCCCTTGAACTCCGTAATGTTTCAGGGTTTGAAAATTTCTCCACCTTCATTACTCTCATCTAACTTTGTAATTAAGTTTGTTTCTACTTGATCTATCTTTGACTTTATGGCCAAATGGTGAAACCAAGCAAAGTTTTTGAGGTCCGAAATGGCCTAGGCAATGTTTCAGAGACCTTTTGCTTCCTTAAAGCTTCAAGGGTTGAAAATATCTCCACCTTATTCATTCTCATCTAAATTAGTCATTAAGTTTGCTTCCTTTCGATCTGTCTTTAAATTTATGACCAAATGGTCAAAAACTAGCAAAGCTTTTTTAATCCGAATGGCCTAGGTACTATTTGAGTGACCCCATGCCTTCCTTAAAGCTTCATGGTTTGAAAATATCTCTACCCTCTTCATTCTCATCTTGGTCATTAAGTTTGCTTCCTTTTGATCTATCTTTGACTTTGTAGTCAAATGGTCAAACCTAGCAAAGTTTTTGTGTTTCAAAAGGCCTAGGCAATGTTTTAGTGAACCCAAGCATTCCTTAAAGCTTCATGATTTGAAAATGTCTCCATCTTCCTCCTTCTCAACTAACTTAGTCATTAAGGTTGCTTTCTTTCGATCTATAGTTGAATTTATGGTCAAATGGACAAACTTACCAAAGTTGTTATAGGTCTGAATAGCCTAGGCATTGTTTGAGTGAGCCCTAGCACTCCTTAAAACTTCAAGGTTTGGAAATATTTCCACCTTCTTCATTCTCATCTGACTTAGTCATTAAGTTTGCTTCCTTTTGATCTATCTTTGACTTTATGTCCAAATGGTGAAACCTAGTGAAGTTTTTGTGATTCGAATACCGTCGTAGGCCGTATTTCAGACACCACTTGCACTCCTTAAAGCTTCAAAGGTTAAAAATATCTCTACCTGCTTCATTCTCATCTAACTTTGTCATTAAGTTTGCTTGCTTTCGATCCATCTTTCAATTTAAGGTCAAATGGTCAAACCTAACAGAGTTTTGTGATTCGAAAGGCCTAGGCAATGTTTGAGTGACCCAAACCACTCCCTAAAGCTTCGAGGTTTGAAAATATCTCCACCTTCTTCCTTTTCGTCTAGCTTAGCCAATAAGTTTGCTTCCTTCCAATCTATCTTTGAATTTATGGTCAAATGGTCAAAACTAGCAAAGTTTTTTTTGATCCGAATGGCCTAGGCAATGTTTGAGTGACCCCTGGCACTCCTTAAAGCTTCACGGATTGAAAATATCTCCACCCTCTTCATTCTCAACGACCTTAGCCATTAAGTTTCCTCCCTTTTGATCTATCTTTGACTTTGTAGTCAAATGGTCAGACCTAGCAAAGTGTTTGGGAACCAAAAGGCCTAGGCAATGATTGAATAACCCCAAACACTCCTTAAAGCTTTAAGGTTTGAAAATATAACCACCTTATTCATTCTCATCTAACTTAGTCATTAAGTTTGCTTTCTTTTGAATCTATATTTCACTTTGTGGTCAAATGGTCAAACCTAGCAAATTTTAGGTGATCCGAAAGGCCTAGGTAATGTCGTAGTAAACCCAAGCACTCCTTAAAGCTTCAAGGATTACAAATATCTCCACCTTCTTCATTCTTATCTAATTTAGTCATTAAGTTTGCTTCCTTTTAATCAATCTTTGACTTTGTGGTCAAATGTTCAATTCTAGCAAAGTTTTTGTGATTCAAAAGGCCTAGGCAATGTTTTAGTGAACCCAAGCGCTCCTTAAAGCTTTATGGTTTGAAAATGTCTCTATCTTCCTCCTTCTCAACTAACTTAGTCATTATATTTGCTTCCTTTCGATTTATATTTAAATTTATGGTCAAACCTAGCAAAGTTGTTTTGATCTAAATGGCCTAGGCATTGTTTGAGTGAGTCCTAGCACTCCTTAAATCTTCAAGGTTTGAAAATATCTCCACCTTCTTCATTCTCATCTAACTTAGTCATTAAGCTTGCTTCGTTTTGATTTATCTTTGACTTTATGTCCAAATGGTGAAACCTAGCAAAGTTTTTGTGATCCAAATGCCCTAGGCAATATTTCAGAGACCACTTGCACTCCTTAAAGCTTCAAAAGTTTAAAATATCTCCACCTTCTTCTTTCTCAGCTAACTTAGTCATTAAGCTTGGTTCCTTGTGATCTATTTCGACTTTATGGTCAAATGGTCAAACTTAGCATTGTTTTTGTCGTCAGAAAGGCGTAGGCAACGTTTAAATGACCCCAAGCACTCCTTAAAGGTTCAAGGTTTGAAAATATCTCCACCTTTTTCAATCTCATCTAACTTTGTTGTTAAGTTTGCGTCCCTTTGATCTATCTTTGACTTTAAACTCAAACGCTCGAACCTCGCAAAGTGTTTGTGATCCGAATGGCGTAGGAAATGTTTGAGTAACCCCAGGCATTCCTTAAAGCTTCAAGCTTTGAAAATATCTCCACCATTTGACTATAAACTCAAAGATAAATCAAAAGGAAGCGAATTTAATGACTAAGTTAGATGAGAATGAAGAATGTGGAGATATTTTCAAACCTTGAAGCTTTAAGAAGTGCTTCGGGCCACTCAAACTTTGCCTATGCTAGTCGGATCACAAACACTTTGCAAGGTTTGACCATTTGAGCTTAAAGTCAAAGATAGATTAAAAGGAAGCAAACTTAATGATTAAGTTAGATGAGAATGAAGAAGGAGGAGATATTTTCAAATCCTGAAGCTTAAAGGAGTGCTTGGGTCACTCAAACATTCCCTAAGGCCATTCGGATCATAAAAACATTGCTAGGTTTGACCATTTGACCTTAAAGTCAAAGATACATAAAAGGGAAGCAACCTTAATGACTAAGTTAGATGAGAATGATTAAGGTTGAGATATTTTCAAACCTTGAAACTTTAAGCAGTACTTGGTGTCATTCAAACATTGTCCTAGGCCTTTTAGGATCACAAAAATTTTGCAAGGTTTGACCATTTGACTATAAATTCAAAGATAAATAAAAAAAGAAGCGAACTTAATGACTAAGTTAGATGAGAATGAAGAATGTGGAAATATTTTTAAACCTTGAAGCTTTAAGGAGTGCTTGGGGTCACTCAAACATTACCTAGGCCATTCGGATCACAAACACTTTGCGAGGTTTGAGCATTTGAGCTTAAAGTCAAAGATAGATCAAAGGAAGGCAAACCTAACAACAAAGTTAGATGAGATTGAAAAAGGTGGAGATATTTTCAAATCTTGAACCTTTAAGGAGTGCCTGGGGTAACTGAAACGTCGCCTTCACATTTCTGACGACAAAAACTATGCTAAGTTTAACCATTTGACCATAAAGTCAAAATCAATCACAAGGAATCAAGTTTAATGACTAAGTTAGCTAAGAAAGAAGAAGGGCGAGATATTTTCAAACCTTCAAGCTTTAAGTAGTGCTTGGTGTCATTTAAACATTGCGTAGGCCTTCCGGATCACAAAAATTTTGCTAGTTTTGACTATTTGACCATAAACTGAAAGATAAATCAAAAGGAAGTGAACTTAATGACTATGTTAGATGGGAATGAAGAATATGGAGATATTTTCAAACTTTGAGGCTTTAAGGAGTGCTTGGGGTCACTCAAACATTACCTAGGCCATTCGGATCGTAAACACTTTGCGAGTTTTGACCATTTGAGCTTAAAGTCATAGATCAAAGGGCAGCAAACCAAACAACAAAGTTAGATGATATTGAAAAAGGTGGAGATATTTTCAAACCTTGAACCTTTAAGGAGTGCTTGGGGTCACTCAAACATTACCTAGGCTATTCGGATCACAAAAACTTTGCTAGGTTAGACCATTTTACCATAAACTCAATGTTAGATCCAAAGGAAGAAAACATAATGAGTAAGTTAGATGAGAATCAAGGAAGAAGTATTTCCAAACCTTGAAGCTACAAGTAGTGCTTGAGGTCAATCAAACATTTTCTATGCCTTTCGGATTGCAAAAACTTTGCTAGGTTTGACATTTGACTATAAAGTCAAAGATAGATTAAAAGAAAGCTAACATAATCACTAAGTTAGTTGAGAATGAAGAATGCGAAGATATTTTCAAACCTTGAAGGTTTAAGGAGTACTTAGGGTCACTCAAACATTGCCTAGGCCACTCGGATCACAAAAACTTTAATAAGTTTGACCATTTGACATTAAAGTCAAAGAAAGATCAAAAGGAAGCAAACTTAGTGACTAAGTTAGATGAGAAGGAAGAAGATGGAGATATTTCAAACCTTGAACCTTTAAGGAGTACTTGTCATCACTCAAATATTACCTTGTCTATTTGGATCACTCAATTTGATCATAGAGTCAAAGATAGATCAAAAGGAAGCAAACATAATGAATAAGTTAGATGAGAGGAAGGAGGTAGAGATATTTCCAAACTTTGAAGCTTTAAGAACTGCTTGGCGTCACTTAAACATTGCCTACGCCTTTCGGATCACAAAAACTTTGCTAGGTTTAACCATTTGACCATAAAGTCAAAGATAGATTAAAAGGAAGGGAACTTAATGACTATGTTAGATGAGAATGAAGAATGTGGAGATATTTTCAAACCTTAAAGTTTAAAAGAGTGCTTGGGGTCACTTAAACATTGCCTATGCATTTCTGATCACAAAAACTATGCTAAGTTTGACCATTCGACCATAAAGTTAAAATAGATCAAAAGGAAGTAAGATTAATGACTAAGTTAGTTTAGAATGAAGAAAGTGGCAATATATTCAAACCATAAAGCTTTAAAGACTGCTTGTGGTCACTCAAACATTGCCTAGGCCATTCGGATCACAAAAACTTTGCAAGGTTAGACTATTTGACCGCAGAATCAAAGATGGATCAAAAGGAAACAAACATAATAACTAAGTTAGATGAGAATGAAGATGGTGTCAATATTTTCAAACCTTGAAGCTTCATGGAGTGCTTGGGTTGCTCAAACATTCCCTAGGCCATTCAGAATCACAAAAAATTTGTTAGGTTTGACCATTTGACTTTAAATTTCAAGATAGATCAAATGGAAGCAAACTTAATGACTAAGTCAGATAAGAATGAAGAACGCGGAGATATTTTCAAACCACAAAGTTTCAAGGAATGCTTGGGTCACTTAAACATTCCCTAGGCCATTCGGATCACAAAAACTTTGCTAGGTTTCACCATTTGACCTTAAAGTCAAAGATAGATCAAAAGGAAAAAAACTTAATGACTAAGTTATAAGGAATGAAGAAGGTGGACATATTTTCAAACCATGATGCTTTAAGGAGTACCTGGGGTCACTCAAACATTGCCAAGGCATTTCGGATCAAAAATTTTTTGCTAGGACTGACGATTTGATTACAAAGTCAAAGATAGATCAAAAGGAAGCAAGCTTAATGAGTAAGTGAGATGAGAATGCAAAAGGTAAAGATATTTTCAAACCTCGAAGCTTTAAGGAGTGCTTCGCATCACATAAAAATTGCCTAGGCCATTCAGATCGCAAAAAGCTTGCTAGATTTGACCATTTGACCATAAAATCAAATATCAATCAAAAAAAGCAAACTTAACGACTATGTTAGATGAGAATGATGATGGTGGAGATATTTTCAAACCTCGAAGCTTTTAGGAGTTGCTGGGGTCACTCAAGCATTACCTAGGCCTTTCATATCACAAAAACTTTGCTAGATTTGACCCTTTGACCACAAAGTCAATGATAGATCAAAAGGAAGCAAACTTAAGGACTAAGTTAGTTGAGAATGAAGAAGGTGAAAATATTTTCAAACCTTGAAGCTTGAAGGAGTGCTTGGGGTCACTAAAATATTGCTTTAGGCCATTCAGGATCACAAAAACTTTCTTAGGTTAGACCATTTGATGATAATGTCAAAGATAGATTAAAAAGGAAGCAAACATAATGACTAAGTGAGATGAGAATGAACATGGTGGAGATATTTTCAAACCATGAAGCTTTGAAGGAGTGCTTGGTGGTCACTCAAACTTTGCCTAGGCAAGTCAGACACAAAAACTTTGCAAGGTTTGACCATTTGATCATAAAGTCAAAGATAGATCAAAAGGAAGCAAACTTAAAGACTAACTTAGATGAGAATGAATAAGGTGGAGATATTTTCAATCCTTGAAGCTTTAAGTAGTGCTTGGGGTCATTCAAAGATTTCCTCACCCTTTCGGATCACAAAAACTTTGCTAGGTTTGACCATTTGACAATAAAGTCAAAGATAGATCAAAAGGAAGCAAACTTAATGACTAAGATTAGATGAGAATGAAGAAGGTGGAGAAATTTTTCAAACCTTGAAGCTTTAAAAGAGTGCTTGGGGTCACTCAAACATTGCCTAGGCTTTTTGGATCACAAAAACTTTGTTAGGTTTGAACCATTTGACCATAAAGTCAAACATAGATCAAAAGGAAGCAAACTTAATACAAACGACTAAGTTAGATGGGAATGAAGAAGGTGGAGATCTTTTCAAATCTTGAGGCTTTAATAAGAGTGTTTGGGGTCACCCAAACATTGCCTAAGCCTTTCAAATCATAAAAATTTTGCTAACTTTGACCATTTGACCATAAAGTGAAAAATAGATCAAAAGAACACAAGCTTAATAACTAAGGTAAATAAGAAAGAAGAATGCGAAGATATTTTCAAACCTTGAAGCTTTAAGAAGTGCTTTGGGTCACTCAAACATTGCTTAGGCCATTCGAATCACAAAAACTTCGATATCTTAGACCATTTAACCATAAAGTCAAAGATAGAATAAATGGAATCAAACATAGTGACTAAGTTAGATGAGAATGAAGAAGGTGGAGATATTTTTAAACCTTGAAGCTTTAAGGAGTGTTTGGGGTCACTCAAACATTACCTATGCAATTCGAACACAAAAACTTTGCTAGGATGAACTAATTGACGATGAAGTCAAAGATAGATCAAAAGGAAGCAAACTTAATGACTAAGTTAGAAGAGAATGAAGAAGGTTGAGACATTTTCAAACCTTGATGTTTTAAGAAGTGCTTGAAGTCACTCAAACATTGTTCAAACCCTAACCAATAAGATTTTGACATTTGGAAGCCAACCATTGTCGAGAAAAAAGTATAATAATCATCTAGTTCAAGTAACCAAACTAGTTACTATTTGGTTACCTCTATTTAGTTCCCATCCAACTAGACTAATTCTACTTGAACTAGCTCCATCATTAACAAGATAAGACTAACTAAAAAGCCTAGCTTCTAATTGGCTTACCTAAAATAAACAAATTAGCTTAGGTAATCATCAACAAACCAAATAATTCCCTAGATGTCCCTAAACCCCACGGCCAAAACCAAGACCAAGAGAGAAAAGAAAAAAAAAAAAAGAGAGAGAGAGAAAGTAGAGGCTACCAAAGCTCAAGGCCAAGGAGGGAAAGAAGAAGAAGGAAGAAAAGAAAAATAGAGAAGAAAGGGAAACCAAGCCTAAATCACTAGCCAAATCAACTTTCAAGAGATAGGGACTCTAATTCAATATTTTTCTTCTTTAAATCCATAGTTTTCATGGTGGGTTGATTCTCTTGAATCCATAGAAATCCCTCTTTCTTGAGTTCTTAGCTTGGTTATGATGATTTGTGACAAGATAAACCATTTTTGTGAAGGTTGCAAGCCTACTTTCAAGTGGGTGATGGTGTTCTTTAAGATACCATATTTAGGGTCTGGTTGAATGATTTCTTCTATAATTTGATCTTAATGTTTATGTATGGAGATGGACTCCATAGTGTGAGTTAGACTTGTTTTATGTTTGGTTTTACTAAAATTTCCTTGAAATCGTGAGTTGTATGACTATATGGCCCACGGCCATGGCTAGGTTTTAAAAGGAAATCATGTTGATTAAAAGATGAAAGCTTCATTCTTAAGGTGTATTAATACTATATTATATTTATTTAGTTGTAAATGACTTGTATTAGTGAGATGATGCTCTCACTGGGTCTCGGCCATGTGGAGAGTTTTAAGTGAAATTATGTGATTTAGGTAATACATGACAAGATAAGGGTGTTGTATCATTAATTGAGTGAATATTTAATAGAAGAATTAATTTGAAGGTTATGGTGCATGGCTAATATATACGCGGCCATCCTAGGATTATTGGCCAGTGGTAAGGTTAAAAATTTGTTTGAGTAGATTTGAGGTAATCTAGGGAAAGTTTAATGGATTCTAAGTCAAAGTATGCAAATTAAGGTCCCTAGCACCCAAAACATAGCCCACGGCCTTGGGTGGTTTTGGGTAGACATGGACATAAAATTCTTTAGTCTTGAAGTGATTGTGTGTTTTGGATACTTTTGATGCATTTGAATGAAGGAAGTGAAATAAAAATCCTAAGAAATGTTAGGTGAAGGCACGGTCACACCAAGAAGAAGAAGGGCAGGAGTAGTTTTCATGTGAATTATTAAGTTATGCTTATGCCAAGACTATCAAATAGTGAATTTGAGGTGCATTAGAGATGCATTATTATAGATAGTGTTAAATGAATACAAGGAATGCCTTCAATTCACTTTCAAATTAATTACATGCTCACTGTAATTAAAGAGGAAAAAATAAGCTAAGTTTGGATATGATCCTCTAGAGAAAGAAAATGAAATTGAGGTAATCCAGAAAGATTAGAAAAGAGAGTTTCTAATAAAATATCATGGAAGAAGTCCATGAAAAGTCCTACATGTGTCTAGGTCCACTTTGTGTATAGGTCCACCAAAGGTGTGGATAGTAGAGTAGAATCCACTAGTGTACATGTGGAAATGGCCACTCTTGTTTAGGAGAATACCCTATGCTAAGCAGAATTCTCAAATAGTTAAAGTTTTAGACCATGTAGGTAAAGAGCATTTAAAAGGGGGTTAAGCCCTAGTTCAAGCTTAGTGAGCATGTAATTAAGAGAAAAGTTTATGATTTAGCTAGTTGTCACTCATTATCCATATTTTGGATTATTAACTAACTATGAAACTGTGTTTTCTGTATTCCATACAACTGAAAATGTTATAAAACTTTGATTCTTATTTTTATATATATGAGTACCTACTGAGAAATTATATTTCTCACCCCTGTGGATTATGTTGTTTCCAGAGCCTCTAGTCGTCGACTAAAGATGAGAGTTTTTGTACTATTAATTATAAATGTAAAGATGGTATACTCCCCTAAGCAGGACGCCTTTGTTCTAGTTGTCCAAAACGTCACCTGTAGATAATTTATGTAGTTTGATGTAGTAGACTGATGTAAGATTTTCCCTACGCGGCCTAGTGAAGCCAATTATTTTTTATGTATGCATGTATATAGTTTTGGATGTTGGTGGAGGTTTAACTGTGACATTATAGGTTCAACTTAATGTGTCATGGAGTCTAAATCCAAATGGATTTTTAAGGCTTATGTGTACGTTTAAGCAATAATCACTAATTTACTAGAATTAGAAATAAATTTAAAGATAATTACCTATTTCATAGTCACGTAATCAAGTAAAAAGAATAAAATCAATTTATTTGTAATATCACGTAATTAAGAGTTTTTGTATGTTAAAAATGTTTATATATGACATGACCAAAATTTTATTGATTAGTATTAAATCCTAGATTAATAGACACATAATCAAGAATTTTATTTAGAAAAAAATTAATTAGAGACATGCAATCGATCAAATAAATTAATTGATTAATTAAATTCTTTTGCTTCATGGGCACGTAATCACAAGTTTATTGATTAAATTTAATCATTAAATAAATTCAAATTTTTAGGGTGTCAAACATAATTTATTACGTGTTACTTAACTAACAAGTTACTCAATTATTATTAAGTTAGACACATGCCAAACCTAAATAAATATGAATATGCATTAAACTTAAGTTAATTTTAGAGCATGTTTGGAAATGCTTATTTTTGGACAAAAATTGCTTATTTTTCAAAAGCTCTTTTAGAAAAATTTTAATTATTAAGCTCTTTTGACCACGAAATAAGCTAATCCAAACACACACTTAGTCTTACAGTAGTTGTCTTAATTTAGTAAGTAACATAATGTCTATACTGGGTAGGATGTTACAATCCACATGATTAAAGCTACTTTGGTGGTAAGTCACTTCGGTGACAATGATGATGGGACGTCTTTGCAAGTAGAAAAAGCTTTGTTCCTATGTTTAATAATCATGTTACGATGTTTTCATGAAGATGATTGGTAATAAGGCATAAATGATTAAAGAAACTTGTTAAATGAGAGTATATGTTAAAAAGAAGATGTTTTCTGTATGTATATATAGCTAAAAATATTATAGTTCTAAAGTTAATTGTTATTACTCTCTATTGAGATTTTATCTCACCAATTGTTTCTAATGTTTTTAGATTAAGAATCATGCCTTTTCTGCACATTGTGGTAGAAATCCAGTACTTTTGGGTGGACACACCTAATGTAGGAGCTGTGAAAGCCATAAAAAGCATCTGGACTGTCCAACTTGACAATCAAGATCCTTAACTAGGGCTAGGGTCATGAATGAGAATGTAAAATATGTATAAGTCACCTTTTTGGAGGGGTTTGTGAAATAGTTTAACTTAGCACCCTGATAACTCTATGAAATAGAGTTATTTAGTCTCATTTTGTGCATTAAAATAAACTATGTCCTTAGAATCTGTATTAGAAATCATAGTTTTATTCTAGTTTTAATAAAAATCCTCTTTAGATCAGTTGTTTAATGTTTATTTAGTATTTTCATGATCTTTTTCGTCAAATTACATGAGTTTTTATCATTAATGATACTACTTATGGGTTAGTAAATTGTGTCTTGTAAGTGAATGGCTATAGAAAAGGTCCAAAGACAAGAGGAAGTGAAGGTTTGAGCACTTAGTCAAAGTTTTGGTTGTAACACTTAAATTTTGGTGAAAGACATTTAGACCTTGCTGTCTTCCACAGAGCATATTTCAGGCTATAGACTTTGGATTGAGATAATCTTGGTGGCTATGGAAAGCTAAGAAGGATATCTACAATTTTGTTGAAGACATTGAAATCCAGTTCCTCTGTTTTGTTTTGAGGGTGAAAACATCACGCAAGACAGAAACGTGTTGCTATCAGGACTGTCAGACCTTTGAGGAGTAAAATACATATATCTTGAGCTAGAGAAGTCCAATTTAGGTGATTCTAAAGCCTGTTGAAAGCTAAGACATAGAGCTACAAATTTCTGTTGAGGTCAAAAGCCAATTCCTTACCGATCAAATGCTACAGGACTTTGAATTTAGAAAACACTGTTGAAATCCCATATGGGCCAATGTGCGAGAGAGTTTTATTAATAAAAGGACTCTTGTAATTTGAGATATAAATAAAGTTTTCTTTGAGGGTTTTCCAAGAGAATAATCTGCTCTGCCCTAGGAGAGAAACCGTCAAGCTGTCAAGACCTTGGAGACGAAGAGTTTAAAGATTTAAGATTTGGATCTGCAATTTACTTCTTCTTCTTCTTCTTCTTTGATTCTTTTCTTCTTTGATCTCTTGTTTGCTGTCATGATGGTGGAGCTCCTTGGATTCTTGTTTTTATTTCTATTTTGCATCATGAACTAAATTTCTTATCTAGGATTGCAATTGAACGCTTTATGTAGTTTAGATCTTTCTTGTTTTCTTCTTTCTTATCTTAATGAGGATTGAGTTATTTATTTCATCTTGTTCTTCATGCCTTTATTTGATTGGCCACCAATTAGAGTGATTTGGTAAATCTGAATGTAACTTCGGAAAGGGAATTTGGGTTTAAACCATAGATGAAATAACACATGTTCAAATCATTTAGGCATTGAATGAGATAATTCGTTTGCAAGATAGGGATATACTTGCGAACCATGTGTATCCTTGATTAGGGCTTGATCTTAATGCTTTCTTCTTTAATTTGTTTCCATAGGGATATAGGGAGTGAATTAAGAGGGATAGTTTTATATGACCATCGAGAGATGCATATAGAAGAACTAGATCCCTAGATTAGTTCATAATCATTAGATAAGATAAGAAGGAATTAAGGGGCTGGCTTCAAGTGAAATATTGGGGGATATTGTAATCCTAGGCTTATTCATATATTGGTAATTTTATCTTTGATTTTTAGTTCGCAAGTTTTTCTTTCTTTATTTTCATTAGAAATTTAGATATTTAGTTTATCTTATTGTCGGTTTAGATAAGGTTAGGATTTCTCAATTTTGGTACTTAGCATTAGTATACATACAAATCTCTGAGGAAACGACATCTTTTCACTTTATTACTTGTTTGACATGTGCACTTACGTATATTTACTTTTACATCAACACACCCCCTCATTTTGAATGTATGATAGCTAACCAGGTGGCTTGTAACCATAACTGTAATAGGACTAATGAACAAGTATGCTTTGCTATATGATGGTGTGTGATTGTGTATGAATTTACCCTAGTACTTAACCCTAAATTCAAGGAAGTAAATGATGCATTCTAACACTTCAAAAGTGAAGTTAAGATATGTCTAAACATGGGTAAAAGAACCTCTAAGAAAAGAGCAAAGAAGTTAAAAGCAAGGGAAACACAAAACAAAAGAAGGGCCTTCTCCGGCAACTGGGCGCCTAGGCAGTGGGTTGGCAGAGACTAGGCACTTGAGTGCCTATAGACCATTGTTCAGGCATTGGCCTGGCCAAAACTGGACCTAATTCTATGCCCTGGGTGCTCAGGCAATGGAATCCCAACGGGCCCAAGCGGTGGCATGGCCGAGAACCTTTGATGTTTTACCTAGAAAGGAACCAAGTTTGTGTATCTGATTGAGTTATGATATGAATTTGAATGAATTATGGTTAACTAACACTTATTTATTTAATCTAGAATGTTCTTACAAGCATGATTAACTATTAATCTCACAAATGGAACATGATGCCAGCCCATGTGTACAATTCAAACCCTAAGGTTTATAATAAACAAACCAACCTTGTGTTTACAAATCAAGAGGTGTTAGTGGGAAATAAGTATCTAAGTTTGAAAGTTAAGCATTTAGAATTAAATGATAATCATTATGAGTTTTTTAACTTCATCATAATACTTACATCAAGGAAGTAAATTAAGCAAGCTTGTGACACAATACCTATAAGGTAGAGTGTTACATCTTGCAATGATTTTGGTTTGCTTGGATGACCAAGCTAGCCTTGGCCATGTGTGTGTTTCCTTCTCTAGGTGTTCTTTTACTTGGTTTCTAGGTTAAGAAAAGACCATGTGATAAATTGCAAGATTGGCTAGGGAAATTCCATTTCACATCTTAACTTTCTAGCTAATAATTACTTGGTTAAGAATAGTAAATAAGTTACTCATTTGGTTTCTTTACAAGACACATAATGCTAACTAGTCTCATTAGGTTAACCATGTGCTTATGTCATCTTGGTCTCCCTAGGTGCTTTGGCCATGTAATACTTGCTTCTTGGCCAACTTTGTGTCTTTTCATTTAATTTCATGGATTTGCATGGATGGCAAGTCTTCTTACACATTACTTTTGACTTGGGTGATTCTAAATATTAACCAAGTAAGTTTACCATGTGTTTTTTAATATGTCATTAGTAATTGATGACTTACTTTATCCTTAACTAATGAAAAGTCTCCATGTGGTGCTTATCTTTTTACCCATAATGACTGAGTTATATCAAAGTAACTTAGTTTAATTAGTCTGGTTACTTTTTGACTAGACCCTTAGTTAACTTAGGGTTGAGTTAGTTGAGTTAGTTGACTTAGTCATTTTCTAACTTTTCCTTGATTTCTAACTAGATTCTTTGCTTCCTAGTTAGGCTAAGCATCATTACTTCCTAGTAATTACATTATCTCTTAACTAATAAGACTTAGAAGACTTTCTAATCCCTCTTGAAGTTCCCCACGAGAATGTCTTGCGTATGCAAGATTATTCTCTTTGTATTTTATGCATTAATGAGTTTGGTTGATTCCTTGAGTATATTCCTTAATTGTTCACTTTTCTTGTTCTTCTTTTTGACTTTGGTTGCTTAAGGAGGTTTCTTTTTCTCCCTCATGTGAGGTCCCCTTTGAAAGATAACTTGTTTGTCTTCTTCAATGCATTAAGTATTTGGGATTTGGATTATTAGGTTGGGGTTGTCTAAGTGCTTTTTAGGTCATGTGGGCTAGATTTATTGGGTTCTGCTTGGTTGGGTTAGTCTAGGTTTCTATAGCCTAGACTCTTTACATTATTCAATTGGGTTTAGTTACTTAACTAATAACCCTAATCGATTAATTCTTTGTCTTTATCACCCTATTAAAGCATGTATTATAGGGCTTGGACTCTTTCTAAAATTCTAATGGGCTTTTAGACCCATAACAAACAATAATGCATTCATAAACATAACCAAAGCATAAGAAATATTTCATAATTTTAGGGGATGTTACACTTGGACTCACTCAAATATTGCCTAGGCCATTTAGATTACAAAAAATTTACTAAGTTTGATCATTTGACTATAAGTCAAAGATAGTTCAAAAGGAAGCAACCTTGAAAACTAAGTTAGACGAGAATGAAGAAGCAAGAGATATTATCATCCGTTGAAGCTTTAAAGAGTGCTTAGGGTCATTCAGACATTA
Organism: Castanospermum australe; assembly: GCA_019955255.1. NCBI lineage: Eukaryota > Viridiplantae > Streptophyta > Magnoliopsida > Fabales > Fabaceae > Castanospermum > Castanospermum australe. Next base: position 46,409 of record NSJW01000825.1, read on the forward strand.
CCTCGGCCTTTCAAATCACAAAAACTTTCCTAAGTTTGACTATTTGATGACAAAGTCAAAGGTAGATTAAAAGGAAGCAAACTTAATGACTAAGTTAAACGATAACGAAGAAGCTAGAGATATTATCATCCCTTGAAGCTTTAAGTAGTGTATGGGGTTACTCAAACATTGCCTCGACCTTTCAGATCACAAAAACTTTGCTAAGTTTAATCATTTGACCATAAAGTCAAAGAAAGATCAAAATGAAGCACACTAAATGACTAAGTTAGACGAGAATGAAGAAGTTAGAGATATTCTCATCCCTTAAAGCATTAAGGTGTACTTGGAGTCACTCAAATATTGCCTAGCCTTTCGGATTGCAAAAACTTTGTTAAGTCTAACCATTTGACCATAAAGTCAAAGATAAATCAAAAGGAAGTAAACTTAACATATAAGTTAGAAGCATGAGATATCTTCACACCTTGAAGCATTAATGAGTGCTTGAGGTCAATCAAGCATTGCCTAGGCCTTTCGGATCACAAAAATTTTGCTAAGTTTGACCATTAAACCATAAAGTCAAAGATAGATCAAATAGAAGTAACCTTAATGACTAAGTTAAATAATAATGAAGAACTTAGAGATATTACCACCCCCTTGAGGCTTTAGGGAGCACTTGGGTTCACTCAAACATTCCCTAGGACTTTGGGATCACAAAAACTTTGCTAATTTTGACCATTTGACCATAAAGTCAAAGAAAGATCAAAAGTAAGCAAACTTAAAAATGAAGTTACATGAGAACGAGGAAGCTAGAGATATTATCATCCATTGCAGCATTAAGGAGTGCTTGGGATCGCTCAAACATTGCCTAGGCCTTTTGGATCACAAAAACTTTGTTAAGTTTGACCATTTGACCATAAAGTCAAATATAAATTAAAAGGAAGCAAACTTAACTTATCAGTTAGATGTGAACAAAGAAGGAGGAGATTTTTTATACTTTGAAGCTTTCAGTAGTGCTTGCAGTCACTCAAACATTGCCTAGACCTTTTGAATCGCAAAAAATTTACTAAGTTTGATCATTTGACCATAAAGTTAAAGAAAATTGAAAAGAAAGCAAACTTAACGACTAAGTTATACGAGAACGGAGAAGCTAGAGATATTATCATCCCTTGAAGCTAAAAGGAGTGCATGGGGTTAGTCAAACATTGCCTCAGCCTTTCGGATCACAAGAACTTTGTTAAGTTTGACCATTTGACCATAAAGTCAAAGAAGAATCAACGATTAAGTTAGATGAGAACGAAGTAACTAAAGATATTACCATCCGTTGAAGCTTTAAGGAGTGCTTAGGGTCACTCAAACATTGTCTAGGCCTTTCAGATTGCATACACTTTGCTAAGTTTGACCATTTGACTATTAAGTCAAAGACAAATCAAAAGGAAGCAAACTTACAGAAAAAGTTAGATGAGAACGGAGAAGTTAAAGATATTTTCATGCTTTCAAGCTTTAAGGAGTGCATGGGGTCACATAAACATTGTCTAGGCCTTTGAGATTGCATAAACATTGCTAAGTTTAACCATTTAACCATAAAGTCAAAGACAGAACAAAAAGAAGTAAACTTAACGACAAAGTTAGATGAGAACGAAGAAGTTAGAAATATTTTCATACCTTGAAGCTTTAAGGAGTGCTTGGGGTCACTAAAACAATGCCTAGGACATTTGGATTACAAAAACTTTGCTAATTTTGACCATTTAACTATAAAGTCAAAGTTAGATCAAAAGGAAGCAAACTTACCAACTAACTTAAATGATAATGAAAAAGCTAGAGATATTATCATCTCTTAAAGCATAAAGGAGTGCAAGGGATTATTCAAACATTGCCTTGACTTTTCAGATCACAAAAACTTTGTTAAGTTTGACCATTCGACCACAATGTCGAACAAAGTTCAAAAATAAGCAAAATTAATGGCTAACTTAGACGAGAATGAAGTAGTTAGAGATATTACCATCCCTTGAAGCTTTAAGGAGTGCTTGGGGTCACAGAAACATTGTGTAGGACTTTCAAATTGCATAAACTTTGTGAAGTTTCACTATTTGACCATAAAGTCAAAGACATATGAAAAGGAAGCAAACTTAACGACTAAGTTAGACAAAAAAGAAGATATTCGAGATATTTTCCTGCCTTCAAGTTTAAAGAAGTGAATGGGTTCACTCAAATATTGCCTAGGCATTTCAGATCACAAAAACTTAGCTAAGTTTGACCTTTTGACTATAAAGTCATAGAAAGATCAAAAGGAAGCAAACCTAACGACTAAGTTAGATGAGAATGAGGAAGATAGGGATATTATCATCCCTTGAAGCATTAAGGTGTGCTTGAGGTCACTGAGACATTGCCTTGGCTTTTCGAATCTCAAAAACTTTGATAAATTCGACCATTTGATCACAAGGTCAAACATAAATCAAAAGGAAGCAAACTTAACGTATAAGTTAGACGAGAACAAAGAAGTTATAGATATTTTCATACCTTGAAGCTTTAGGCAGTGCTTCCAGTCACTCAAACATTGCCTAGGCCTTTCAGATTACATAAACTTTGCTAAGTTTGAGCATTTGACAATAATGTCAAAGACAGATAAAAAGGAAGCAAACTTAATGACTAAGTTAGACAAGAACGGGGAAGCTAGATTTATTTTCATACCTTGAAGCTTTAAGGAGTGCTTAGGCCACTCAACAAAGCCTAGGCCTTTTGGATCACAAAAACCTTGCAAAGTTTGACCATTTGACCATAAAGATAAAGAAAATTCAAAAGAAATTAAACTTAATAATTAAGTTAGACGAGAACGAAGAAGCAAGAGATATTATCATCCCTTGAAGCTTAAAGGAGTGCATAGGGTTATTCAAACATTGCCTCGGCCTTTCGGACCACAAAAGCTTTGTTAAGTTGGACCATTAGACCATAAAGTCAAATAAAAAAAAAATTAAGCAAACCTAATGACTAAGGTAGACAAGAACGAAGTAACTAGGGATATTACCATCCGCTGAAGCTTTAAGGAGTGCTTGGGGTCACTCGTACATTGCTTAGGCCTTTCAGATTGCATAAACTTTGCTAAGGTTGATCATTTGATCATAAAAAAGAAGCAAACTTAATGACTAAGTTAGATGAGAAAACAGTGAAGTAAGAGATATTTTCAAACCTTCTAGCTTTAAGGAGTGCTTGGGGTTACTCAAACAATGCCTAGGCCTTTTGGATCACAAACACTTTGGTAAGTTTGACCATTTGACCACAAAGTTAAAGAAAGATCAAAAGTACACAAACTTAACGACTAGGTAGAGGAGAATGAAGTAGCTAGAGATATTACTATCCCCTGAAGCTTTAAAGAGTACTTGGGGTCACTAAAACATTGCCTGGGCCTTTAAAATTGCATAAACCTTGCTAAGTTTGACTATTTGACTATAAAGTCAAAGACAAATCAAAAGGAAGCAAATTTAAGGTCTAAGTTTGACGAGAACGAAGAAACTGAAGATATTTCCATACCTTCAAGCTTTAAGGAGTTCAGGGGGTCACTCAAACATTGCCTGGGCCTTTCGGATCGCAAAAATTTTGAAAAATTTGACCATTTGACCATAAAGTGAAACATAAATCAAAAGGAAGCAAACTTAACGTATAAGGTAGAAGAGAATGAAGAATCTGGAGATATTTTCATACCTTGAAGTTTTTAGGAGTTCTTGCGGTCACTAAAATATTGCCTAGGCCTTTTTGATTGCATAAGCTTTGCTAAGTTTGATCAATTGACTATAAAGTCAAAGGCAAATAAAAAGGAAGCATACTTAACAACTACATTAGACAAGAATGAAGAAGCTAGAGATATGTTCTTACCTTGAAGCTTTAAGGAGTGCTTGGGGTCGTTCAAACACTGCCTTGGCCTTTTGGATCACAAAAACTTTGTTAAGTTTGACCATTTAACTATAAAGTTAAAGAAAGACTAAAAAGTGAGCAAACTTAATGACTAAGTTAGACAAGAACGAAGTAGCCAGAGATATTACCATCCCCTGAAGCTTTAAGGAGTGCTTGGGCTCCCTGAAACATTGCCTAGGCTTTCAGATTGCATAAACTTTGCTAAGTTTGATATTTGACCATAAAGTCAAAGACATATCAAAAGGAAGCAAAGTTAAAGATAATGTTAGACGAGAACGAAAAAGCTAGATATATTTTCATACCTTCAACCTTTAAGGAGTGCAAGAGGTCACTCAAACATTGCCTAGCCTTTCAGATCACAAAAACTTAGCTAAGTTTGACCTTTTGACTATAAAGTCATAAAAAGATCAAAAGGAAGCAATCTTAATGACAAAGTTAGATAGGAACGAAGAAACTAGGGATATTCTCATCCCTTGAAGCATTAAGGTGTGCTTCGGGTCACTTAAAAATTTCCTAGGTCTTTCGGATCGCAAGAAACTTCGATAAATTTGACCATAAAGTCAAACATAAATTAAAAGCAAGCAAACTTAACGTTTAAATTAGATGAGAACGAAGAAACTAGAGATATTTTCTTACCTTGAAGCTTTAAGGAGTGCTTGCAGTCACTCAAACATTGCCTAGACCTTTCAGATTGCATAAAATTTGTGAAGTTTGACCATCTAACCATAGAGTCAAAGATAGATGAAAAGGAAGCAAACTTAACGACTTAGTTAGACAAGAACAAAGAAGCTAGAGCTGTTTTCATAACTTGAAGCTTTAAAGGAGTGGTTGAGGTCACTCAAACAATGCCTAGGCTTTTCAAATCACAAAAACTTGGTTAAGTTTGAATATTTGACCATAAAGTCAAAGAGAGTTCAAAAGAAAACAATCTTAATGACTAAGTTAGACAAGAACGAAGTAGCTAGAGATATTACCATCCTTTGAAGCTTTAAGGAATGCTTGGGGTCACTCAAACATTGTGTAGGCCTTTCAAATTGCATAAACATTGTAAACTTTGACCATCTGACCATAAAGTCAAAGATAGATAAAAAGAAAGCAAACTTAACGACAAAGTTAGCTGAAAACAAAGAAGCTAGAGATATTTTCATACCTTCAAGCTTTAAGAAGTCCATGGGGTCACTCACATATTGCCTAGGGCTTTTGGATCACGAAAACCTAGCTAAGTGTGGCCTATTGATCATAAAGTCAAAGAAAGATCAGAAGGAAGCAAACTTAACGACTAAGTTAGACTAGAACGAAGAAGCTAGGGATATTCTCATCCCTTGAAGCATTAAGGTGAGCCTAGGGTCACTCAAAAATTGCCTAGGCCTTTCAAATCAAAAAAACATTGAGAAATTTGACCATTTGACCACAAAGTCAATCATAAATAAAAAAGAAGCAAACTTAACATATAAGTTAGACAAGAAGGAAGAAGCTAGAGATATTTTCATACCTTAAAGCTTTATGGAGTACTTGCGGTCACTCAAACAATCCCTAGGCCTTTCAGATTGCATAAACTTTGTAAACTTTGACCATCTGACCATAAAGTCAAAGACAGATAACATGAAAGCAAACTTAACGAGTAAGTTAGACAAGAACGAAGAAGTTAGAGATATTTTCATATCTTGAAGCTTTAGGAGTGGTTGGGGTCACTCAAATAATGCCTGGGCTTTTCAAATCACAAAAACTTTGTTAAGTTTGACCATTTGACCATAAAGTCAAAGAAAGATGAAAAGAAAGCAAGCTTAACGACTAAGTCAGACGAGAACAAAGTAGTTAGAGATATTACCATCCCCCAAGGCTTTAAGGAGTGTTTGGGGTCACTTGAAACATTGCCTAGGCCTTTCAGATTGGAATAAACTATGCTAAGTTTGACTATTTTACCATAAACTCAAAGGCATCTTAAAAGGAAGGAAACTTAACAACTAAGTTAGACAACAACGAAGAAACTAGAGATATTTTCACACCTTCAAGCTTTAAGGAGTGTATGGGGTCATTCAAATATTGCCTAGGCCATCTAGATCACAAAAACTTAGCTAAGTTTGACCTTTTGACCATAAAGTCTAGGAAAGATCAAAAGGAAGAAAACTTAATGACTAAGTTAAACAAGAAGGAAGAAGCCAGGGATATTCTCATCCCTTGATGCATTAAGGAGTACTTGGAATTACTTAAACATTGCCTAGGCCTTTTGGATCGTAAAAACTTTGATATGTTTGACCATTTGACCATAAAGTCAAACATAAATCAAAAGGAAGCAAACTTAACAACTAAGTTAAATGAGAATGAAGAAACTGGAGATATTATCATCCCTTTAAACTTAAAGGAGTGCATGAGGTCATTTAAACAATACCAAGGCCTTTTGGATTACAAAAACTCTGCTAAGTTTGACCATCTGACCATAAAGTCAAAGAAAGATCAAAAGTAAGCAAACTTAACAAGTAAGTATGATGAGAACAAAGTAGCTGGAGATATTACTATCCCTTGAAGTTTTAAAAAGTGCTTGGAGTCACTCAAACATTGCCTAGGCTTTTCAGATTACTTAAACTTTGCAAAGTTTGAGCATTTGACCATAAAGTCAAATACATATCAAAGGGAAGCAAACTTAACAACAAAGTTAAATGAGAACTTGGGGTCAATCAAACAATGCCTAGGCCTTTCGGATCACAAAAGCTTTGCAAAGTTTGGCCAATTGACCATTAAGTCAAGACTGATAAAAAAGAAGCAAACTTGATGACAAAGTTAGATGATAGCGAAGAAGTTAGAGATGTTTTCATCCCTTGAAGCTTAAAGGAGTGCATGGGGTTATTCAAACATTGCCTTGACCTTCGGATCACAAATTTGTTTTTAAGTTTGACCATTTGATTTTAAAGTCAAAGAAAGATCAAAGGGAAGCAAACTTAAAGACTAAGTTAGACGAGAACGAAGAAGCTACAGATATTTTCATACCATCAAGCTCTACGAAGTGCATGGGGTGACTCAATCGTTACCTAGGCCATTCAGATCTCAAAAACTTTGCTAAGTTTGACCTTTTCACCATAAAGTCAAAGAAAGATCAAAAGAAAGCAAACTTAATGTCTAACTTAGATGAGAACAAAGAAACTAGGGATATTCTCATCCCTTAATGCATTAAGGTGAGCTTTGGGTCACTCAAATATTGCCTTTGCCTTTCGGATCACAAAAACTATGATAAATTTGACTAGAGAGTCAAATATAAATCGAAAGGAAGCAAACTTAATGTATAAGTTAGACGAGATCGAAGAAGCTAGAGATATTTTCATACTTTGTAACTTTGCAAAGTTTGTCCATTAGACCATAAAGTCAAAGAAAGATCAAAAGGAAGCAAACTTAACGACTATGTTAGACGATAACAAAGAAACTATGTTAGACGATAACAAAGAAACTATGTTAGACGATAACAAAGAATCTAGAGATATTATCGTCTGTTGAAGCTTTAAGCAATGCATGGGATTACTCAAACATTTCTTCAGCCTTTCGGATCACAAAAACTTTGCTAAGTTTGACCACTAGACCATAAAGTCAAAGAAAGATCAAAATGATGCACACTTAACGCCTAAGTTAGACGAGAACAAAAAAGGTAGAGATATTCTGATCCCTTGAAGCATTAAGGTGTGCTTGGGTTCACACAAACATAGCCTAGGGATTTCAAATCGCCAAAACTTTGATAAGTTTAAACCATTTGACCATAAAGTTAAAGCTAAATAAAAAAACAAACAAACTTAACGTATAAGTTAGACGAGACCAAAGAAGTTAGAGATATTTTCATAACTTGAAGCTTTAAGGGGTGCTTGGATCACTTAAACAATGCCTAGGTCTTTTGCATTTGCAAAGTTTGGCTATCGGACTATAAACTCAAAGATTGATCAAATGGAAGTAAACTTAACGACTAAGCTAAACGGTAATGAAGAAGTTAGAGATATTATCACTCCCTTGATGCTGTAAGGGTTGTATGGGGTAACTCAAACATTTCCTCAGCCTTTTGGATTTCAAAAACTTTGCTAAATTTGACCATTAGATGATAAAGTCAAAGAAAGTTCAAAATGATGCACACTTAACGACTAAGTTAGATAAGAACAAAGAAGGTAGGGATATTCTCATCCCTTGAAGTATTAAGGTGTGCTTAGGAGTCACTCAAACATTGCCTAGTCCTTTTGTATTGCAAAAACTTTGCTCTGTTTGACTATTTGACCATTAACTCAGAGATAGATCAAAAGGAAGCAAACTTAACGACTAAGTTTGGCGAGAACAAAAGAAGCTAGAGATATTTTCATACCTTCAAGCTTTAAGAAGTACTTAGGGTTACTCAAACATTGCCTAGGCCTTACAGATTGCATAAACTTTGCTAAGTTTGACCATTTGACCATAAAGTCAAAAACAGATCAAACAGAAGTAAACTTAATGACTAAATTAGACAATAATGAAGAAGCTAGAGATATTTTCATACCTTGTAGCTTTAAGGAGTGCTTAGGGTCACTCAGACAATGCCTAGTCCTTTCAGATCACAAAAACAATGCTAAGTTTGATCATTTGACCATAAAGTTAAAGCAAGATCAAAAGTAAGCAAACTTAACGACAAAGTTAGACAAGAACGAAGTCGCTAGAGATATTACTATCCCTTGAGTCTTTTAGGAGTGCTCGAGGTCACTTAAACAGTGCATAGGCCTTTTGGATCACAAAAACTTTGCAAAGTTTGACTATTAAACTATAAAGTCAAAGAATGTTCAAAAAGAAGCAAACTTAATGACTAATTTAGATGAGAACGAAGAAGTTAGAGATATTTTGATACCTTGAAGCATTAAGGAATGCCTGGGGTCACTCAAACAATGCCTAAGCCTTTTGGATAGCAAAAAAATTTTCAAAGTTTGACCATTAGACTAAAAAGTCAGAGAATGTTCAAAAGGAAGCACACTTAATGACTAAGTTAGACAAGAACAAAGAAGCTGGAGATATTATTATCCCTTCAAGCTTAAAGGAGTGCATGGAGTTATTCAAACATTACCTCAGCATTTCGGATCACATAAACTTTGTTAAGTTTGACCATTTGACCATCAAGTCAAAGAAAGATCAAAAGTAAGCAAACTTAACAACTAAGTTAGGCTAGAACAGAGAAGCTAGAGATATTTTTATACCTTTAAACTTTAAGGAGTGCTTAAGGTCACTCAAACATTGCCTAGGCCTCTTAGATTACATAAACTTTGCTAAGTTTGACCACTTGTCTACAAAGTCAAATACAAATCAAAAGGAAGCAAACTTAATGACTAAGTTACACGAGAACAAAGAAGCTTGAGATATTTTCATACCTTGAAGCTTTAAGGAGAGCTTGAGGTCACTTAATTAATGCCTAGACCTTTCGAATCACAAAAACTTTGCTAAGTTTGACCATCTGACCATAAAGTCAAAGAAAGATTAAAAGGAAACTAACTTAACGATTAAAGTTAGGCAAGAAGGAAAAAGGTAGAGATATTTTCATACCTTGAAGCTTTAAGGAGTGCTTGCGGTCACTCAAACATTGCCTAGGCCCCTCAGATTACTTAAACTTTGCTAAGTTTGTCCCTTTGTCCATGAAGTCAAAGACAGATCAAAACGAAGCAAACTTAAGGAGTGCATGGGGTCACTTGATTTGCTAAGTTTGACCATCAGGCCATAAAAATTGAAGAAAGTTCAAAAGCAAGCAAAACTTAACGACTAAGTTAGACGAGAACAAAGTAGCTAGAGATATTACTATCCCTCGAAGCTTTGAGAAGTGCTTGGGGTCACTAAAACGTTGCCGAGGCCTTTTTCAGATTGCATTAAACTTTGCTAAGTTTGAGCATTTGACCATAAAGTCAAAGATAGAACAAAGGGAAGCAAACTTAACATATAAGTTAAACGAGAACATAGTTAGAGATATTACTATCCCCTGAAGCTTAAAGGAGAGCTTGGAATCACTCAAACATTGCCTAGGCCCCTCAGATTTCTTAAACTTTGCTAAGTTTGTCCCTTTGTCCATGAAGTCAAAGATAGATCAAAACGAAGCAAACTTAAGTGCATGGGGTCACTTCATCAATGCCTCGGCCTTTTGGATTACAAAAACTTTGCTAAGTTTGACCATCAGGCCATAAAATTGAAGAAAGTTCAAAAGCAAGCAAACTTAACGACTAAGTTAGACGAGAACAAAGTAGCTAGAGATATTACTATCCCTCGAAGCTTTGAGAAGTGCTTGGGGTCACTAAAACGTTGCCGAGGCCTTTCAGATTGCATAAACTTTGCTAAGTTTGAGCATTTGACCATAAAGTCAAAGATAGAACAAAGGGAAGCAAACTTAACATATAAGTTAAACGAGAACAAAGTAGTTAGAGATATTACTATCCCCTGAAGCTTAAAGGGAGAGCTTGGAATCACTCAAACATTGCCTAGGCCCCTCAGATTTCTTAAACTTTGCTAAGTTTGTCCCTTTGTCCATGAAGTCAAAGACAGATCAAAACGAAGCAAACTTAAGGAGTGCATGGGGTCACTTCATCAATGCCTTGGCCTTTTGGATTACAAAAACTTTGCTAAGTTTGACCATTTGATCGTAAAATTGAGAGAAAGTTCAAAAGCAAGCAAACTTAACGACAAAGTTAGACGAGAATTAAAGTAGCTAGATGATATTACTTATCCCTCGAAGGCTTTGAAGGAAGTGCTTGGGGTTACTCAAACATTGCCCAGACCTTTTACATTGCATAAACTTTGCAAAGTTTGAGCATTTTCCATAAAGTCAAAGACAGATCAAAGGGAAGCAAACTTAAAGACTAAGTTAGACGAGAACTTGGGGTCGTTGAAACAATGCCTAGGCCTTTCAGATCACAAAAGTATTGCTAAGTTTGACTATTAGACTATAAAGTCAAAGAAAGATATAAATAATGCACACCTTAACTACTAAGTTTGACGAGAACGAAGAATGTAGAGATATTCTCATCCCCTTAAGCATTACGGTGTGCTTGCGGTAACTCAGACATTGCCTAGTCCTTTTGGATCACAAAAACATTGAAAAGTTTGACCATTTGACCATAAAGTAAAACATAAATCAATAGTAAGCAAACTTGATGTATAAGTTAGACGAGAAAGAAGAAGCTAGAGATATTTACATTTTTTGAAGCTTTAAGTAGTGCTTGGGGTCACTCAAACATTGCCTAAGCCTTTCGAGTCACAAAAACTTTACTAAGTTTGATCATTTGAGCATAAAGTCAAAGACAGATCAAATAGAAGTGAACCTGACGACTAAGTTAAACGATAATGAAAAGCCTAGAGATATTATCACCCCCTTGAAGCTTTTGGGAGTGCTTCAGGCCACTCAAATATTCCCTAGGCCTTTTGGATTACAAAAACTTTGCTAAGTTTGACCATTTATCCATAAAGTCAAAAAAAGATTAAAAGGAAACAAACTTAGTGACAAAGTTAGGTAAGAACGACGTAGGTAGAGATATTACCCTCTCTTGAAGCTTTACGGAGTGCATGGGATCACTTAAACATTACCTAGGCCTTTCAGATTGCATAAACTTTACTAAGTTTGACCATTTGACTATAAAGTCAAAGACAGATCAAAAGGAAGCAAACTTAACGTCTAAGTTAGGTGAGAACGGAGAAGTTAGAGAAATTTTCATAAGTTCAAACTTTAAGGAGTGCTTGGGGTCACCCAAAGAACGCCCAGGCCTTTTAGATCACAAAAACTTTTGTTAAGTTTTATCATTTGACCATAAAGTCAAAGAAAGATCAAAAGTAAGCAAACTTAATGTCAAAGTTAGACGAGAACGAAGTAGCTAGAGATATTACCATCTGCTGAAACTTTAAGGAGTAGTTGGGGTCCCTTAAACATTGCCTAGGCCTTTCAGATTGCATAAACTTTTCTAAGTTTGACCATTTGACCATAAAGTCAAAGACAGATCAAAAGAAAGCAAACTTAATGTCTAAGTTTGGCGAGAACGGAGAAGGTAGAGATATTTTCATACCTTCAAGCCTTAAGGACTGCTTGGGGTCACTCAAACAATGCCTATGCCTTTCGGATCACAAAAACCTTACTAAGTTTGGCCATTTGACCATAATGTCTAAGAAAGATAAAAAGTAAGCAAACTTAATGCCTAAGTTAGCGAAAACAAAGTAGCTAGAGATATTACTATCCCCTGAAGCTTTAATGAATGCTTAGGGTCATTCAAACATTGCCTAGGCCTTTCTGATTACATAAACTTTGCTAAGTTTGAGCATTTGGCCATAAAGTCCAAGGCAGATCAAAATAAAGCCAACTAAACGAGAAAGTTAAACAAGAACTTGGGGTCACTCAAACAATGCCTAGGCCTTTCGGATCACAAAAACTTTACTAAGTTTGACGAAATTGATCTATAAGTCAAAAGCATATCAAAAGGAAGCAAACTTATTGACAAAGTTTGACGAGAACAAAGATGCTAAAGATATTATCATCCCTTGATGCTTTAGGGAGTGCTTGGTGTCACTCAAATATTCCCTAGGCCTTTCAGATTATAAAAACTTTACTAAGTTTGGAAAATTGACCTTTAAGTCAGAGAGACAGATCAAAAGGAAGCAAACTTAACGATTAAGACGATAATAAAGATGCTAGAGATATTATCATCTCTTGAAGTTTTAAGGAGCACTTGGGGTCACTCAGACATTGCCTATGCCTTTAAGATTGCATAAACTTTGCTAGGGTTGTCCGTTTGTCCATAAAGTCAAAGACAAATCAAAAGAAAGAAAGCAAACTTAATGGCTAAGTTAGACGAAAATGAAGAAGCTAGGGATATTTTCGTAACTTAAAGATTCATGGAGTGCTTGGGGTCACTCAAACATTACCTAGGCCTTTCAAATCATAAAAACTTTGCTAAGTTTTACCGTTTGACTATAAAGTCAAAGAAAGTTCAAAACGAAGCAAACTTAACGATTAAGTTAGATGATAACAAATGCGCTAGAGATATTATCATTCCTTAAAGCTTTAAGGAGTACTTAGGGTCAGTCAAACAGTGCGTAGGCCTTTCGGATCACAAAACCTATGCTAAGTTTGATAATTGGACCCAAAAGTCAAAGAAAGTTCAAAAGGAAGCAAATTTAACGACTAAGTTAGACGATAAGGAAGAAGTTAGAGATATTATCATCCCTTGAAGCTTTAAGGAGTGCATGGGGTTATTCAAACATTGCCTCAACCTTTCAGATTAGAAAAACTTTCTTGAAATTTGACCATTTTACCATTAATTCAAAGAAAAATCAAAAGGAAGCAATCTTAATGATGAAGTTAGACGAAGAAGCTATAGAAATTATCATCCCTTGATGCTTTAGGGAGTGCTTGAGGTCACTCAAATATTCCCCAGGCCTTTTGGATTATAAAAACTATGCTAAGTTTGACGAATTGACCTTTAAGTCAAAGACAGATCAAAAGGAAGTAAACATAATGACTAAGTTAGACGATAATGAAGAAGCTAGAGATATTATCATCCCTTGAAGCTTTAAGGAGTGCTTGGGGTCATTCAAACATTTCATAGGCCTTTTGGATTACAAAAACTTATCTAAGTTTGACCATTTGACCATAAAGTTAAAGAAAGATCAAAAGGAAGCAAACTTAACGGTGAAGTTAGACGAGAGTGAAGAAGCTTGAGATATTATCATCCCTTGAATCATTAAGGAGTACTTTGGGTCACACAAACATTGCTTAGGCCTTTCGGACAACAAAAACTTACTATGTTTGACCATTTAAGTAGTGGTTGGAGACACTCAAACATTGCCAAGGCCTTTTCGATCACAGACAATTTGCTAAGTTTGATAATTTGACTACAAAGTCAATGAAAGTTCAAAAGAAAGAAACTTAATGACTAAGTTAGCTATGAGAACGAAGAAGCCAGGAGATATTATCAGCCCTTGAACCTTTAAGTAATGCTTTGGGTCTCTTAAACATTGCCTCAGCCTTTTGAATAATAAAAACTTTGCTAAGTTTGATCATTTGACCGTAAACTCCAAGAAAGATCAAGTGAAAGAAAACTTAACGTCTGACTAAGCGATAACAAAGAAGCTAGAGATATTAGCATCCTTTGAAGCTTAAAGGAGTGCATAGGGTTATTCAAACATTGCCTTAGCCTTTCGGATCACAAAAACTTTGTTAAGTTTGATCATTTGACCATAAAGTCAAAGAAAGATCAAAAGTAAACAAACCTAACGACTAAGTTTGACAAGAATATTGTAGCTACAAATATTACCTTCTCCTGAAGCTTTAAGGACACCTTGAGGTCACTCAAACATTGCCTAGGTCTTTCAAATAACATAAACTTTACTAACTTTGACCATTTGACTATAAAGTCAAAGAAAGTCAAAAGAAAGAAAACTTAACGACTAAGTTAGGCAGCAACAAAGAAGCTAGAGATATTATCATCCCTTGAAGCTTTAAGGAGCGCATAAGGTTACTCAAACAACGCGTCGGCCTTTTGGATCACAAGAACTTTGCTAAGTTTGACCAATTGACGATAAAGTCAGGGAAAGATCAAAATAAGCACACTTAACGACTAAGTTAGACAAGAATGAAGAATTTAGAGATATTCTCATCCCATGAAGCATTAAGGTGTGCTTGGGGCCACTCAAACATTGTCTAGGCCTTTCGGATCACAAAAACTTTGATAAGTTTGACCATTTGGCCATAAATCAAAGATAAATCAAAAGGGAGTGAGCTTTTTGTATAAGTTAGACAGGAACAAAGAATGTACAGATATTTTCATACCTTGAAGCTTTAAGGAGTGCTTGGAGTCACTTAAACATTGCCTAGGCCTTTCGGATCAAAAAAACTTTACTAAGTTTGACCATGAGATTATAAAGTCAAAGATAGATCAAATGAAAGTAAACTTAATGACTAAGTCAAGTGATAATGAAGAAGTTTGAGATATTATCATCCTTTAAAGCTTTAGGGAGTGCTTTGGGTCACTCAAACATTGCCTAGGCCTTTTAGATCACAAAAACATTGCTAAGTTTCACCACTAGGCCAGAAAGTCAAATATAGATTGAACAGAAGTAAACATAATGACTAAGTTAAACGATAACGAAGAAGCTGGGGATATTATCACCACCTTGAAGCTCTTAGGACTGTTTGAGGTCACTCAAACATTGTCTAGGCCTTTCGGATCAAAAAAACTTTGCTATGTTTGACCATTTGACCATAAAGACAAAGAAAGATTGAAAGGAAGCAAACCTAACGACTAATATTGCTTAGGCCTTTCGGATCACAAAAACTTTGCTAAATTTGACCATATGACTATAAATTCAAAGATAGATCAAAAGGATACAAACTTCTCATCTGGGAAGCACCGACACGGCTTCCATCCTCCATTCCCATTTCTAGGCCGTGTTAGTGTCTGACACTTGGCACGATACGACAAGGATTCGTCCTGCATCCATTTTTTTTTCCCACCTAGGATGGCGGGGAGAGCTCTAGACATAGCTGAGAACAAAGCCACATGGCGACAACATGGCAACAACACTTTCACAATGCTGCATCCCGAAATCATCTGCAACGCTGCATTTAGAGGTAAATATTTTTACCCATTGATTCTAAAAATTTACCCTCTACCTCTTCACTCCCATTTTCAGTCTTTGTCCAAAATTTTCCCCTAAATCAATCACCTTCCCACTGAAAACAGCCATAAGCTTCTCCTATTCTCCACCAAAAACCCTCACTGATCATTGTTACCCAGTTTAATGGACGAAAATAGCCATGAGCTTCTCCTTGTTCTCCATCAAAAGCTTCTTCTGTTCTCCACCAAAAACTTCTCCTGTTCTCTGTTTTCGTAACTTCTGAGTTTCGGTATCTTCTTGTTCTTTTTTCTTTGTTCTCTATGCCATGAGCTTAGCTTTGCCATTAAATTGTTTGAAATTATTTTATGTTGATAGTTATTGATATGGGTTGCTTGTGAGTTATGCTTTTGTCAACCTAATAATGATCAATTAAATTTGGCTCTACATATAGATTAGACTGATTAGTGCATAACATTGAACATGGTTCTGTTATGTAGAACTTCACTTAGCACTTAGCAGATGATGATCATTTCTTATTTTGTGTAGAACTTTTGCTTTTGAGTTTCTTTCCTTGATTATTTTGTTTCAACATACTAAACTATGCTCTATCTTGTACATGAATTTCCTGGATTCATATATCTGCTCTGTCTTTATTCTAGTTTATTTTTTTGGAATGATGGATTATTGTTCAGTTTTCTTAGTTTCTTTATTTTGCTTGTGGTTCAGGTTCTAATTTGTGATTTGTTCTCTGACTTCTTGTTGTCTTGCAGAGACTACTAAGATTTTCATGTGAAGTGTTAACTGATAAATAAATAATGACTAGTGCTGGCTCTAGTAGTTCTTCTAGTGGAAGTTCTAGTTCTGGCTGTAATTCTAGCATCAGTGGCAAGCTTACTTCTACTGAAACCACTCTAAATGATCATTCCCTATTTTAGGCTTATGTGACTATATTGGAGCAAGGAGTAGATGGGGGTGGAAATAAGACTTAGTCATGTAATTTCTGTCAAAGGGTGGTTAGAAGTTCATATTCTAAGGTGAGAGCACATCTTTTAAATATACCTTATGTAGGGATTGCAGGCTGCTAAAAGGTTACTGCTGAACATTTGGTAGAATTGAAAAGGTTTGCTGAAGAGGCTGAAAATAGACTTAAACCTTAAAATGTTCCATTACCTCCAAATACAACTGGATCAGGTTTAGGTCTTTCAGGAGTGAAAAAGAAAAGACCTAGTCCTTTGGAAAAGGCATTCAACTTGGAAGATAGGGAGCATCAATGAGCTGAAATTGCTAGAATGTTTTACTCTGCTGGGTTGCCATTTCATCTAGCAAGAAATCCTCACTATGTGAATTCTTATAATTTTTCTGCTAGCCATAATATTAGTGGTTTTGTGCTTCCAAGTTATAATGCTATAAGAACAACTCTTTTACAAAAAGAGAAAGCACACATTAAGAACTTACTTAAACCAATTAAAAGTTTGTGGAAAATAAAAGCAGTTAGCAAAGTTTTTGATGGTTGGACAAATCCCCAAAAAAAGGCCATTAAAAAATTTTATGGCCACAAGTGATGGAAACCCAGTATTTTTGAACGCATATGATGGTTCCAATGAATATAAAGACAAACACTACTTAGCTAGCTTAATGAAAGGTGTAATAGATGAAGTTGGACCAGCAAATGTGGTCCAAATCATAACTGATAATGCTGCTGTTTGCAACGCAGCAGATTTGTTGATTGAACATGATTATTCTGAGATATTTTGGACTCCATGTGTAGTTCATACTTTGAACCTTGCATTGAAGAACATTATGCACCCAAGAATAGTTTGGAAAATGAGATTGCATATAATGAATTGAATTGGATAGCTAAAATAGCTGATGATGCTTCCTTTGTGAGAAACTTTATTATGAACCATTCCATGAGATTGGCTATCTTCAATGAGTTTGTTTCTTTGAAATTATTGCCTATTACTCAAATACGGTTTGTTTCAGTTATTGTAATGCTGAAAAAGGTTCAAGCTTGTCAAGCATGCTTTTCAAACCATGGTAATTAGTGACCAATGGAACTCATGCAGCTATAGGGAGAAAGAACGGGATGTGCAGAAGGCTGTAATAGTTAAAGACTTTATTTTAAGTGATTCATGGTGGAGTAAAATTGATTACATCCTTGCATTCATAGACCCTATCTATGAAATGCTTCGGGCATGTGACATAGATAGGTCTACTCTTCATTTGGTGTATGACATGCGGGACACAATGATACAGAAAGTGAAGGCATCAACATATAAGTATGAAAGAATGAATGAAAGTAAGTCATCCACATTTTATGAAGTTGTCTATTCTATACTCACTGATAGGTGGAGCAAGAGCAACATCCCACTTCATTGTTTGGCTCACTCATTAAATCTGAGGTCAATTATTTTGATTCAATTTGAATTTTTAATTTGTTTGTTTTATCTTTATTTGCTTTATGATGGTTTAACATTTTAATTCTCCATTGTTAGGTATTATACTGATGAGTGGATTAAAGAGGCTCCTAATAGAATTGTTCCTCATGAAGATGTAGAGATTTCTAGAAAAAGGAACAAGTGTTTGAAGAGATCTTTTTCCTGATAAATGAGACAAGAAGACAAGTTGCTGATAAGTTTGCTAGTTTCTCATCAATAGCTGATGAGTTTGCTGACCATGAATCAGTTGATGCTTGGAGGATATTGGATCCTAAATCTTGGTGGGTTAATCATTAAGCTTCTGCAAAATAACTTCAGCAGCTTGCCTTTAGTCTTCTTGTGCTACCATTCTCATCATCTTGCTGTGAAAGAAATTGGAGTACTTACTTTTTCATCAATTCATTAAAGAGAAATAAGTTGCATCCAAAAAGAGCAGATGATTTGGTTTACATTCTTACTAATCTAAGGTTGCTATCTTGGAAAAGTGAAGCATATAAGAAAGGAGCTAGCAAGATGTGGGATATTGAAGGAGATGCATGGAGTCCTTTTGAGGGTGGTGTAGGAGTACTTGAAGTGGCAAATTTGTCCCTTGATGAACCAGAGATAGAATCTATCCTTTTTACAGATGATGGTGATGGAGGAGATGAGAGATCTACTCCCATTATTTAGCATTACAACAACAATGATGGCTTTTTTGAACAATACTTAGTTGCTTTCTGTTGATATTTAAACTTTACAACATGATACTAATTTTTTGGTATTCAGTCCTTCTCCTAATGATGTATATAGACTTTTTGGGTTGATTTGAGTTGTTCCTTGATATATATATATATATATATATATATATATATATATATATATAGCCGTGTCGTATCTTACTTTTTTTAGATTTCACCGTATCACCGTATCAATATCATATCGTATTCATGCCTTGAAGCTTTAGTGCTCAGAGTCACTCAAACATTGCCTAGCCCTTTTGGATCACAAAAAATTTACTATGTTTGATCATTTGACCATAAAGTCAAAGATAGTTTAAAATGAAGCAAATATGACGACTAAGTTAGACGAGAATGAAGAAGCTAGAGTTATTATCATTCTTTGAAGCTTTAAGGAAGTGCTTGGGGTCACACAAACATTGTCCTTGGCCTTTCAAATCACAAAAACTTTGCTAAATTTGACTATTTGACCACAAAGTCAAAGAAAGATTAAAAGGAAGCAGACTTGACAACTGAAGTTAAATGATAATGAAGAAGCTAGAGATATTTTCAAACCTTGAAGCTTTAAGAAGTGCTTGGGGTCAGTCAAACATTGCCAAGGACTTTCGAATCACAAAAAATTTGCCAAGTTTGACCATTTGACCATAAAGCTAAAGAAAGATCAAAAGGAAGCAAATTTACTGTATAAGTTAGACAGGAACAAAGAATGTAGAGATATTTTCATATCTTGAAGCTTTAAGGAGTACATGAAGAGTAATTCAATCATTGCCTCTACCTTTCAGGATCACAAAAACTTTGTTAAGTTTCACCATTTGACCACAAAGTCAATGAAAAATCTAAAGTAAGAAAACTTAACAACTAAGTTAGACGACAATGAAGTAGCAAGAGATATTAGCATCCCCTGAAGCTTTAAGGAGTGGTTGGGGCCACTCAAACATTGCCTCAGCCATTCTGATCACAAAAACTTTACTAAGTTTGACCATTAGACCATAAAGTCAGAGATTGATTAAATGGAAATAAACTTACCAACTAAGTTAAACAACAATGAAGAAGTTAGAGATATTATCAACCTTGTGAAGATTTAGGGAGTGCTTAGGGTCACTCAAACATGACCTAGGCCTCTCAGATCACAAAATCTTTGCTAAGTTTGACCATTTCATCATAAAGTCAAAGAAAGATTAAAAGGGTGCAAACTTAATGACGATGTTAAACAAGAACGAGTAAAGCTAGAGATAATATCATCTCCTAAAGAATTAAGGAGTGCTTGGGGTCACTCAAACATTAGCTAGGCCTTTCGGATTACAAAATGTTTGCTAAGTTTGACCATTTGGCCATAAAGTCAAAGAAAGATTAAAAGGGTGCAAACTTAATGACGATGTTAGGCAAGAACGAATAAAGCTAGAGATATTATCATCCTTTGAAGCATTAAGGAGTGGTTGGGGTCCTTCAAACATTGCTTAGGCCTTTTGAATCACAAAGACTATGCTAAGTTTGACGATTTGACCATAAAGTCAAAGATAGATCAAAAGGAAGTAAATTTATCGCATAAGATAGACGAGAATAAAGAATGTAGAGATATTTTCATGCCTTGAAACATTAAGGAGTGCTTGGGGTCACTCAAACATTGCCTAGGCCTTTCTAATCATAAAAACATTGTTAAGTTTGACCATTGGATGATAAAGTCAAAGATGGATCAAATGCAAGTAAACTTAATGACTAAGTTAAACGATAACAAAGAAGGTAGAGATATTAGCACCCACTCGAAGCTTTAGGGAGTGCTTAGGGTGTCAAACAATGCTTAGGCCTTTCAGATTGCATAAACTTTGCTTAGTTTGATCATTTGACTATAAAGGCAAAGACAGATTAAAAAGGAAGCAAACTTAATGTCTAAGTTAGACGAGAACAAAGAAGCTACAAATATTTTGATCACCTGAAGATTTAAGGAGTGCTTGGGGTCAGTCAAATATTGCGTAGGCTTTTTAGATCACAAAAACTTTGCTATGTTTAACCACTTGACCAGAAAACCAAAGAAAGAATAAAAGGAAGCAAACTTAATGACTAAGTTAATCGATAACAAAGAAGCTGTAGATATTATCTTCCCTTCACGTTTAAAGATGTGTATAGAGTTATTCAAACATTGCCTCGGCCATTCAGATCACAAAAACATTATTAAGTTTGACCATTTAACCATAAAATCAATGAAACCTCAAAAGTAAGAAAACTTAACGACTAAGTTAGATGGGAATGAAGTAGAAAGAGATATTACCATCACCTGAAGCTTTGCGGAGTGCTTGGGGTCACTCAAACATCGCCTAGGCTTTTTGGATTACAAAAACTTTTATAAGTTTGACCATTTGATCATAAAGTCAATGATAAATCAAAAGGAAGCAAAACTTACTATATAAGTTAGATGAGAACGAAGAAGCTAGAAATATTTTCCCACCTTAAAGCTTTAAGGAGTTCTTGAGGTCACTCAAACACTGCCTCGGCCTTTCGGACCACAAAAACTTTGATAAGTTTGACCATTAGATCATAAAGTCAAAGATAGATAAAATGGAAGTAAACTTAACGACTAATTTAAAACGGTAACAAACAAGCTCAAAATATTAAAACCCCTTGAAATTTTAGGGAGTGCTTGGGGTCACTCAATGTGATCCTAGGCCTTTCAAATTACAAAAATTTTGCTAAGTTTTACCATTTGACCATAAAGTCAAAGAAAGATCAAAAGGGTGGAAATAGAACAATGAAGTTAGATAAGAACAAACAAGCAAGAGATATTATCATCTTTAGAAGCATTAAAGAGTGCTTAGGGTCACTCAAACATTGCTTAGACCTTTCGGATCACAAAAAGTTTGTTAAGTTTGACCATTTGACTATAAAGTCAAATATATAGATCAAAAGTATGCAAACTTATCGTATAAGTTAGACGATCACAAAGAATGTAGAGATATTTTCATTCCTTGAAGCTTTAAGAAGTGCTTGGGGTCACTCAAACATTACCTAGGCCTTTCATATCACAAAAACTTTGTTAAGTTTTACCATTAGACCATAAAGTGAAAGATAGATCAAATATAGAAACTTAACGACTAAGTTAAACGATAACGAAGATGTTAGAGATATTATCACGCCTTTGAAGGTTTAGGAAGTGCTTGGGGTCACTCAAACATTGCCTAGGCCTTTTAGATTGCATAAAATTTACTAAGTTTGACCATTTGACCATAAAGTCAAAGACAGATCAAAAGAAAGCAAACTTAACTATTAAGTTAGATGAGAACGAAAAAGTTAGAGATATTTTTATACCTTGAAGCTCTAAGGAGTGATTGGGGTCAATCAAATATTGCCTAGGCCTTTCGGATCACAAAAACTTTGCTAAGTTTGATGTTTGATCATAAAGTCAAAGAAAGATCGAAAGGAAACAAAATTAATGACTAAGTTAAATAATAACAAAGAAGCTAGAGATATCATCATCCCTTGAGACTTATGGGAGTGCATGAGGTTATTCAAACATTGCCTCGGCCTTTCATGTAACATCCCCTAAATCGTGAAAAATGTTTTATGCTTTGGTTATGATTATGAATATGATATTAATATGTTCAATTTGATTAAAGGCCCATTATAATTTTTAGAAAGAGTCCAAGCCCTATAATATAAGTTTTAATAGGGTGATGGAAACCAAGAGTAAATTAAGTAGAACTAATAGTCATGTAATTGAATTAATTAAT
Organism: Castanospermum australe; assembly: GCA_019955255.1. Classification (NCBI taxonomy): domain Eukaryota; kingdom Viridiplantae; phylum Streptophyta; class Magnoliopsida; order Fabales; family Fabaceae; genus Castanospermum; species Castanospermum australe. Next base: position 68,741 of record NSJW01000825.1, read on the forward strand.
TAGGTCTCGAAATTGGGCCTTAAGATTGCTAAACCCTAAATACATAGATAGGTCCAATTCAAGCTACCCCAGCCTAAGTTAAAAATAGTTACATGACCTAAGGGCCTAAAACCTTAAGCTTATAGTCAAGCTTAGCCGAAATAACCCCAAAGCCCATAAATTCAATCTAAGAAGCTAGTCTAGAAACAAGACAAGGAACTTGTCTCCCAAGGAGGATGGTCAAGTGAGAAGGGGGAAAAAAGGGGAAAATTCTAGGCAGTTTCCAAGAGAATATTCTACGTACAAATCATATATTAATGATAGAAGAAGACAAAGAAATTGCCCTCTTAGGAGTGTCACACGTGTAAACCAAAAAAAGGAGAAAGAAATACTATCTTTTAAGTCAAAAAGAGAAGCAAAGTAGAATAAGTAAGGAATATGCCAAGGAATAAACCCATGGCATTAATGACAAGGGAATCTCTTGAATAAAAGGAAGAGACTCATGTGGTCTACAAGGAAAAGAAACATGTGAGGTTTCTAGGGAAAGAAAGTAAAAGTAAAGTGTAAACTACTTAATGAATAAGCTAAGTATTAAATCACAAAGAGAAAAATGGGTCACGTGTGAAAGATCAAGGGAGACAAAGTTAGTCTTCTAAGTCTTATTAGTTAAGAGATAAGATAATCTATTAGGAGGTAATAATGGTTAGCCTAATTCAAAAGCAAAGAATCTAGTTAGAAATTAAAGAAAAATTAAAAAGTAACTAGTCAACCCTAGGTCAACTAAAAGACATTAGTCAAAAAGTAATCAAACTAAGTCAACTTAGTTATCTCTATGTAACTAAGTCATCATGAAAGTGAAAATAAGAAGGTACTTGGAAATTTTCCATTTGGTAAAAGAAAGATAAATAATTACCACAAGCCATATAAGTCTAAGTACATGATGAAATTCACTTATGGTCTTATAAAGCCTAGTACGTGTCGGCCAAGAAGGAAAGTAGCTTAAAATATTAAAATCCTAAGTAATCATTCCACAAGGAACCAGAGTCACCCAAGTCAAAAGCAGTGTAGTAAAGAAGACTTGACATTCATTTAACCCATGACAAGACATTAAAGTGGCCAAGAACCAAGCACCACATGGCCAAGACAAGCTTGGTCATCCAAGCAATCTAACATCACGGCAAGACACATGGATGCATGGCTAGAGGAGTCAATATGACACAAGCACATGGTCATTTAATTAAACTAGTTAACTTCATGTGTCTAGCTAAGCAATTAAAAGAGTAGCTTAGTTACTATCCTAAACTAAGTAATTATTATCTAGAAAAGCTAAGATGCCAAGTGTTCAATCTTATCTTAGATAATTAATAAGATTCTCTTATTAGGCAAAGAAAGAAGAAAATCTCATCTTTGAAATCATACATACCCACGGCCATGAAGAGATAAGCCAAAGCAATCATGTCAAAGACACATGGAAAGCATCCCCATTCGCTAGTCAAAAGTTAGTCATGATTAGTAAAAAGATGGAAACCCCAAGAGGGAATATCTTGCATGGCCAAGTCAACCAAATAACTGAAAACTACCTTCAAAGTTATTAGATTAGACTATGTATCATAAAAGAAACCAAACTAAAGAACTAAGAATTTATTACTTAACAAGATAAGGTGCCAAATGGCATCACCCTAGCCTATCATTCAATTGAACACAAGGTCAAAATTTACTTAGCAAGTTAATAAATGAACCTAGAAGGAAAGCTAACTCACATGGCCATGCATATCCAAACAAGAGTAATTCAAGCCATCAAATCTAGGACACATGGAATAACTTGCACGGCTAAAAAGGCTAGTCATTATGTCTACTGAACCACAAAGGGATAGAAATCCACAAGGCCATGCATGACCAATTAATGGAAGGGAACTAGATGACATGATTCAAGCTAAAACCAATGATGTTAGTTAGGGTTATGTGTCTTGAAAGGAAACTAGATACATTAACTAAGTTACAAACCCTAACTAAGCAATCATAACCATCAAGGCAGGGTGCCATGTGGCTTAGCCCTAACCAATATGTGAATTCAACCACATGTCTCTAGCCAAAAGCAATCCCACTTGGCAGGAGACACTCATCCAGGACTCACACACACTCATCCCCATTCACTCACTTGGCTATGCATTCACCTTGTCTATAATTAGTTAGTTTCATGCATCCCATACACACACATACTTGAAATCTTACCAAAACTTTGCCCACATAACCTTAGAACCCTAGCACGTGAACATCAAGGAGAAGCAACAAACTAAATTAAGACCAAGTAGGGAATGATAACACTTCTCTTCCCTACTCTTGTTTAATATGTGCTCTTTATATTTGATGAAATGCTTTACTTTTAATAGATGCTTCATCTCTTCTATTCACTCTATTTCTATTTTGTGATACTTTTATTTTGAAAGATGAAACTATGAATCATGGACTATAAACTTTTAACATGACTATGCCTATTATTAATAAGTTTTAAGAAATGATCCTTATGGAGGGTATTTGACCAAAGATTGGAAATGATTCTCAAGAAGGTGATCCCACATGATTAAGGCCACTTTTGTGGTAAGGTCACTTAGGTGGCAAAGGCGAGGGGACGCCCTTGCAAGCTAAAATAGCTCTATTCCTAAGTTTAAGAATCACGTTACGATGTTTTCATGAAGTAAGATTGATAATAATGCATAAATGAGTAAGAAATCATATTAAATGAGAGTTTATGTTAAAGAGAAGACATTTTCTACATGACTATACAGCTAAAAATATTATTGTTCGAAAGTCAAAATGTTATTATTCTCGACTGAGATTTTATCTCACCATTTGTTCTAATGTTTTCAGATTAAGTTACAATGCCATTCCTGCAAATTGTTACTGAGATTCAATATTTCTAGGTTGCATACCCAACGTAGGAGCAGTGAAGGTGATACACAGTATCCGGATTGTTTAGGATGACAACCAAGACCGCAGAGAGGGATAGGGTTTTAATGTTATGATGTAACTTAAGAAACTAAGTATAAGTCACCTTTTTTTAGGAGGGGTTATGTAAAATAACTTAACCTAGTACTCCTTCATTTTAGATGTAAAATAGTTAGTTAGGTGACTTATAAAGTAACCCTAACCCTTGTGTCATAAATAAATAAGTTTGTGTAATATGTGATTATGTTAGTTGTGTGCATGACTTAATTTTGAGAATCACCAAAACAAGATAGGAAACGAGGTATCTTGACACTACTAAAGTGAAGAAAATAATATGTCACAACTAGTGTAAAAGAATCCCTAATTTATGGGTTATAAAGCCAAGAAGTAACCACAACCAACAAACAAGTTGGCCGAGAAGGCCAACTCTAAGCTCCTCGACGGTGAGTTGGCCGAAGACTAGGTGCTTAAGCACTAGCCAAGCTGAAAGCAGAGTTAGTTTTTACATTCCTGGCGCTCAGGCGATGGAAACCCAGTGCTCAAGCGATGGAAACCCAGCGCTCAGGAGGTGAAATGGCCGAGAGCTCATGTTCTTTTACCTATAAAGGAACTAAGTTTGAAGTCTAGTTGAGTTAAGATATGATCTTTGCTGAACCATGGTTAAGTAAACCTTTAAAACAGCTCTAAAAGCCATGAGCAATAAGGATTTGTTCAACTAGATCATGAAAATGTGTTATAAGTATGGTTAGAATCCTAAAGTTTATGGTAAATAAACTTGCTTGAAGTCTGCAAATCTAGAAATGTTAAAGGGAAATGAATGTGTAAGATTTTAAAGTTTTTAATAGTTTACTCGTAAAAGGTAAAGGCAATGGATCAAAGATGCTTAATTTTATGATAACACATAGTTTAGAGAAACGAACTAAGCATGCTTGTGACACTATACCTAAAAGGTAGGGTGTTACATTTCGGATCAAAAAAACTTTGTTGAGTTTGACCATTTGACAACAAAGTCAAAGAAAGATCAAAAGTAAGAAAACTTAAAGACTAAATTAGATGAGAATGAAGTACCTAGAGATATTCCCATCCCCTGAAGCTTTAACGAGTGCTTGGAGTCACCCAAACATTGCTTAGGCTTTTCGGATCGTAAAAACTTTGATAAGTTTGACCATTTGACTATAAAGTCAAAGATAAGTCAAAAGGAAGCAAACTTAACATATAAGTTAGATGATAACGAAGAAGCTAGAGATATTTTCAGACCTTGAAGTTTTTAGGAGTGCTTGGGGTTACTCAAACATTACCTCAGCCTTCCTGATCACAAAAACTTTGCTAAGCTTGACCATTTGACCATAAAGTCAAAGAAAGATCAAAAGAAAGCAAACTTAACGACGAAGATAGACGAGAACAAAGAAACTAGAGATATTATTGTTGTCGCTTTTTTACAAGCTCTAAAATACTCACAAGTGCACGAATCATACAATAGTATAGTCTAACAAATACAAGGTCAATCCCACAGAGACTTTGAGTTAATTTTTAAACCTATGTTAAATTTTCCTAATCTAGTTACCCAAGGAATTATTAAAATTAAATGCAAAACTAAGACTAAAATTAAGACTCAAATAAATTAAATACTATAAATTAAAGACTAAAACTAAACAATGCAATAGAGAGTCAAGAATTAACCAGATATAGAGTGACTAAGGTTTAAAATCCACCAAGATTAATTTTAGTTTCAACTATGCTAGATAATTTATCTCATGAACATCAAGCAATGAAGCATGTATTCACTGAAGATTTACCAATTAAGCCTCAAAAATAACAATCAAAAGTACGCTTTTCTTTCCCTAATCAATAGTAAACTATCAAATCATTAACAGTATCCCTATTTAGAAATCACAATTGATATCCAACGGTTACCATCAACACTCAAATAGCAACAAAAAAAATCCAAAGTATGAGAAAAGCATGACTGAACTCATATAAAAATTTAATCAAACTAACTGATATGACAAATAGAATCACTAATCATTAAAAGCATAAAACTGGGTAATAACAGTCTGACATAGTGTCAACTAAAATATCATCAAGGTTTCATCCTTCCCTTAATACAGAAAATTTAGCAATTCGTACTAGAAATAAAAACCATAAAATTCTCACAAATATCTTCCATTGAAATTCTTCACGCCACGACTGATTGCTCTCTTCGTTGCTACTGCGCTGCTCCAAGACAGATACACGCTTCCACTCGCCAAAAAGGTTCCCTAGGGTAAGTGATCGTGGGCTAACCTCCATATCTTAGGCAATATCTTCACATGATTCTGGGATCTTCTTTTAGATTGTGTATGCATTTCCAAACAAAATCAGCATCAAATCTATATTAAATCTTTAATATCTAATTCAATCAGCACCAAATCTATTCCAAATCTTTAATATCCTTCAAAATATCACAATTAATTAAAATCAACATTTTGTAAGGAAAATAATCAATAATGTCATAAATTTATTACAATTAATTTAATTCAAGACATAATAAAACTTATTTTTTATATGGAAATGTAATTTTATGCTTTTATCAATTATCAGCACTTGAAGCAATAAGGAGTGCTTGGGGTCACTCAAATATTGCCTAGGCCATTCGGACCACAAAAAACTTTGCTTAAGTTTGACCATTAGACCATAAAGCCAATGACAGATCAAATGCAAGTAAACTTAGAGACTAAGTTACGATAAAGTTAGAGATATTATCAACCCCTTGAACTTTAGGGAGTGATAGGGATCACTTAAACATTACTAGGCCTTTCAGATTGTATAAAGTTTGCTAAGTTTGATCATTTGACCATAAAGTCAAAGAAAGATCAAAAGGAAGAAAACTTAACGACTAAGTTAGACGAGAATGAATAAGCTAGAGATATTTTCATACCTTGAAGCTTTAAGGAATGCTTAGGGTCACTCAAGTATTGCCTATGCCTTTCGAATCACAAAAACTTTGTTAAGATTGACCATTTAACCATAAAGTCAAAGAAAGATCAAAAGGAAGCAAACTGAACGACTAAGTTAAACGATAACAAAGAAGCTAAAGATATTATCATCCCTTGAAGCTAAAAGGAGTGCATGGAGTTATTCAAACATTGCCTCAGCCTTTTGATTCACAAAAACTTTATTAAATTTGATCATTTGACAACGAAGTCAAAAAAAGATCAAAAGTAAGAAAACTTAAAGACTAAGTTAGACGAAAACAAAGGAGCTAGAGATATTACCATCCCTTGAAGCTTTAAGGAGTGCTTCAGGTCACCCAAACATTACCTAAACTTTTCGGATCGCAAAAACTTTGATAAGTTTGACCATTTGACCATAAAGTGAAAGATAAGTCAAAAGGAAACAAAGTTGACGTATAAGTTAAGAGGAAAACAAAGAAGTTAGAGATATTTTATGACCTTGAATATTTAAAGAGTGTTTGGGGGTCACTCAAACATTGCCTTGGCCTTTCTGATCACAAAAACTTTGCTAAGTTTGACCATTTTACCATAAAATCGAAGAAAGATCAAAAGGAAGCAAACTTAACAACAAAGATAGACGAGATCAAAGAAACTAGAGATATTATTATTGTGATTTTTTTGCAAGTTTTAAAATATTCGCAAGTGCATGAATCATACAATAGTATAGTCAAACAAATACAATGTCGATCCCACAGAGACTTTAGGTTAATTTTAAACATATTTGAAATTTTCCTAATCTTGTAACCAAAAGAATTATTAAAATTAAATGCAAAACTAAGACTCAAATTAAGATTCAAATTAATTAAATACTATCAATTAAAGACTAAAATGAAGCAATGCAATAGAGATTTAAGAATTAACCAGATATAGAGTGACTAACGTTTAGACTCTACCAAGATTAATTTTAGTTTCAACTATGCCAAATTATTATCCCCAGATAATTTATCTCGTGAATATCAAGCAACCAAGCATGTATTCACGGGAAGATTTACCAATTAAGCCACAAAAATTAACAGTCAAAAGTATGCTTCTCTTTCCCTAATCAATAGTAAACTATCAAGTCATCAATTGTATCCCTATTTAGAAATCACAACTGATAATAGCAAGAAAAAATTCAAAGCATGAGAAAAGCATGACTAAACTCAGCTAAAAATTTAATCAAAAACTAACTGATAGGCAAATAGAATCAATAATTGTTAAAAACAAAAAACTAGGTCATAACAATCTGACATGGTGTCAATGAAAATATCATCAAGGTTTCACTCTCAACTTAGTACAAACAATTTAGCAATTCATACTAAAAATAAAAATCATAAAATTCTCATAGATATCTTCCATTGAAATTCTTCACACCACGACTGATGTCTCTCTTCCCAGCTACTGTGCCACTCCAAGATAGATACATGCTTCCGCTTGCCAAAAAGCTCCTCTTGGGTCTTTATTTATAGCCACTTAAGTGGTCTCCTTGTCCAAGTAAGTGATCGTGAGCTATAAACCTCCATATTTTAAGCAATATCTTCACTTGATTCTGGGATCTTCTTTTGGATTGTGTATGCATTCAAAATAAAATCAGCATCAAATCTGTTTCAAATCTTTAATATCTAATTACATAAGCGCCAAATCTGTTCCAAATATTTAATATCCTGCAAGATATCACAATTAATTAAAATCAATATCTTTAAGAAAAATAATTAATAATGTCATAAATTTATTAAAATTAATTTAATTCAAGACATAATAAAGCTAATTTTTTATATGAAAATACATAATTTTAGGCTTTTATCAATTATCATCCCTTTAAGCATCGAGGAGTGCTTAGGGTCACTCAAATATTGCCTATGTCATTCAAATCACAAAAACTTTGCTAAGTTTGACTATTAGACCATAAAGTCAAAGATAGATCAAATGCAAGTAAACTTAACGGCTAAGTTAAACAATAATGAAGAAGTTAGAGATATTATTATAACATCCCCATTTAAGAGAAAATAAGGTCTTTTAAATTTTCTTTTAAGTAATTTTATGCATGTTAATATTCAACATTAATAAACATGCTATTATTTAATATTAATAAATATATTATTTGATTGTTAATATTTTATTCTAGTATTAATAGAAAAGGACAGTGAAAATTACTTAAGGGGTACTAAAAAAATAGTTAAAATACTTGAAAAAATAATAAAAACTACACAATGGCAATTTGGTAACTATGGAGTTTTACTTGAGAACATTTTTGTCTAGTGAAACATTTAAACATAGGAAATTAGGTAAATTTATTTTGTAATTTATTAATAATTTTCTAAGCATTTATAAAATTAAATAAGGGAAATTATCATACTTTAACTTAGTTAAAAGCTTATTATTTTAAAAGATTTACATAAATAAAAATATAATTGGTACAAAATGGCCAATAAATATCCAGATGAGTGCCTAATTTTAATCAAATAAGAGAAATAATCATTGTTGGGCTGGAACAATTAAGTCTATTATTATTTAATTTTTTCTATTTAGCTTCCATCTAACTAACCTAGCTACAAACTAATTAAAAAATAAGAATTATGATTTTTTTAAAAATTTATAAAGCTTGCTTAGCAAGCCAAAATGAATATAAAACTAATAAAAAATAAAACAAAAATTCCCTCCAAGTCCCCAACCCCATGGCCAAGTAACATAAAGGGGAGAAAAAGAAAAAAAAAAGGGAAAGGATGGAGAGAGAGAGGGAGTCATGGCTGGAGGAGGAAGAAAAGAGAAGATAACGAGAAAAGAGAAAGGAAAGAAGGAAAACAAGCCAGGGACCTTTCTGACTAGCAACTACAAGAGGTAGGGAGCTCAAACCTAACTTTTTCCTCTTTCAAAACAATGGTTTTCACGATAGTTTATAACTCAAACTATGCTAGTTTCTCTCTCTAGAAATTTGAGAGTATCTATGGATGGTTTTGAGTGTGGTGAGAAATTTAGGTTAAGATTCTAACCCTAGATTCAAGTGAAAACCCAAAATCTCCTAGTTGACATACTAGAACTCTTGTTTTAGAAATTGGTTAGGATGTGGATTTGAGGATTTTTGTGTGGTTAGGAACTTGATTGAGTATTTTGGAGTCTTTGTGGTACATGAAACATGGTGGAAATCATTGGAAATTACAAAATTTTGGCACCCTAGCTCACGGCCACACTACGGTTCTAGGGGGATATTTTGTTGATTTTTATTGTAATTGTGTCATCTTGTTGGAATTGTGGTACAATTATTTTTATGAATATTTCTTGCTTGTTGGAATGAAAAATTCATGAGTGTTATGTATCTGTGGCCCATGGCCTTGTGTGAGAATTTAGGAAGTTGGATGATTAAGTTGCTTCAATATGTTTCCTTTTGTAAATAATGAGAGTTTGATGATTTTATAGTGTGATTTCATGATATAGTATTCATTTATGAATAAATAACATGTATTAGTTATATTTGTCTTTCCACTAAAATTTGGGTATGTAAGAATTTCTAGTGAAAATTATGTGATTTAAGTACTAAATAGTCATTTCAAAGTGTTTTATGAGGAGAGGAATATGTGTTTTGTTAGAAAAGTGGAGTTTGAGACTCTAGTGCATATTTCACTAAGTTATACTTATGTTAATGAAATTGAGAGGTTGATGTTTTTAAGAAAGTCCTTTCTCAATAACATGCTTACTATAATTAAAAGAGAAAGAATAAGCCAAAAGCTTGGACATGATTCTCTAGAGAAAGAAAATGAATTTTGAGGTGATCCTTAAAAGATTAGAGAAGAGATTCTAATAAAAACGTCATGGAAGAAGTCCATGAGAAGTCCTATATGTGTCTAGGTTCATTTTATGGACAGGTCCACCAGAGGTATGGATAGTGGAGTGGAATCCACCAGCACATGTGAATGGTCACTCTAGTTTAGGGACGCCCTATGCCAAAAGGAAAATTCTCAACCAATTAAAGTTAGGACAATGTAGGCAAAGAGAAATTTTAAAGGATTAAGCCCTAGTTTAAGCTTCGTAAGCATGTAACATAGAGAAAAGTTTCATGAGATAGGAATTGTTAACCATTACGCATATTTGAGATTATTGACTAACTATAGAACTATGTTTTCTATACTGGTTATAGCTGGAAATGTTATGAAAAGTATATTTTAATATTTTTATGTATTTGAGTACCTACTGAGAATTTATTTTTCTTTAAACTATGTGGTATTTTCAGAGCCTCCAGCAGCTGAATAAAGATAAGGATATACATCTCCCTATTCATCGACACTAGATGGATGTCTCCGTTCAGGGGACCTAATTTATTTTGGTTACTAAAAGTAGTAATTATTAGTAGATTAGAGAGAATCAGTATGAAGTGTAGTATGATTGTGTAGAATACTTACTCTGGTTACCTTTTCCTGCATGGTCAAGTGAGGCTAGTAGTTTCTTTTTGATGTACATATGTGCATAGGATGTAATGTAAGTGAAAATACCAGACTAATCATCTTTTCAATGTATAGTAGTGTATAATTATGTATAGCTTGAAAATCTCATGTTTGTATAATAGTGTATTGTTCTTGATATGAGGTATATAATGGGTATGGAATGTGAATGTACAAAATGCAACCTAATAGCCCAGTTTGATATATCTTCTTTCTAGCAGATAATACGCAATTGAGTATATTTATATGTTAGGGTGATATTTTTATTCCGTGAGTAATATTTTGTGACTCAGAATTAAATTCTGAAATTTTTCGATACGTGACTTATATTTTATTTTCTTAGAAATAATTAATATGGACACGTGATCATTAAAATAATATATTTAATTACTTTAAAATTTTTACTCACCTTATATTCACATAATTTTATTTTTAATAAATTTAAACTAAATTCAACATTAATTTAACTTTAAATAAATTTAATAATAAATTTTAACACGTAACATAATACTTATTCTAGGTAGGGTCTTACAATTTTGGTATCAGAGCAATTCGTCCAGGTTATCTAGTTGTTCAATTAGTCCAAGTGCATTGAGTTAGCTTGTGACTTTTAAGGGCCATGTAGCATGGATGGGTATTTGAGTGTTTAAGATTTTATTTAGCCTATGTTATGCTGCCTCTGTGTGGAGGTTGTATATTCCTAGTTACTAGATAAGTGATATTGAGACTGGTCAACTCAATATGTATCTTTCTATGTGTACAAGAAATTATAGGCACCACCAAGACGTAATCTAGTACCTCCTAGAGATGAGGGAATAATGGCAGTCCTAGGAGAAATAGCTAACACAATGAGAGAACAGGCAGCTGCTACTAATAGGGTGTTACAACATCTGCAAGAACACCTGAATAGAAATAATAACCATCATGAGGGTGGAAGTGGAATTAGAATTGGGAATCGGAATGGGAATGGAAACGGAGACCTTGATAGGAATGCTCCAACTGGAAACTCATAATTTCATGGTCTTTCAGAAATTTCGGAACGGCTACACCACTTGCTTTTAGGGAAGAGTATGAACCTATAGTTGCAGAAGGATAGTTGAGGTAATTAGACAAAAATTTTAAGGTGATGGGTTGTACTAATACTCATAAGGTAACTTACACCACGTATATGTTAGAAGGAGAAGCAGAGTTATGGTCGTGTGGGGCTAGAGCTTTGCTTGAAGCCCAGGGTACACAGGTTTCCTAGGAGGTGTTTCAGAATACTTTTCTGGATAAGTATTTCCCCGCCAATGTGAAAGATGAAAAGGAAGCATAATTTATTCAGTTGAGATAGAGGAATATGTCAATAAGTCAGTATGTGGCTAAATTTGAGGAATTGTCAAAATTTTCTTCACTTTAAGTATAACCCAGATGAGAGGTGGAAAGTAGCAACATTTAAATGGGGTTTGAAACCCGAGATCAAAAAGGATGTGGGAACTTTTGAGATTAGAGATTATGCAATGCTGGTGAACAAGTGTCGTATAGTATAAAAAAATATCATGGAGGTGGCAAAAGATAAGGAGAAGTATAATTTCTTTAAGAGGAAAAGAGATGGGAGTAAGTCAGGAAGCAGTAACACCAAATTCAGACCAAATTAGGAGAAGGAGAAATAGGTACAGACAGGCCCTGCTTGTAAGAAATGTGGTAGATTCCATAGGAACAAACCATGTTTGCAAGGTCAGAATGTACGCTACCCCTGTGGTAAGCCGAGTCATATGGTTAGGGAGTGTCGACAGAGATAGGGAACTAATCCAGTAGCACCACCTAGACCCCAGACTAAAGGCAGAGTGTTTACTCTTAGTGGGGAAGAGGTGACTCGTTCTCCAAATCTGATACAGGGTAAGCGTTTAATTTGAGATAAATTTTTAACTGCATTGTTTGATTTAGGAGCTACTCATTGCTTCATATCCATGGATTATGTGAATCATTTACAATTTCCTATGTCTTTGTTGCCATATGATTTGTCTGTTTTCTACTCCTACTGGAGAAAAAAATATTGACTTCTCAAGCTTGTTTTGAATTATTGTATCCAAGTAGAAATAACTTGTTTACTATTAATCTTGTCTCTGTCACAAATTGATGTCATTCTTGGAATGGATTGGATGTCTGCCAATGGTGTTCTTCTGAGCTGTCTAGAAAAATCCATTGTATTTATGCCTAAAACAGAGCACACACAAACACCTGATGAAATTCATATTTTTGATTGCCATACAAGCCAGGAGATGTTTAAATATTGGTTCGCAAGGATATGTTCTCTTGACTTCTTTAGATTCTGAGGTCAAACAGGATGTAAATAATATCCCTGTAGTGAGAGAATATCCCTCAGTGTTTCCTTCTGAAATAACTAGCTTACAACCTAAGAGAGAAGTGGGAATTTTCAATAGATTTGATTCCCAAAGTAGGTCCAATAGCCATATCACCTTACATAATGTCTCTCTTAGAATTAAGTGAGTTAACGAAGCAAATAAAGGACTTATTGGCTAAACAATTCATACGGCCTAGTGTATCACCTTAGGGAGCTCCAGTGTTATTTGTGAAAAAGAAAGACAAGAGTTTAAGGCTTATGTATGGATTATAGACAATTGAATAAAGTAACCATCAAAAATAAATATCCACTCCCCAGAAATAGATGATTTGCTGGATCAACTTAGAAGGGCCATAATTTTCTCGAAAGATAGATTTAAGATCTGGTTATCATCAAATTAGGGTTAAATAAGGAGATATCCCTAAAACTGCTTTTAGAACTAGGTATGGACATTATGAGTAACTTGTGATGCCATTTTGGACTTACAAATACCCCGACAGTGTTATGGATTATAAGAACCGAATTTTTAGACCATATTTAGATTAGTTTGTGATTATTTTTATAGATGATATTCTTATTATTCTAAGAGAGCGGAGGAACATAAACAACAACTTAGGATTGTACTGCAAACTTTACAGGAAAAATATTTATATGCGAAATTAGGAAAGTGTGAATTTTGGTTGAAGGAGGTGAAATTCTTAGGCCATGTTGTGTCTCAAGGAGGAGTTTCAGTTGACCTCAGTAAAATAGAGACAGTGGTTCATTGGGAGAGACCCACGACTATAACAGAAATTAGGACTTTCCTTGGATTAGCTGGATATTATAAGAGGTTCATAAAAGGATTTTCCCAGCTAGTCATGCCATTGACAAGATTAACTAGGAAAGGGAACCCTTTTATATGGTCAAAAGAATGTGAGGATACGTTTTAGGAGTTGAAGATTAGGTTAACCACTACTTCAGTGCTAGTGATTCCTAATCCCTTAGAAAATTTTATAATTTACACTGATGCGTCTAAGAAAGGACTTGGGTGTCTCTTGAAGCAAGATAGGGGAGTAGTAGCCTATGCTACTAGACAGCTTAGACCTCATGAGGAAAACTGCCCTACCCACGACTTGGAATTAGCAGCAGTAGTGTTTGTTTTGAAAACATTGAAGGCATTATTCGTATGGAGTTAAATTTGAAGTTTTTAGTGATCATAAGAGTTTGAAATACCTTTTTGATCAAAAAGAGTTGAATATGAGGCAAACGAGGTGGATGGAATTTTTGAAAGATTATGATTTTGAATTAAAGTATCATCCAAAAAAAGCTAATGTGGTCGCATATGCACTTAGTAGAAAATCATTGCATGTGTCCTTATTGATGATTCAAGAGTATTAACTGCTGAAAAAATTTAGAGATTTGAAATTATCTGTAGATGTGCAATCAGTTAGTCTATATATGAATGAGCATAAAATTGAAAATGAACTTAGAAATCAAATTAAGGAAGTTCAAGAAACAGATGTCTTTTTACAAAATGTGAAGAGTCAGATTTCTCAGGGAGAACAAAAGGATTTTAAAATAACAAATGATGGGATAATATTGTATCAGGGAAGATTAAGTGTTTCAAATAGTTAGGAATCGAGGAATAAAATTTTAGAAGAAGTGCATTGCAGTAAATATACTATCCATCCAGGCACCACTAAAATGTATCACGATCTTAAAAAGAATTTTTGGTGGCCAGGAATGAAGAAAGATATTGCAGAATTTGTAACGAAATATCTGATCTATCAAAAAGTGAAAATTGAACATAAAAAACAAAAACCAGCAGGTTTGTTGCAACCTTTAAACCATACCTGAATGGAAATGGGAGTGTCAATGGATGTTGTGATAGGTTTGCCTAGAACTCCTTCAGGATATGATGCTATATGAGTTATTGTGGATAGGTTGACCAAATCAACTCATTTTTCTTCCCATTAGAGCTAACTACCTACTTGATAAACTAGCTCAGTCGTATATTAAGGAAATTGTGAGATTACATGGAGCCCCATCCAATATTATTTCAGATAGAGACCCTAGATTCACTTTTAGATTTTATGGAACAATGTTACACGGCCACACTAGGGTTCTAGGAGGATATTTCGTTGATTTTTATTGTAATTGTGTCATCTTGTTGGAATTGTGGTATAATTATTTTTATGAATATTTATTGCTTGTTGGAATGAAAAATTCATGAGGGTTATGTATCTGTGCCCATACAGCCTTCTGCGAAGAATTTAGGAGTTGGATGATTAAGTTGCTTCAATATGTTTCCTTTAGTAAATAATGAGAGTTTGATGATTTTGTGGTGTGGTTTGAAGATATAGTATTCATTTATGAATAAATAACATGTATTAGTGATATTTGTCTTTCCACTAGACTTTGGCTACGTGAGAATTTCTAGTGAAAGTTATCCAATTTAAGTAGTAGATAGTCGTTTTAAAGTGTTTTATGAGGAGAGGAATAGGCATTTTGTTAGAAAAGTGGAGTTTGAGACTCTAGTGCATATTTCACTAAGTTATATTTATGTTAGTGAAATTGAGATGTCGATGTTTTAAGACGTCCTCTCTCAATATGTTACATGCTTACTTTATTTAAAGAGAAAGAATAAGCAAAGCTTGGACGTGATCCTCTAGAGAAAGAAAATGAATTTTGAGGTGATCCATAAAAATTAGAAAAGAAATTATAATAAAACATCATAGAAGAAGTCCATGAGAAGTCCTACATGTGTTTAGGTCCATTTTATGGATAGGTCCACCAGAGGTGTGGATAGCGGAGTGGAATTCACCAGTGCATGTGGAATGATCACTCTAGTTTAGGAGATGCCCTATGCCAAAGGAGAATTCTGAACCAGTTAAAGTTTAGACTATGTAGGCAAAGAGGAAATTTAAAAGGGTTTAAGCCCTAGTTTAAGCTTCGTAAGCTTTGAACTGTGGTATTTTCATACCCTTCAGCAGCTGAATAAATATGAGGATATACATCTCCCTATTCATTGACACTGGATAGATGTCTCCTTTCAGGGACCTAGTTTATTTTGGTTACGAAAAGTAGTAATTATTAGTAGATTAGGGAGAATTAATATGGAATGTAGTATGATTGTATAGAATACTTACTTTGGTTACCTTTTCCTACCTGGTTAAGTGAAGCCAGTAGTTTCTTTTTTATGTACATATTTGCATAGAATGTAATGCAGGTTAAAATACCAAACTAGTCATCTTTTAAATATATAGGAGTGTACAATTATGTACAGCTTGAAAATCTCATGTTTGTATAATAGTGTACAGTTCTTGGAAATGAGGTAAATAATGGGTATGGAATGTGAATGTACAAAATGCAACCTAATAGCCAAGCTTGACATATTTTCTTTATAGCAGATAACACGCAACTGAGTATATTTATAGGTTAGGGTGAATATTTTTATTCCGCAAGTAATATTTTGTGACTCAGAATTAAATTTTAGATTTTTCTATACATGACTTATATTTTATTTCCTTAGAAATAATTCAATATGGGCACGTAATTATTAAAATAATGTATTTAATTAATTTAAAATTTTAACTCACCCTGTATTCACATAATTTTATTTTTAATAAATTTAAACTAAATTCAATATTAATTTAATTTAAATAAATTTAATAATAACTTTTAACACGTAACACAATACCTATTCTACATAGGGTGTTACAATTATCACCCCTTTAAACTTTAGGGAGTACTTGGGGTCACTCAAACATTACCTAGGCCTTTCAGATTGCATAAACTATGTTAAGTTTCATCACTTGACCATAAAATTAAAGACACATCAAAAGGAAGCAAACTTAACGACTAAGCTAGACGAGAACGAAGAACTTAGAGATATTTTCATACTTTGAAACTTTAAGGATTGCTTGGGGCCACTCAAATATTGCCTAAACCTTTTGGATCACAAAAACTTTGTTAAGATTGACTATTTGACCATAAAGTCAAGGAAAGATCAAAAGGAAGCAAACTTAACGACTAAATTAAACGATAACAAAGAAGCTAGAGATATTATCATCCCTTAAAGCTAAATGGAGTGCATGGAGTTATTCAAACATTGCCTCGGCCTTTCGATTCACAAAAACTTTGTTAAGTTTAACCATTTGACAACAAAGTCAAAGAAAGATCAAAAGTAAGAAAACTTAAAGACTAAGTTAAACGAGAATGAAGTAGTTAGAGATATTACCATCCCCTAAAACTTTAAGGAGTGCTTGGGGTCACTCAAACATTGCCTAGGCTTTTCGAATCGCAAAAACTTTGATAAGTTTGACCATTTAACCATTAAGTCAAAGACAAGTAAAAAGAAAGCAAACTTAACGTACAAGTTAGATGAAAACGAAAAAGCTAGTGATATTTTCAGAACTTAAAGCTTTAAGGAGTGCTTGAGGTTACTCAAACATTGTCTCGGCCTTTCAGATCAAAAACACTTTGCTAAGTTTGATCATTTGACCATAAAGTCAAAGAAAGATCAAAAGGAAACAAACTTAACGACGAAGATAGATGGGAACGAAGAAGCTAGAGATATTATTGTCGTGTCTTTTTTCATGCTATAAAAAACTCGCAAGTGCACGAATCATACAATAGTATAATCTAGCAAATACAAGGTCGATCCCATTGAGATTTAACCAGATATAGAGAGTTAAGAATTAAACCAGATATAGAGTGACCAAGGTTTAGAATCCACCAAGATTAATTTTAGTTTCAACTATACCAAACTATTATCCCCAGATAATTTATCTCGTGAACATCAAGCATGTATTCACAGAAGATTTACCAATTAAGTCTCAAAAATAACAATCAAAGTATGCTGGGTAATAACTAAATAACTGAACTTATCTAAAAATTTAATCAAACTAACTGATAGGCAAATACAATCAATAATCGTTAAAAGCATAAAACTGGGTAATAACAATCTAACATAGTGTAAACCAAAATATCATCAAGGTTTCATCCTCCCTTTAGAACAGAAAATATACCAATTCATACTAGAAATAAAAAGCATAAAATTCTCACAAATATCTTCCATTGAAATTCTTCACACTATAATTGATTTCTCTCTTCCCTGCTACTACACTGCTCCAAGACAGATACACGCTTCTGTTAGCCAAAAAGCTCCTCTGGGATTCTATTCTCTCTCTATTTATAGCCTCTTAAGTCGCCTCCTTGCCCAAGTAATTAATCATGGGCTATAAACCTCCATATCTTAGGCAATATCTTCACTTGAATCTGAGATCTTTCTTTGGATTATGTATGCATTCAAAACAAAATCAGTATCAAATATGTTTCAAATATTTAATATCTAATTAAATCAGCGCCAAATCTATTCCAAATCTTTAATATCCTACAAGATATCACAATTAATATAAATCAACATCTTTTAAGGAAAATAATCAATAATGTCATAAATGTATTCAAATTAATTTAATTCAAGACATAATAAAGCATATTTTTTTTATGAAAAATATGTAATTTTAGGCTTTTATCAATTATCGTCCCTTGAAGTATTAAAGAGTGTTTGGAGTCACTCAAGCATTGCCTAGACCATTCAGATCACCAAAAACATTGCTATGTTTGACAATTAGACCATAAAGTCAAAGATAAATTAAATGGAAGTAAACTTAATGACTAAGATAAATAATAACAAAGAAGCTAGAGATACTATCACACCCTTGAAGCTTTAGGGAGCGCTTGGGGTCACTCAAACATGGCCTTGGCCTTTCGGATCACAAAAACTTTGCTTAAGTTTGACCATTTGACCATATACTCAAAGAAAGATCAAAAGGAAGCCAACTTAACGATGAAGTTAGACGAGAATGAAAAATTTAGAGGTATTATCATCCTTTGATGCATTAAGAAGTGCTTAGGGTCACTTAAACATTGCCTAGGCCTTTTAAATCACATAAACTTTGCTAAGTTTGATCATTTGACTATAAAGTCAATGATAGATCAAAAGGAAGCAAACTTATCGTATCAGTTAAACGAGAACAAAGAATATACAGATATTTTCATTCCTTGAAGTTTTAAGGAATGCTAGGGTTCACACAAACATTGCCTAGGCATTTTAGATCACAAAAAATTTGCTAATTTTGACCATTAGACCATAAAGTCAAAGATAGATCAAATGCAAGTAAACTTTACGACTAAAACAATAATGAAGAAGCTAGAGATATTATCACCCCCTTGAAGCTTTAGGGAGTGCTTGGGTGACTCAAACATTGTCTAGGCCTTTCAAATTGCATTAGCCTTGCAAAGTTTGACTATTTGACCATAAAGTCAAAGACACATTAAAAGGAAGCAAACTTAATGACTAAATTAGACGAGAACAAAGTAGCTAGAGATATTTTCATACCTTAAGGCTTTAAGGAGTGCTTGGGATCACTCAAACATTTCTTAGACTTTTCGGATTGCCAAAAACTTTGATAAGTTTGACTATTTGACCATAAAGTCAAAGATAAATCAAAAGAAAGCAAACTTTACGTATAAGTTAGACGAGAATGAAGAAGTCAGAGATATTTTTATATCTTGAAGCTTTAAGGACTGCTTAGGATCACTCAAACATTGTCTCGGCCTTTTGGATCACAAAAACTTTGCTAAGTATTACCATTAGACCATAAACTCAAGGGTAGATCAAATACAAGTAAACTTAACAATTAAGCTAAATGATAACGAAGAAGCTAGAGATATTTTCATACCTTAAGGCTTTAAGGAGGGTTTAGGATCGCTCAAACATTGCCTAGGTCTTTCAAATCACAAAAACATTGCTAAGTTTGACCATTAGACCATAAAGTCAAAGATAGATCAACTAAAAGTAAACTTGTTGACTAAGTTTAAACGATAACGAAGAAGTTAGAGATATTATCATCCCTTGAAACTTTAGGGATTACATGGGGTGACTCAAACATTACCTAGGCCTTTTGGATCACAAAAACTTTGCTAAGTTGGACCATTTGACCATAAAGTCAAACAAAGATCAAAAGGAAGCAAACTCAACGATAAAGTTAGACGAAACAAAGAAGCTAGAGGTATTATCATCCCTTGAAGCTTTAAGGAGTTCTTGGAGTCACTCAAACATTGACTAGGCCTTTGTATCACAAAAAATTTGCTAAGTTTGCCCATTCGACCTTAAAGTCAAAGAAAGATGAAAAGGAAGCAAACTTAATGACTATGTTAAACGATAACGAAGAAGCTAGAGATATTATCACCCCCTTGAAGTTTTAGGGAGTGCTTGGGGTCACTTAAACATAGCCTAGGCCTTTCAGATCACAAAAACTATGCTATGTTTTACCATTTCATCATAAAGTCAAAGAAAGATCAAAAGGGTGGAAACTTAATGATGAAGCTAGACAAGAACGAAGAAGCTAGAAATATCATCCCTTCAAGCATTAGGGAGTACTTGAGGTTACTCAAACAATGCCTAGGCCTTTTGGGTCACAAAAACTTTGCTAAGTTTCACCATTTGACCATGAAGTTTAAGATAGATCAAAAGGAAGCAAACTTATTTTGTAAGTTAGACAAGAACAAAGAATGTAGAGATATTTTCATACCTTGAAACTTTAAGGAGTACTTGGTGTCACTCAAACATTGTCTAGGCCTTTCGGATCACAAAAACTTTGCTAAGTTTGACCATTAAACCTTAAAGTCAAAGATAGATTGAACACAAGGAAACTTAACTACTAAGTTAAACGATAATGAAGAAGCTAGCGATACTATCACCCCAATAAAGCTTTAAGAAGTGCTTGAGGTCACTCAAACATTGCCTGGGCCTTTAAGATTCCATAAACTTTGCTAACTTTGACCATTTGACCGTAAAGTCAAAAACAAATTAAAACAAAGTAATCTATATGACTAAGTTAGACGAGAACAAAAAAGCTAAAGATATTTTCATACCTTGAAGCTTAATGGAGTGCTTGGGGTCACTCAAATATTGTCTAAGGCCTTTCAGATCACAAAAACTTTGCTATGTTAGACCATTTTACAATAAAGTCAAAGGAAAGATCAAAACGAAGCAAACTTAATGACTAAGTTAAATGATAACAAAGAAGCTAGTGATATTATCATGCCTTGAAGCTTAAAGGAGTGCATGGGATTATTCAAACATTGCCTCGGTCTTTTGAATTAGAAAGACTTTGTTAAGTTTGACAATTTGACCACAAAGTCAAAGAAAGATAAAAAGTAAGAAAACTTAACGACTAGGTTAGACGAGAATGAAATAGCTAGAGATATTATCCTCAACTGAAGATTTAAGGAGTGCTTGGGGACACTCAAACATTGCCTAAACTTTTTGGATCATAAAAGCTTTGATAAGTTCGACTATTTGACTATAAAGTTAAAGAAAGATCCAAAGGGTGCAAACTTAACAATGAAGTTAGACAAGAACGAAGAAGCTAGATATATTTTCATACCATGATGCTTTAAGGAGTGCTCCGGGTTACTCAAACATTCGCTCAGCCTTTCGGATCACAAAAACTTTGCTAAGTCTCACCAATTGACCACTAAGTCAAAGAATGACCAAAAGGAAGCAAACCTAACGACGAAGTCAAATGAAAACAAAGAAGCTAGAGATATTATCATCCCTTGAAGCATTAAGGAGTGCTTGGGGTCATTCAAACATTGCCTAGGCTTTTCTGATCACAAAAACTTTGTTCAATTTCTCTATTTGACCGAAAAGTCAAAGATAGATCAAAAGGAAGCAAACTTATCGTATAAGTTAGGAGTGCTTGGGCTCACTCAAACATTGTATCGGCCTTTCAGATCACAAAAACTTTGCTAAGTTTGACCATTAGACCATAAAACCAAACATAGATCAAATGAAAGTAAACTTAACGGCTAAGTTAAACGATAACGAATAAGCTGGAGATATTTTCACCGCCTTGAAGCTTTAGGAAGTGCTTGGGGTCACTCAAACGTGGCCTAAGCCTTTCGGATCACAAACACATTGCTAAGTTTGACCATTTGACTATAAAGTCAAACATAAATCAAAAGGAAGAAAACTTATTGTACAAGTTAGATGGAAACAAAGAATGTAGAGATATTTTCATACCTTGAAGTTTCAAGAAGTACTTGGGTCTCTCCAACATTACCTAAGACTTTTGGATCACAAAAACTTTTTTAGGTTTGACCATTAGACCATAAAGTCAAAGACAAATCAAATGCAAGTAAACTTAACGACTCAGTTAAACGATAATGAAGAAACTAGAGATATTATCACCCCCTTAAAGCTTTAGGGTGTGCTTGGTGTCACTCAAATATTGCCTAGGCCTTTCAGATTATATAAACTTTTTAAAGTTTCACCATTTGACCATAAAGTCAAACAAAGACCAAAAGGAAGCAAACTTGATGATGAAGTTAGACTAGAACGAAGAAGCTAGAAATATTATCATCCCTTGAAGCAATAAGGGGTGCTTGGGGTCACACAAACATTGCCTAGGCCTTTCATATCACAAAAACTTAGCTAAGTTTGACCATTTGACCATAAAGTGAAAGAAAGATCAAAAGGAAGCAAACTTAACGACTAAGTTTGACGAACACGAAGAACCAAGAGAAATTATCATCCCTTGATGCATTAAGAAGTGCATGGGGTTACTTGAACATTGCCTTGCCCATTCAAAACATAAACACTTTGCTAAGTTTGACCATTTGACCATAAAGTCAAAGAAAGATCAAAATGAAGAACACTTAATGACTAAGTTAAACGAGAATGAAGAAGCTAGAGATATTCTCATCCCTTGATGCAATAAGGTGTGTTTGAGGTCCTTCAAACAATGCCTAGGCCTTTCGGATAGCAAAAACTTTGAAAAGTTTGATCATTTGACCATAAAGCCAAAGATAAATCAAAAAGAAGCAAACTTAACATATCAGTTAGACAAGAACGAAGAAGCTAAAGATATTTTCATACCTTGAAGCTTTAATGAGTGTCTGGGATCGCTCAAACATTGCCTATGCCTTTCGGAATCCAAAAATTTGCTAAGTTTGACTATTAGACCATAAAGTCAAAAATAGATCAAATGGAAGCAAACTTGACGTCCAAGTTAAACGACAATGAAGAAGCTAGAGATATTATCATCCCTTAAGGCTTTAAGGAGTGCTTGGGGTGACTCAAATATTGCCTAGGCCTTTCGGATCAAAAAAAACTTTGCTAAGTTAGACCATTTGACCAAAAAGTAAAAGGTATATCAAAAGGAAGCAAACTTAACATATAAGTTAGACAAGAACAAGGATAGTAGAGATATTTTCATACCTTGAACCTTTAAGTAATGCTTGGAATCACTCAAACATTGCCTTGGCCTTTTGGATCACAAAAAATTTCATAAGTTTGATCTTTTGACCATAAAGTCAAAAATAGTTCAAAAAGAAGCAAAACATAATGACTAAGTTACACGAGAACGAAGAAGTTTGAGATATTATCATCCCTTGAAGATTTAATAAGTGCTTGGGGTCACTCAAACATTGCCTCAACTTTACGAATCACAAAAACTTCGCTAAGTTTTACTATTTAACCATAAAGACAAAGAAAGATCAAAAGGAAGCAAACTGATAAATGAATTTTATCACACTTAATTGTTGCATTTGATTAATGATTTTAGGGCTATTTAGTGTGTAATTAATGATTTTTGGTCTAAATTGGGCTTTGGGCTTTTAATTGGATTTAATTCATTTTCGTGCTATTTTTCTAGATTTACACTGTTCCAGTATTTTGATCATAAGTGTTGTGT
This sequence comes from Castanospermum australe, assembly GCA_019955255.1. Lineage (NCBI taxonomy): Eukaryota > Viridiplantae > Streptophyta > Magnoliopsida > Fabales > Fabaceae > Castanospermum > Castanospermum australe. The sequence goes on from NSJW01000825.1 coordinate 92,160, forward strand.
TTCATCTTAGTGTTGTGTTTAAGTGTGGGGGTTGCCCAGGGCATGCAACATTTTAAGTGTGGGGAGAGGTATCCGATGCTAATTATCATTTGGCATTAGTTTGGTCATTGGGCTTGTATAAGTAATTGTGGAATTTTTTTTTTTTAAAAAAAAAAAGAAGAAAAAAATAAAAAATAAAAAATAAAAAAATAAAAAAAAAGTAAAAAAAGAATGTCAATTTGAGAAAAATTTGGTGTAATAATGAGTTTTGGGGAAGGAAAAAGAGTCATATTGAAAAAGGCGACTTGTTTGTAAAAGTGCATTTCATTTAGTTGGTTTTGAGCAAACCTTTTGTGTTTCTTGACTAATGCTCTTTTAAATTTCTTGGGTGCTTAGCCTTTCATTTCCAAACTTATCCATGCCTTCACCATAGCCCCATTACAACCTTGAATAATAAGTCCTCTTGATTTTGTGCATGCATGTGTTTTGAGTAGTGGAGAAGTAGAATTTGAGCAAGCTTATGGTAGGACAATTTTCTTGAGTGGAATTTGAGTGATATACTTGCTACCCTATACACTTGAGAGATTGATTGAGAGCATACCTTGAGAGGCCATTTTGCGTGATTAGCATCATCAATTGAGATTGCCATGTTTTATAATTTGAGATGAAGAAATTTCTGTCATGATTGGTTGATCTTTTGAAGTTTTGTGTTCCTTGTTCAAGTTTTGCATTCTTGACAATTGTTAAAAAGGAGAGGTTTATCTTTTAGTCTTTTTCTTCATTTTATCATTTTCTTTAGTTTTGTTTTGAGTTTTTAATTTTGCCCAGGAGTGCAAAAGGATAAGTGTGGGGGCATTTGATAATTGAATTTTATCACACTTAATTGTTGCATTTGATTAATGATTTTAGGGCTGTTTAGTGTGTAATTAATGATTTTTGGTCTAAATTGGGCTTTGGGCTTTTAATTGGATTTAATTTATTTTCGTGCTATTTTTTCAGATTTACACTGTTCCAGTATTTTGATCATAACTTTTTATTCTAGGTATCTGATTAACCTCATTCTTATTTCGTTTTGCAGATAACTCAAAGAGCTACAAAATGGTATTAGAGGCTTGAAGGCCAAATTCGGACAAGAAGGCAGTCAAAATTGGAGCCAAAGTCAGTCACGAAATTCTTGGAGCTATGTTTAGTTAATTAGGCTTAACTTTGTAATTAGGAGTCCAAATTACCTAGGACCAAAGCCATTAGTTATGTTTTTAATTTGGGCCAGTTTTGGAGCCCTGACCCTATTTAGTTTTAGGTTTAAATAGCATATTAGGGCAACATGAATAGCAGCTTTTGATTTTAGAGAAATTTCATATCTACACCTCTTCTCTTTTCTCTCTCATCTTGTTCATCTTATTCTTCTTTTTCTTTCCTTTTCGTTTTCTATTTTTTTCCCAGCCATGCTAGGCTAACTTTCCATTCAATCAACCCATGAGTTGAGGTTTTTGCTGTTGAATCCAGAGGACCCGTGCTCTCCATGAACTGAATCTATTTTTCTTCCCCCTTTACTCGAATTGAGCAACACGATTGTGTACATTGAATCCGAGCGGATGAGGTTTGTCCATGAGGTTTGTTTATGATTTCTGTATTTTGATCATCCAGGAGAAGGGATTAAATGTTAGATTTAATATTTAGGTTGATTAACCCAAGGGACATTAAAATCAAAACAGGTTGAAGTGAAACAATGTGCGATGGCATAAGTGAACACGCCAAGAGTTTGATTAAATGCTAGGTGATTGTCTAGTAGAGAGGGTTCCTATATGAATGCAGGGATTCTGATTTTGTTTAGGGTCAACCACGAGATTCAGTAATTCTTTGTCCAGTGACGGATGTCCTTGAAACCTCAATTCTGGGTTGGTTGATTGCTTTTTGAATTATTAATTTCGTTTTATCTCTTACTCTAATTTCGTTTTATATCTTGCTTTAATTTCAATCGAATTAAAAACCCCCTCTGTTTATTGTTTTGTTTTATTTTTAATTGAGTGATTTAGTTCTATGCAAAAATCCTTGGGAGACGATCCAGGTTGTCCTATATTACAAATTTTCTTTATAAGCCTGGTTAATTTAAGTGAATTCGACAGTTCATGTCACAAACTTAATGACTAGAGGCGGAGCACTGATGATCTCTTCTTCTTCCGTCGACGGTGCCAGACGATAGGCTTGATGGATGAGGTTCTCCTTTCTTCGATGGTTTGCTGAGCGTCGATGGCTTCTATAGAAGCTGAAGGGAAATTTTTTTCTATAATTTTATTGTTTAAAAATAAAATAAAATAATGAATAATAATTTTTAAATTAAATTTATAGCATGTGACTATTATTTGAGGAGAGATTTTCGTTAAATTTTAACTTCTCTTAGATGGAAGGACTTACTATTATAATTCAATTAGTTTAGGGATGTAATAGGAAGATCTGATAATTTATGGTGGCTACTTGCAAATCACCCAAAGTTAAAGGGGTTTGTTTACATTTTTCCTAACTATTAATCACATTCTCCTACTAACTTATGCACTAGCAGAATCATCAAAAGAGACAAGATCAAAACAAACAATATTGATCATGACGTCAAAACGTAGTGAACAGAATAAACTGATAACTAATGAAGGAAAGAACATCCTAATAAACTTTTTGTAGTGCCTCGATCATGAGAATGACTGGCTTCATAATCACAATTGTGACTCTACTAAAGGACACTTGCTTCATTATCTACAATGGACAACTTAAGGCTCTGAATATCCAACTTTGTCACGACTCAAACTAGGAGTTCATGACTAGCATATAACAAGAGCTTATCCATAGGCTCACCCAAGCCATACAAGTCTCAAACTTGTAACTCAAAACAGGCAATTTTGAATAGCCACCGTAGGGCCTTATAAATACTTTATTTCGAAAAACTTATACTTTATTAGTCTAAATTTACAAAATATCAAACTAGTGAATTTTGATTACCAGTAATTCACTCAAAAATAAATATTGTAAATTCAATTTCTAATTGACATGGATCCTACTTGTAGAAATAATAAAGCACATCGAAGAGAGTTAGCCTACTAGGCTTCCAAATACAAAATCATAAACAAAAATTGACCACACAAACAATGTAATGAGCTTACCAAACAACTGAGAATTCCCTCAAATCAGAGGAGTTAATCTTATTACCTGTGTCTAAAAAACATATAACAACGATGGGTGAGTTTATAACCCAGTAAACAGTCAATACCTATTACATTAGAAACGGGACAAGCGGGGGGACGAGTTTTTCATGAGTAATAATAAAATAATTTCTAAAATAATATATCACAAATAAAACTAAATAAAAATACTTGGAAAAAAATATAATAAGCATACACAATTCTTTCTAAAATATAAGAGTTCTAAATAAGTCATTATAAATTTCATTATATATATACACATTGCAAAGCACTAAAGTCAATAAAACAATTTCTAATAACAAATCTCAAACATTGAGAAAATTAATTAAAATAAAATTCAAACGGAATAATTCACCAAGCAGTAGTAGAACAAACTGAGCACACAACCCGCTGGGGTAAGTTAACTAATCTGACAAGCTCAAGACTTGAACTGAAGAAACCGAGCATACAGCTCGCGGGTAAACTAACCAATCTGACAAGCCCAAGGCTTGAACTAATGAGCATCACGCTCCAAATCCATAACCAACCCGTGTGTACTGACTTAACACTGAGTTAGCGTCTCCTCTGCAGAGTCTAATCCTAGGTGCATCAAGGCTAACATTTACTACTGTTATATACAGTGTTCTGATATGGTTTCTTTCAAAAAATAATTTATAAAAATATCATATTTCATAAGAAAATAAATTTTTCAAGTAAAAATAAAAATTTTAATTTATTAAAATTAATCTTATTTCAAATAGAGCATTTTCTGATATTAAAAAACTCACTCAAAAATACCTTTTTTATATATGATTTTCTTAAGCAACCAATGCCAATAATAATTATCAATATAACATCAATTCATATTCTGAAACAATTTCTATCAATAGTTCAAAAACCATTGTCTATAACAATAACCATTTTTAGTCTAAAACTGATATCTGAAATAATTGTCGTAATTGTTCCAAAACCATTATCAATATATTTTCTATCAACAAAAATTATCAATTCATCCATTATTTCATTATAACTATGCCCAGAAGTCAAATGTGAGTTTTTCAAAATTTTGCTTGTCCCAAGAGTATTTAAAGCTCTAATATATTCAAAATAAAAATTTTAAAATTCATTCGAAATTTAAAAATTACAAATAAACATATAACAGATAATAACCACTCACAGTATTTAGTAGCAATAATGGAAGCCGTAGAAATAAGTAGATTCATGATGGCTTCTCTTGCATTGCCAGGCATGAGCGGTTTTGTTGCAGAATTGATAGTTTTTTTTTTTTTTGAAATAATTACCAGCCGCAAATATCTTTTAATGACAAAAATACTAATCACTTTTGTAACAGTAATTGGAATGATATTAACTACTATTTATTCATTATCTATGTTACGGCAGATGTTTTTCTATATCGTTTTATAATCATAGAAAAATATCAATATCAATTATAAACAATTGATATTTATAAACAATTGATATTTCCAATTGAATCCTTAAATCCTAAATATTTCTATATCCCAAAGTCTAAATTCACTACCCAAAATTTGGTTAATGAAAAACATACAATAAAAATAAAATAAAATGAAATAAAATAACAACATAAAAAACACTTCTAATTAAAATATCTACTTACCTAGCTTAAGACAAGATAACCTAAAATCTAAATCTACATCATATCTTACTCTCAAAATTTACTAGAACCTCTTACTCTTTTTACAAAGAGCCTAAAGGAAAAGGCAATTAAACTTCTCTACCTTAAGTTATATATATAACTATTCCTAGGGAAAAGGAGTTTACTACTTTTTCGATATGAAACTTAAAAACTAAAACAATATAAATATTTTTTTTCCTCTGATGTGGGACTTAAATAACAACTCTTTTCTCTTTCTTTTTTTTTAAAAAAATTATTCTTTTTTTTTTTGCTTATCATCACATTTGATTCACTAAATCATTATTGCCTTATAAAATTCATCTGTATTATTTGTTGGGTAAGTTTTTACTATAATATATTAATGTTAGATGAAAATAAATTTTACCTTTAATTCAATCAATACGAACAATTAAAATTTAAATTATTAAAGGCTTTCCAAACAAGGATTGAATTAGTATCTTGATCGAATTAGTTATAAAAATAGAAGTATCATATAGATTGAATTTGTATATTGTGTACCTATTTAGAAATCATTAGGGAATTTCAATACTAACTTATTTTGGGCTACTTAAAGGATATTAATGACACTTTTGAAATTCAAATCAATTAGTGGATCAAACAGGTGATTTAGCAGTAATGTGATTGCCTTGAAGCCTCGACACTCGAGTTCGAATTCCCTCCCTCGAAATCCTCCTATCAAAAAAAATTTGGGAATCAATTATACTTATATTTTTTTTTTAAATAGGAGAAATTGAATTGGGTTATTGATTGGTATACATATCATTAATTCTCCACTCCAAGAAGGCTCATTCCAAACTTAAAAGATAAAAGATAGGATCATGATTTAGGCAGATGTTAGCCATGAACTTGAACTTACCAAAGATTAATTTTTTGTGTATTTTAAAAAGGTTATCAATGAACTAAAAATTATTTTTGGGTTGATAAAAAATTACTATTATTTTGAAGAAGATTAATGGTTAAAGATTTACTCATTAATTACTTATCAATAGAATATATATTGCAGGAAGTTTCAAAAAAATGTTAAGACTACTAATGATTATATGTAATTTAACATTTATTTGACAGAAAAACATGTAAATTGTATCTATCATAATTCAGGCTCTACTATCATGTAAGATAAAGTTGAAATAGTTTAATTATGATTTGCAAATTAAAATTTTCCTTTTCAATTAGATTTATGACTAAAGAAACAATTCTAATAGTATAATCATACTTCATACCCAAAAAAAAATCATACTAAAACAAATCTTAATAGTATAATATTAAAATAACTAAAGGAAAGCAAGCTAATACAGGAGTCCACGTCTCACACTACCCCCACGTCTCCACACTGCAACGTCGTCTCCTTGAATTTCAAAGGGGATGTAAACCCAAAAAAAAAAAAAAATGAATTTCACAGGGATTAACCGTTCAAGTGCTTGGGAATTTTCATTCTTTACGTTTGTCTCTCGTCATCACAGCCAAAAATCTCAGGTATTAGTTTGCTCAAATGATTGTTACTTTTGCTGCAATGTTTAATTTTATCAATATTAGTGTGATATCGACACAAGCACTGCATGGCTCACCTCCTCTGCCGATACACACTTCACTGCACCCACGACACACTCTCTCCACCGGAAGCACCCACACTCACGCCACTGCACGGCACTCTCCAAAACCTCCACACACAGCCAGCAAACACCTACACTCACGGACTCACAGCACACAGCCAAGAACAGAGCATAAGTTATTCACCGCACCTACACCGAAGCACCACACAACCCACTGCACATCACCCAATCCCTTCCACACAGCATCGTAGCACATGGCACTCGCCCACGGTTCTGC
>NSJW01000826.1:0-482413 GCA_019955255.1 Castanospermum australe
ACTGACTGCCTCTGATATGATAGCCAGGATGGGAGTCTGGCTGCTTCAACACCTCCTGCATTATTTTGTGGAGTTTGGGGTCGGCCAATACTTCGTCCACCAGGCTGTCCAACCCTTGACACTGGACAGTGGATATAGCCTCAAACTGCATTCTGCGTGACAAGGCGTCTGCGGCTTTGTTTTCGGTGCCTGGTTTGTAATGGATTTCAAAGTCAAAGCCGATTAATTTGGAAATCCACTTATGTTGATCCTCGCCCATTAACTTCTGATCGGTGAGGAACCTGAGGCTTTGTTGGTCAGTGTGGATAATAAAATGCCTGCCCATCAGGTAGTGACGCCACTTCTGGACCGCAAACACTATAGCCATCAGCTCCCTTTCATAAACTGATTTCTTCTGAGCCCTTTCGGACAGACCTTGACTGATATAAGCCAGAGGTCTGCCATCCTGCATTAAAACAGCTCCAATGCCCGTGCTGGACGCATCTGTCTCGATTGTGAATGCTTTGGTGAAGTCTGGGGCTGCTAGGACTGGGATGGTAGTCATGGCCAATTTAAGTTGCTCGAAAGCTAGCTGCGGTTCCATTCCCCACGCAAAGTTGTCTTTCTTGAGGAGGTTGGTCAGAGGCTTAGCAATCTGTCCATACCCCTTAACAAATTTTCTGTAGTAGCCAGTAAGCCCCAGAAAGCCCCGGAGGCTCTTAATATCTTTGGGAACTGGCCACGTTTGCATGACTTCTACCTTTTTAGGATCAGCAGCTACTCCTTCATGCGAAATGAAATGTCCCAAATACTCAATCTGTTGTTGCCCGAAAGCGCATTTCTTCTTGTTCACATACAGTTGCTGTTCTCGTAGCTGTTGTTGTAGTACCAACTCAAGGTGTTGCAGATGAGTTGATTGATCCCTGCTGTATATGAGTATGTCGTCAAAAAAAACCAGCACAAATTTTCTTAAGAACGGTTTCAAAACTTCATTCATGAGGGATTGAAAAGTGGAGGGGGCATTGGTCAATCCAAAGGGCATGACTAGGAATTCATAATGGCCTGCATGGGTTCTGAAGGCCGTTTTCGGAATGTCGTCTGTCTTCATCCGAATTTGGTGATAGCCCGATTTCAAGTCCAGTTTGGAAAACACCCTTGCGTTTCCTATTTCATCCAATAATTCATCAATGACCGGAATTGGGAACTTATCTGGAACGGAAATCTTGTTGAGTGCCCTGTAATCCACACAGAAACGCCAGCTGCCATCTTTTTTCCTGACTAGTATGACTGGACTGGAATAGGGACTACTGCTGGTTCTGATGATCCCTGCTGTCAGCATCTCTTCTACTATCCTTTCTAACTCATTCTTCTGATAATGAGGGTATCGGTAAGGCCTTATGTTAGGAATCTGTGCTCCTTCTCTTAATGTGATGGCATGGTCTTGTTCTCTTGCTGGCGGTAAACCCTGAGGATCCTGAAATACATCCTCAAAGGCTGACAAAATGCTCTGCAATTCCTCCCAGTCTGTGTTTCCCACCTCTCCTTCGGTTGAAGCCATTTTGTATTCTATTATGTAACCTTCCCCAGAATCTTGGAGAGCTTTCAGCATGGTTTTCAGTGATGCTGAAGCCTTACACAGAGATGGTTCTCCTCGAATTGTTATCAATTCCTGAGCCAATTCGACTTTTAAGGTTAAGTCCTTGAAGTTGGCTCGAATTTCTCCCAAACTCTCCAGCCAATCCATCCCTAACACCACATCCGCTCCCCCTAACTCAAACAGATAAAAATCTTGAATCACTTCTACTCCCTGCATGTGCAATGCTACTCCCCTGCATACGCCTTTACTCCTGACCTTATGTCCATCTCCTACTTCTACCAGATATTCCGGAGTATCCGAAATTGGTAGTGCCAGCTGCTGAGCCTTTTCTCTGGCGATAAAATTGTTGGAAGCTCCGCAGTCAATTAACACCACTAGCTTCTCCCCTTTTATCTCTCCCCACAGCTTGAGAGACTTCTTAGAAGTCATCCCCATTATGCTGTGCATAGATAGTTGTAATTCTCTTCCCACTTCCTGATCAAGCTCCTGTTCCCGCTCTTCCTCCTCTCTTCTTCGGGACTCTTCATCAGCAGAACATGAATCTGCTTGTTCTTGCATACATGTTCAGGGCTATACTTCTCGTCACATCTGAAACAAAGCCCTTTCCTCATTTTGTCCTGGTATTCAGCATCTGAAAGCCTCCTAGACTCCCTCCTTCGGTTCGGTCCTGTTACTCCTTCTACAGCTTTATTCCCTGCATTGGTGCTCAGGGTTATAGCCTTAGTTTGGTTCACTTGGTTGCTGGCTCCTCCTTTCTGTATCTCATCCAAGCTTGTTTTCCTCCACTATCTGATGATTTAGAGGTTAGAGCTGATTTGTAGTTCCAGCTCTTGTTGGCTGCTAGATGCTGTTTCCCGCACGTCCAGTTCTTTTCCTCAATCAACAGAGCCTGGTCCATCAAGTCAGTCAATGATTCCAACCGATGCAATTTCACTTCGACTCTGATTTCGTCTTTTAGTCCATTTAAGAACACTCCCCGCAGAACATCTTCATCTGCATGTCGTAAGGGACCAGAGATCAAGTTCGAAATTTTCTCTGAATTCACCTACTGTCCCCGTTTGACGGAGTCCTAGCAGAATCTCAAATGGATTTCCCTGCCAATCCAGGCTGGAAACGTCTGAGGACAGCCTCTCTGAATTTGCTCCACGTAATCTCCACCGTACGTGCCTCCCACCACTGGAACCAATTGAGCGCTCTTCCCTCTAATGCCAGAATTATGGATTGCACTTTCTCTCTGTCAGGAATGGAGTTGAGGAGAAAAAACCTCTCTACTCTGTTGAGCCACCCGTATGCGTCCTCTCCAGAAAATAATGGTACTTCCATTCTCCTCCATTTGTCTCCCTGATGCATGCCTCTAGGAGTCCCGTAGGCACGTTCTGCATCTCCTTCATCTTCAGAATTACTCTCTGCTCTTCTTCGTGAGGTTTCTGGAGACTTACCTCGAATGAGCCTCATCAACTCCTGTTGCATTACTTCATTCTGTCTATCTCGTATCTCCCTAGCCTGCCGTTCTTCTGCCGCTTCTCTCCTCCATTGCAGGACTTCGTCCCTCCAACTTTCCATCAAGTTAATGCTGCGTTCCACAGCTTCCAGTCTAGCCTCCATGCGTGTGTGAACCATAGCACAGCTCCCAGATCGGGAGCTCTGATACCAGTTGTTAAGACCGGATCAGTTCTCTAGGAATTTTTGAAAGGAAAACAGATTGATTGCTCCTCTGCTACTCACTTTCCAGTGAGGAAACTGAATAGAGAGTCGGGATCGTTACAATGTAGCTAACAATAAGAGGAAAAATTACAAATACCCGAGTAACTTCGAGGGTACTCGGTTCCCTCCCACTCAATCCTTACTCAGTTTCTGCCTATCCTCCCTCAGCACCTTCCTATCTATTTAACAGCATCTTTTCCCGCCTTTAGTCACACCTTTTCCCCCTATACTTGGGTTCACGCGGGTGCTCCCTGTGTCACGCCTCCCTTGTGACTGTGAGCTCATGCTGACGCTTACTTTCCTGAGTCACGCCTCCCATGCACCTGTGAGCTCATGCAGACGCTCACCTCCCTGTGTTACATGGGCGTGAGTTAGTTAGTGACAGTTGCCGGATCTCCCGGCCTGTTGCCTGTTTCCCATCCACTGCTCCTTCTGTATTTCTTCCTTACGTATACTCTCGGGTACGTATCACTGTCTCTGTTTCCATTTTATCCAGCGAAGCAAAAAGGGTTTTATTGCCTTATTGTTTCTTGGAAAGTATTATTGTCTAGGCTACTTATAAAGTTTCCCCATCTCCAGAAAGTAATTGTTTGCCTTGATACAACTTTAAACCGCTATTGGAATCCACTTCTTTCCTAACCTGGTCAGCAATTATTCTACAGTTCTTTTCCGTGTTATTGTAAATTATTCCTTTCCTCCAGCCCTGATAGGTTCAACCTTTGATGTGCTACATTTCATTTACAAGTTTCTCCCTTAAGTTCATTTACGTCTCCAAATATTAATATGTTTTTATTACTGAAGCATGAAATCATAATTGTGATACGTAGTTTACAGAAAGACAATACCATCGTGCAGCCATATTACCTATTCTGAAACCAGGCTAATGAAATTGTGTTGGTGATTATTGTCAGTTGGCGCCCTTATTCTGATGCATATAGTTTTCTATCATTTTGAATCACTGATTTCATACTGTTTATAGTGAATTTATCTAAAATGCTAGAATGTAGTTCCACTTTTGTTGAGATGCAATAAGTCTGAATATTAAGTTTCTGCTATCCTTTTTTTTTTTTCTAATAATTTACTTAAGATCTCGTTTTAATTAAAAGTGGGTGGTTATTGCAGGAATGAAATAATTGTTTCTGAATTGTTTTTCAAATAACTCATTATTTCAACATTTTCTTGAGGATGCTACTTAGTTTTAAATTTTAATATTATATTCTGTAAAAAAATAACTTAGCAGATTGTTGGGAGAATGTCAGCCGAACAAAGGAAGGTTCTTCTGTTCTTTTGGACATCTGTGAAATATTTACCAGTTGAAGGTTTCCATGGTTTGGCTTCTCGTCTATACATTTACAGGTCCCTGGAGCCTGAGGATCGCCTTCCTTCATCTCACACATGCTTCTACCGGCTGTGTTTCCCTCCTTATTCATCTATGGCTGTCATGCAAGATCGTCTTGGAGTCATCACTCAAGAGCACATTGGCTGCAGTTTCGGTACTTGGTGAATACACCTGCAATTTGGTTACAAGTGGTTTTGGCTGCACATAAAAATATCGATGCTCAGCATTGTACAAATTATAGGATTATTCCATCTGTCCTTTAATTGGATAATGTGAGAAGGGTTGCAATGCCTTTGATATTCTGTCAAATGTTTATATGGGTAAAGTATACATAAAACAGGATTGAAAGTAAAGATAATTCCGTGTTTCTGTGGTGATATGGTCATGTTCTTATAAGTAGCTGTTGGTTCGTCATGCCATGGACAAGGAGTATGTCATGACATGAAGTTTGGACAATGGTGCTCAAAGAGCAATTCTTGCTCCTTATAATCTATTATGAATTACCATTTCTAACATTCCAACAATTTCTCCTTCTCAAACTCTGCCACACATCCCAACTGGAATTATGCTGTGTGTTCTTTTCTCTTGCACCAAAACCCAAAATATCTTGCAGCGAAGAAAAAGCTAACCATATTCCCCTTGGATTTTGTTTTCATGTGAAGGGAGAAACTTATCACTCATGTAAGAAAGTAATTAGGAATAATGAGGGCAAAAATGTGGGTATTTTGTTATAAATTGTGACTGTTTAGCTATAATGGATAATGGATACTTTGGCATAAATATTGGTAACTAAAATTTTGTTTATATCTATCAATATTTTCATTACTTGAATTTCTTCCAAAAAAGAAATGCAAGAATGACTATGGAGATTTTTTCCAGACTCTGATTGCAGACCTTGACGGTACTAAGAAGTCTGCTGCAACTTGCAACAGTCTTTTAACACAACTTTTTATTTTTATATCATAACCGGCTTCCAGAAATTGTTTTTTGATGATCTTAGTCCAAGTTCTCCTCTTCTTTCTGCAACTCTTCTTTTCTTCCTGAAATCTAATAGGTATAATTAAGATGGCCTCACTCCTTGAACCTTCCAACCTTTTTTTTTTTTTTTCTCTGGCCTTAGTTTGTTTTTATTTATCCTCCAACTCCCTTGAATGATTTACACTTTTCGAAACCTCATCTTGGAAGCATAAAATTCTCACATAATTTTTCTTAATGCCTAGGTAGTCCACTGATTAATGTTTATCTATAAATACGACATGAATTGATCAAGATATATAAATTGAGACACAGTTACTATGCAATATTATAAGTTTTATGTGGGAGAAAGCGCAAAGCAAAAATATAGAATTTTATTTTTAATAAAAACAAGAGTATAAAAGTAAATTTCATTTATTCAAACCTAGAGGAACACACCATGACCAAACTCATGTAACCCTTCAGGAACAATCACCCACAAAGCCCTGCAGTATAACTAAACTCACTTCATACATAACCCATAGAATTTCTCAAATCCACCACTTGGCATGTATGCTGATGTGGAGCCAAGTGCAGTTGCTTGCATGTAGGTATATATACCCTCTACCCTCCATATTCTTAACCCAAAATCCCATATCCAAAGACTTACCTTCATAATAACATTAATAATAAATAAACTAAAGAAATAAAATAGAAAAGCTTTTCAACCTGAACATGCAAAAAGGTAGACCTGATCCCAACAACTAGCCCATTTTCACATTGTTTTTCAACTCTCGCGCTGTCCATAGTCCATAGGTCTAAGCTTCAGTCTTCTCAGCAGGAACTTCTTCGGTGGCTTCCGCTGCTGTCTCAGCTGGTTTGTTCTCCTCAGATGGCTTGTTCTCCTCAGATGGCTTGGTTTCCTCCACTGGGACTGCTGGTGCTGACTCTGTTTCATTAGTTTCCTTAGGCTCCTCAGCTGTTGGCTCTTCTTTCACTTCTTCAGGTTTTTCCTCTGTCTTCTCGGGTTCTGGCTTCTCTTCCTCAGGCTTGGCTTCCTCTGTCACCTCCTTGGTCTCAACTTCAACTGGAACTTCGGTTTCTGGAGCAGCTGGGACTTCTGTTGTTGTTGCTGCTTCTTTTGGTTCATCGGTGGTTTCTTCCTTTGGTTGTTCGATGGCTGGTTCTGGGGCAGGAACCTCAGCTGCTGTTGGTTCTGGGGTTGTTTCCTGGGTCTTGGTTACCTCAGTTGTTTCAGTTTCTTTCACTGTTGCCGGTGCTTGCTGTGCAACCTGCAAGATCCATTTTCATTTAACGAAGTCTTCTAGTGCCAAGCTTAACAACGGTGATTTCTTGAGAATGAGAAACCAATAACTTGTTGGGAGAGAGATACAGAAATGAAACACAACATAATCAAAACTGGCATAATGTGTTATCTATGAGATAAATGTGAATCTCTTAATGATCTAGAAATTAACAGAACTTCTAGAGTAAAGTGCTAACAAAACATGGTAATATAATTCATTTATTTTCTCATCTTTTTTGTTTAACCCTAGAAGAAGTTCAACGTGGGTGTTAATTAGCTTCTTTGACTCCAAAACAAGTAGTTGGGGAAACGTTGGTTCGAAGACATAACAAGCTTGATTAATAGACTGCTTAGCAAAAGAAAAAACGTAAGTAATAAATTGATCCATGATCTTTACTTTGGATGCAACTGTGATTATAAAACTACAACAAAAAAGAAAAATGAAAAGAGCAAAATACGAGATCCATAGAATTGTTGATCACAATTCAATTCCTCCAAGATATGTAAAATTGATCTACTGAAAAGTGGTGCGTTCTTCATAGTCTATGATCAAGAAGACTATGAAACTCGGTGATCACCCCAAATATCGTATAAATTAAGCGATTTTATGATGAATCGATGATCAACACAGTGCTTGATTATATTGGTTTATATATTTGATCAGAGCAGAAGATCAGACAAGAATAAAAGAGATAAAGAGATAGCAGAACCAAAAAAAAAAAGAAAAATTTAAGAAAACAGAAAGAGTTGATTTGTAGGTTGATGGTTAGTAGGAGCATCAAATTATTTCGTTGCAAGAGACTTCTGTCTGTTTTACTATCCCAAATGCAATATATAACTTTGTAGATCGCGTTCTCATTTGTTGATCGAGAATGAATCACAACAAAACAACATAAGAAAATGTAGAAACAGCAATGTTCTGTCACAAACGTATTGATTTAATTTCCACCATCTGGACTAATAACGCAATGTACAGAACCAGAGGCTACAACAAAGAGAAACTGTTATCTTTTGAGTTACCTCAACACTGGCCATTTGGAAAGCAGAGAGGGAATATTGCAATAGAGCTGAACGAAAAAGGTTTTGAGTGGTGTATGGATGAGCAAGGAAAGCAAAGAAAAAGAGTGCTTGTGAGTGGGAGTGAGGTGAGGAGCTGATCAAAGCAAGAGAGGTTTATATAGAAGTGTAGTGTAATAGACTAATAGTAGAATTAATACTCGAGAGAGAGTGTGTGGGTGTGACCCACTTAGAAGAATCTTTTCCAAGCAGACACCACATGTCACTGACGGAAATAAAAGACATCAGCATGTCCAGTTGTAAATGTTTTTCCTTTAGTTTATATTTTCCCTTCAAAATTAAAAAAAAATAAAAAGTACATGTTTAGATGAGATCTCACTAATACAAGTATTTTGCTACATGTACAAAAATTGTATAGATTTAAGAGAGTGAAAAGAAAAATGGCAGAGACCCAGTCTTGTATCAGCATGACAGCATCATATACTTCCTCTGAGGTGGGCCTTCACTGTGTTTTGTGCAGGGGGCCACGTAAGGTGACTGAGTATCATGCATTCATGTTCAGGGATTTCCTTTGGTGCATATTCAACACCTCAAAGTATGTCTGTTCTCTACACTCCAGAGTCGATCCACCCTTCCCCTAATAACCCAAAAGTTAGCCAGCTAGGCACCCCAAAATGGGCCAATAATAAATGAACATCAAATTTCATGAAATCAGAAATCTATCTATTGCAGTATTAATAAAATGATGGATATGAATCCTCTCTTCCTCTCTTCTGAATGAAATAACAAATAATTAAATGTTTTAAATATAATTAATTAGTTTTATAATCTAGAATAATAAATTTGTACATAATAAAATTTATGTATATTTCTTTTTAATAGAATTATTATGGTAATTAGAGGATTCAAATCTAATAATGACTTTAACAGACAAAACACTACAAAAAGAGCCACATCTCATTTATAGAAGCCTTTCCATGGAAACTTAATTGAATTGGAAACTTAATTGAAAATAGTCGTACCCAATAACTTCAGCACTGAATATAATTGGTATTATATACCTACAAAATCATGCCTGGGTACCAAATAATTGAATGGGGGTGGTACTGATTCGTCAAGTTTTTTTTTTAATAATCTTGGTAGGTTCGTACTAATTAAATGCCATTAAAATTAGTGGGCGCAGAGCAGGTCTGGCATATATTACGATGGAGCAGACACAATCGTGGATCAACAAAAAGCTCGTTGCCAGTTAAATGTTAAAGAAAACGGTGTGCTAGCTTTTCACTGTTGCGGTCAAGTTAAGTTGTTTTCCAATTTTTTGAGGTTTCTAGGAGTTGCTTTTGCCAAGCAAAATTTGAAATTGACGTTTTGGAGTTTGGACAAGAGCCAACGGAAAGCCAACAAAGGTCCTAGGCCGGTGCCTGATGTGGGACCCTGTCACCAATTGCGATCATTACCGTCCGAATGAGCCCAACGCCCATCACGTGGCCCCACACACATAGGAAAGAGAGAAGAAAAGCAGAAGACAAAAGAGAAAAGTTCATTGCCTGGACAATTTGTACATGTACAAATTAATATATTATTATTTTATATTAAATAAATATATAACTCTGCATGAATTTTTTATGTATGATATAAGTTTTTTATTTAAAATAATATATATATTACTTTTTATTAACTTAATTTATAGAAATTATGTAAATTAAATATACAGAAAATTTTCTTTTAAATAAGGTCATCTGCGCATGGGCGTAGGCTTTGGGAACCGCCCTTTCCATAAAGATGAAAAATGCAGGTGGCCCCACATGCGCATGCTTTCCACGTCGTACGCTCGTGACAGCGGGTCCACTTCCAGCCGTTCGATGTGCCACGTCATGTCCCCCACTCGATTAATACCCGCTACCCTTTACTTTCCAAATTACGCACCCCTTCACAACGACGTCGTTTTCGTCATCTCACAACACTTACTTAGCCTTCCTCTCGTTTTCACTTTTAACCCCTTCGTTTTGCTTCTTCTTCGTATTATTATTATTTGTTTGTGCTAAGACATTATCATGTTGGCAATGAAAATATAAAACATTATCGTGGATCTCCATCATAATGCTCTCATCTATAGTACCAGGATAATATTAATATTCAGTCCAATTTTGAACGCAAGCTAAAGTGTCTCCTTCTCTAATTGCGGTCACAAATTTATCTATTTTATTTCTTTTTATTTCTGTGTTTTCATTTTCACTAATTACGTGCCTTGTTATGCTTAAACTCCAACCTGAATAATATACCGTTTTCTTAAAATTTGATTATCTTAGTGTATAAAAACATTTAGTAAATTGATAGTTTGATCTCTAAAAAGTATTAAATTTACATGCATTTAGAGTATGCTTGAATTACGTTTGCATTGTTGAAGAACAGTGCTATATCCTTATAAAATATTTCATAATAATCCTTCTAACATTTAATACAATGAGTATTAAATAAAAAAATAAAATATTTAATTAATATATTAGAAATATTTAAAATAATAAATATTTACTTTATTTAATAATTAAAAAAATAAGTTAAGATAATATAAAATTATTTTTATTAGAAAGTCTAATTTATATTTGGTGAATATTAGGTAAAATTACTATCTTTATCTGGAATAACTCAAATGACAACCTCATTTTTATAAAATTATTTATGGTAAATATTTATAAGAATTTTGTTAAGGTGTGTGTTTAAAGTACATGTTAAAGAATAAAAATAATATTTTTTATTTTTTATTAGATCATCTTAATTAATTAAAAAATATTAAATATGTTTTAAAATTTTAAAATATTAAATATTTTTATTTTTTATTTAACAATTTCTATTTTTTTATTCTTATAAAGGTGCACATTAACAAAACTTTAAGACAACTCTTCATATAAAATTAATTCATTTAAATATATTTGACTTAAAAATACTTTTATATAATTATTCAAACATGGATTTAGCGTTTTAAATATTATTTACATGAATGAACTACATATTTTTTTAGATTCAACTCTACCAAAAAGAAATATGAATTTTCGATAAATCGAATTAAAGTTAAGAATATATGTGAGATGATGAAACTTTAATACTGAAGGATTAAAAAAAATAAAAATTTACTTAAGATTGAGAAGTTTCTGGAGAATTATAGCATAATGAGACGTAACTGTGCAGGTATTTGACAGATACAACGTAACGCGACAAATTAAGGTTGGTGAAAAGTGGGGGCGGTGGAGAGTCCCCACTCTCAAGTGGTAATGGACAGCACATCCTCAAGAAAAAAAAAAAGAAAAAGACTGCCGGTGCGGGATTTCATGTGGTGCCTTTAACCTTGACCCTCAACCAATAGGGGACAGCCACGTAAGTGCTGACTAGGATATCACATTTGAATCAACGGCTTCATGTCGGCTGTCTTATGGGCGTGATTCCCTCTTTTGAGATAACATGGAATGGAAAAAAATTTGATAAGAAAGTAAGACATGTCTTTTATTTTGTATGATGGTTATATAAAATTTACAGGTCATTATTTTTTAAAAATAATATTAATTTAAAAAATAATTCATGTATTATTATACTTATTATTTAATGACATAAAATTAAAAAAATATTTTACTTTTTACATATTAAAAAATCTTTCATGATATGGTGATTGAATCATTCCAACGTTGATGATGTGGACCAATATTTGTCCATCACATGTCGGTCGGTCAATCATGATTGGGTATATATATTATTTGAATTTATTTTTTTAAAATAAAAAATTTATTTTAAAAGATAAAATAAAAAATATTAATTTTTAATAATAATTAAAATTATAATAAAATTAATATATATGTATAGTACATTATAAAATTATTAAAATTTATTTTTTAATTTTTATTAATAATTAATATTTTTTATTTTATTATAAAAATTTATTTATATTTTTATTCTCATACTCAATTAATCTTTAAAGTAAATTATTCACTTAAAGAAACTAAATTTATTTTCCTGACGGTATAACGATTTATGATCTTATAATAGCGGAGCACTGTTTTTTTGGTATTATTGTATTATATTGTTCTGATGATATTATAAATGTAAAATAACGATGTTCCCAGCGTGTAAACACGTAACACGAGGATGGCCAGTCACATCTCCATCAATTTGCGACCGAAGCCCCAAATTGCTGCTATGCTTAATTCAATTGCAATTAGGTTTTGGAAAGTGACTTCTCATTTAGCAATGCCAAGCCTTTTTTTTTTTTTTCTTTTTTCTTATTAGATATACATTTATTTAGAATATTAAAGACGTCTCTTTCTATAAAATTTATTTTACTGGAGTTTTAATTTTTTAGTATTAAGCCACACCTTTACCAAAAAAAATGTTCTGCCTCTTCCAATCATAAATTGAACTTTGACAAAAAAAAAGAAAAAAAAGAAAAAAAGGCATCTAAATACACATTGATTTTTTATTTTAATAAATGAACCCACTGACTTCAATTTTTATTTCCCTAAACCAAGATGACCTATAAATAAATAGTTGTTATTTTTCTTACAATGTATAATTTTGTTTAGAGATTGTTCTTTTTTACAAATTCTTCTTTATGAGAATTCAAATTCTTAATATTATAAATAAAATTCATTGTCCTAATTATCCATCTTACTTATCATTGAGCTATAACTTGTAGGTTAAGTGAAAGTTTATAATTATGTAAGCAGTGTTCTCCTTTCTTCATTAATTACTTTTATAGTGTGTTTCTAATCATTCATCCAACTTGTTAATTTTAAATAAACTTCTTTATGCTTTTCTTACTAAAGAAAGAGAACATTTTTACTTGTTGATCAAGTGGATTTGTGGGAGTGTGCTTGCTTTTGTTTGACTGGACTGCATCAACTCGATTATTTTTAAACGATAACTCATAATAAAAAGGGGGGGGGGGGGGAGTTCTTTGAATGGCCCTATCCCCGCTTTAAAAAGATGAAAGGTTAGATTTTTAATCAGAGTAGTTCTGGGTATGAGGTTGATTTATGCTCTTCCAATGTTGGTGCTTATTGTTTTCAACTATTAAGTTATAATAACTTACAAGCGTGGAGTTAGAGATATTGGTCCATAAAAGAAAGTCTTGGTACAATACAACAATTGGAAATTTGAACGTCAAGACCGGGGCCAATTGCCGAAGTTGCTTTTGGAAGACATGCCTTTGTTTTGGAAAACGACCCGCTGGCAAACATCGTTTTCACTTTGATCTTTCTTTTTGGAACTTTCCTTTATTATTGTTGGGCAATGCCTTAGCTTCTTCGTTTGTGTCCAAAATTGGCAACAAACTAGGTCCCTTTGTGAAAGTTGAGACTCGGGAGGGACTTTGTGCTATCAATCTGTGACTCTAGAACACCTCAAGTTTTCAGCCGATTAAGGAAGGACGGTTGAATCTCTTAACAATACGGATCAGAGGTTCCAATCCAACCATGTACGACTATATATATATGCTCTTTTCCATTTAGCAGGCTTTCATTACTTTGCTAGCTGCCATCCCATATGAGAAAGTATACAGGCAAGAAACAACAGACCAAAAAGAGGGTTAGTTAGGAGAGGGAGAAAAGAACTTTGGGGAAGAAAGATGCACTACAATCTGATCTTTATGCAAATAATTGTCTGTCTGTTCCAGGAACTAGGAATTGCAGCTTTGTGGTTTGACAAAAAGTGTCATAATTCTGCTATATGGGAGAGTTTGAACAGAGTACAGGGTCCAACATTTCATGGGAAACCTTGCTCCCTAGCTACTTGTACTTTAGAACCTAAATCTAAAGGCAGAATGGGTAGGTAATTTTTATGTTCTTGTGGTTTCTAAAATAACGTGAAGTTGCTTTTCTGATGACATGTGTGAAATCAGGGTTTAGCTTCAAAGGTACATTAATGGTCTCAAGTGTCAACCCTCAACATGATGAGCAATATGTTGGAGTCCTGTGGATGGTAAAGCTCCAACAGCAACAGTGGAATATGATGATGTATATGCTGCTGTGCACAATGAAGCTGCCCATTCCATCAATTGTTTCAACTGACAACTTTCCTCAATGCTGCTCCAGCCTGCAGCTCAGAATTTGGTAAAAATAATGAGATTGGAGGGTGACTCTATCTGATACTTGACGCCTTACCAACTCTGTTTCTGAAGAGAAGAGAAAAATGTGTCATTTTTACTGTATTTTTCATTGTTTCTGGCTCCATGCAAACGTTCAATATTAAATGACAGTAATGCAATTTAGCCAAATTCAGAGCAAATCAGATATTGGAAACTATTTTCTCAACTGTTGTTCAATGCCATTTACCAGCTGGAAAACAACACCCATACCTCTCCAAAATCTCCGAGAGGATATCATTCATTTCCTACACAGGCTTGATCATCATGGTATCAACAAATGTTGGAGGGAAGCCAATATAATTTTGCAGCTGATCACCTAAGCAAGTATGCAGCAGGAGGAGAAGCACAGGAATTTTTGAGTGCTCTATCAACAACATTGTCATATGTTTTTTGTACTTGGAATAGAATAGGAGGAACTTGTAAGAGAGGAGAATCCATTCCTTTTGGCCCGATATATACTTGGGATTCAATGTAACACTCATAGTTACCTTTTGAATCCTATTAACACTTATTTTTCTTCCTTGCAAGCCCAAAAACATGACTCCCTTAGCTCTTCCTTCATCTCACTAGGACCTATGATTAGACCCAAAAGGAAAAACTAATCTGTATCAGATTATTTTATAAAAAGAAATTAAAGGAGAAATTTTATAGCATTCCAAAAGATTATTTTATAAAAAGAAAGGAGAATTTTATGCAGTACCCAACCACATCAATAGTCAAGATCAATATGAAAAAGAGTCAGATTAGTACAAAAGAAAATATTAATTAAATAACCAAAAAATAAATGGATTTATACATCCATTAACTGGATGAAAAGTCTTTATTGGGTTATCGAGAACTTATATATGATGCAAGTGATATTGTTTTTGTTATCCTATTAATAATTGTACATGACCTTGTAAACCAAAAAAAAAAAAATTAGTACATGACCTTGGGAGGAGATACCTAGCTTTGAGGTTGAACCATGGATCAACTGCTTTTTTCCTTTTTTATGTCATCAAATGTCCTTTTTCTTTAACTTTTACTTTGCTTGAAAGTGTTATCCATCTTCTATATAATGCTTTTTCCCTCCTTGCGTTTCGGAGATGCTGACTTGAACCGTGTAGTTTCCATCTTGAAACTGTTCCCATCTTCAATGGCTCCCTTTTCTTTCACTGGCCCTGTAAAATGCAATAGAATTACCTCGTTTTCTCCAATGTTCTTTTATAATTCTTGTAATATTTCCCTTCCTAGAAAGCTACCTAGAAATGTTCATGCATATAGCACTTCTCTTTCTCCATTTTCATACCAATCCTCAATTCACAGAAATTTGTATTCCCAGAGGCAGACAGGCATATCCCCGATTGCCTTTGATGCCAAGAAATCAGAATCAGGGGGAGAAGATAATCAAGCCCTGGATGCAGTTCTGAAATTGTACTCTGCCCTCAGGAGCAAAGACACTCAGGAGTTATCTGAGATACTAGCAGATGAATGCCGATGTGTGTGCAACTTCCTTTCTTTCTTCCAAGCCTTCCAAGGAAAGACGGTATACCTACATTATAGTTTTCCTTTTTTTTTTAAATCCCTGTTTAGATAGGTTTAATTTCCGTTTAGAAATTAAAATTATGAAAAAAAAAATCAAGTGTTCGGATGAGCATATGAAAACAGTTTATTGGAATCAGATAAGTTGTTTTTGACTCTTTTTCTGAAGTTATAAATCTACACTATTCAGAATGAGGAACAAATTGCTTATACAATAAATGTTCAATATAAGCTATTGCTTAGCTATTTCTAATATACAGAAACGCTCATCCAAAGCCACTTACCTTACATGAGTATAGTTTACCATTGAAACAAGGCCTAAATCAAGGGAGATACGGTCTCAATCCTTGATATGAGATATCTAACTCATATTGTCTTATGGTGCGTCCCTCTTGCATTGCAGCAAGTGTTGGAATTCTTATCTTATCTGATAAGAATATTTGGAAACAACGTTCAAATTGTGGTGAACCCGACTCTGCAAGATGGCATGAATGTTGGTGTCCATTGGAAATTCGGTACGTACTCCTCATCTCTTCCTTCCATATTCAGAACAATGGACACTACGCTTTCCCATATGATTTACTTGTGCACGAGGCTATCCTTGGAATTTCATCCATGCTGAATGTGTGCAGAATGGGAAAAGATGCATGTGCCCCTGGGGAAGGGTTTCAGCTTCCACATATGCCAAACTTGCCAGGGAAAGGCGGTAATAAGGTGTGTTTAATCTTGGTTCATAACCCAGATAAAATCACAGCAAGAAACAGAGGGAGGGAAGATAAGATACAGTATTTACTGTTAAGATTTCTTATAGCTGATAACACCATTTGTGTCTAATTCAGGAATATTGAGATGTTTATGGAGCCACTGCTCCATTTTGAACCCTTTAGACTGGTATGCAGTATTATGTTTTTAGATTGGAATTTTCTTAAATAAGGCAGAAAACCCGTACCCATATGATTTTTTTGTCTCCGTGTCTTTTCTGATACAGAAAATGATGGCAAGCCTCACGGCGTTCGCGGAGAAGACAGGTTCGATCATGGTGTCGGAATCAGAGAACAAGGCAAAAAGGATTTTTGGCATTGTGCTTGCTCTGTTATCCCTAGCTGCCTTGTTATTCTTCGTGAAACTCGCTTCATACAAAGCCTTGTCATAAATCATACATATGCAATGGCCAATTTGTTGCTTTTACGTAGTATTACTTGAGTATCAGGGCAACAAATTGACTTCTACAAGGAGACGTTCTAGGCATTTTGGGTAAAGTAAAATGGTCCATCAAAATAATGATAGAGGACCAACAAGATAGCAACAATGCTCACTTACTTATCCAAGCACTAAGGAGAGACACAATCGATCCAACTGGGTCATGTCTATATGCCATGAAACTTTCCAATTCTGGTCAAACAGCCAGGTGCATTCCAATGTATCTGGCGTACAAATTATAAGATTCTCAATGTAAAAGAATATCTGTTTTCGTGCTCAGTTTCTTTCGGTCAGTTGAGGTTAGACATTGAGAACTGATAATAAAATGCACAAGGAACCTAATCAAGGGCACTAGCATAATTACAATATGCTCCCTGCCTAGCCCAAGGTATATTGTCATTCTAAACAACGTATCCAATACCGTCAGACAACATACAACCTAACCATGTCAATAAAAGAGACAAGAGAAAGAAGTCACACGAATTAGTGAAAAGTTTCTATATGATAGCAACAAGCAGAACTGGATAACTATGGCCCCATGCCCTGCATCAGAAGGAAAGAAAAAGAAAGAAACAGTCGTTAGTCGAATTTCATGTGTAGGGCCATAACACAAAAGACTCGTTGAGAGACATGAACAGTCACAATGAATGAAAACAGCTCATGAAACATTTAACAGTTAATAAAAGAAAATTGAAGCAGAGAAAACGGAGCTCAGGAAAGGAAAATGAAGCAGGGAGACACATATAGATATATTGCATTAGTGGGGAACACAACATCAATCATGGAAAATAAGTAGGGCCATAAAGAAAATTCAGTGAAGTCAAGCTCACAAGCTAATAAAAGCGAAGATGATGACACTTACACCGTAAAAAAAATGCAAGTTCCAAGTTATTCAAGTCTTGTATAAAGAAGAAAGATATAATTGAAAGGAAAGATCTGTTGGCAAAATTGCTTTACACATGCTAAAAGAACTATGAATAAATAAAAACAGTACCCCAATGAGAACATAGATATATGTAAAATGAAGGGGGGAAAAAAAAAGTAAACCTTATATTATAATAACTGATCAACACTAACAGGTGTCAAGACCGTCTAAATAAATGATCGCGTGCTAACATCTCTGGTATCCCTAAAGCAGAAATGCTTTCACATCCAAGTAGCTCCTGAAGCTTTGCATCACATAATATCACCATTGCATTTAAAGAATCCTACATATAGACGGAGCTATTGTCAATCAGACAAATCTGAACATCATGAACAGCTCAAAGACAAGAACTTCCTTAATGAAAAGGACAGACCTACTTTTTTATTATTTTTTTTATATGTACTTAATAAAAATCTGTTGATGAAAAGAAAAAGACAACAGTTTTGAAACTAATTTTGGAACAAATATCATAGAACATAGGAATTATCTTTTCATTTCTGTTTTTATTTTCAGCTTTCAATCACAAT
This sequence comes from Castanospermum australe, assembly GCA_019955255.1. Taxonomy (NCBI): domain Eukaryota; kingdom Viridiplantae; phylum Streptophyta; class Magnoliopsida; order Fabales; family Fabaceae; genus Castanospermum; species Castanospermum australe. The sequence goes on from NSJW01000826.1 coordinate 18,200, forward strand.
TTGATTTCAGAAACTTTTAATTGCTTGTGCAAACAGTTCACACTCCACCAAAAAAGCCCATGATCTTCTCACATATGTATTGGGATATAAACTGAAGGCTAAAGCTTGTCTGAGTGAGTGCATGAGAGTGGAGAAAGCTGTGGACCAGTCTACCCACCTCCAAGTGATTAACCTTGATGTACTCCCAAACAAGTCTTATGGCTTCAGATTGTTGCATCTCCCTTCCCTCAGTGCCCAAAAATTTGGCAAGAGCTTCAGATATTATTACATTAGATGAAGCAGGCTCAGCACTTTCAATGGTATATTCAGCATTCACCTTCATTCGTTTAGCTTGTGACTCCTCTGAAGGTACGAGAGAGAGATTATTAAAAATAAATAATTAATTAATTAAACAACCAACAAAACCCCTAGTCACCGCCTCTTCTCCCTTACTTGTAGGTCCAAGTGGGATAATGTGTTTAGCTAGCAGTTTATTCATCTTGAACATGTCAGTACAATCTGTCTCAAACACCAAACGCAGAGCATCATCACAAATAATCTTTCTTTTGTTACCAGGATCTTGGAGCTTGTTTTTCCTTATGTATGCCCACAGCTGCTTGACAATCTGAATTGAGCATACCAAAGTGGTCCAAAATTTGTTTGGAATTAATGGTTTATTTCAGGAAAAAAAGAAAAAAGTCTAACTTCAATAATGCACATAGGAGTGGATCTAGGTTAGTTTGGAAGGAAAAAAAAATTACCTCAGTTCTTGGCAATGCTGGTTCACCAACAATTGCTTGAAGTTCAGGAGAAACTCCACAAACTTTGTTTAGACCACCTGCACCGCCTCTTCTTTTGCCTCTGGTTGGAACACTGGTAAAAAATTTACAAGTGAAACGTACACACCATGTCATATATTAATCCCATACATAGATCATCATGCTTATTAGAGTGATACTGGCAAAAAATCTTGCATATTGCGCCTAGCTAATTAGAACATGACATACGGCACAAAAATTGAATCTGTATTCTCACATTAACTTTAAAGAAAAATCTGATTGCAATATAACATGCACAAAATCTTATTGTATGCAAAAATATGGATTTCATGCGTGAAGAAAGTCACTATATAACATGCACAAGTGACACTAATTATGTTAATATGAAACATAAATAAGCTGTCTACACCTGTGATGATACTTCGGATAGCAAAAGAAAACTATACCTTGAAAAACAAAGACAAATAACATTAAGCGTTTCGTGGTCAATGAATGTGAATAAATAATAACAACAATAAGAGTAGGACAATAACCAAACCAGCAGCAGCGGTTGGTTAGCAAACAACAAACAGAATAATTTAAAAGGGGATTCCAATAAACAAAATTATTATTAGAACAGGATAACTTATCAGACGGAAAATGACGGGAACAAGTTTACAACTATTATACAAAAAGTAGGTAAAGCAACGAAATTTCAACCAAAGAACTAGGGCTTCCAAATAAAATAGCAACACAAACCCAACCACTAGCAATATCTGGAAATGGAATCGTATTCCAACTCCACAGTAGAAAAGCAACCGAACCGAATATCACAACAGTTCATAACTACGATGAACGAAAAAAAAAAAAAACTCGGACCTAAGATCTTAATTAATGATTGATAATGATAAAAATCCAAAACCTAGTTGAAACTTGAAAAACAAAAAAGAATATGTGGAGATGAATATGAAAAATCCCACCTTTCTTTGGGTACTTCGGGCGCCACTGTAGCAGCATTTTGAGCAAATGCCTTGCCTTTACTCACCGGCAGTGGCGGGGGCACTTGGCCGGGAAGTGGTTCCAACTGGGGAGGTGGGTGCGGCTGCCCGAAGTTGATCTCGTCGGGACGGGGATGAGGGTAGAGGGCAAAATGGGGAGGAAAGTGGTGGGGATGGGTGGTTGGGAATTGCGGGTGAGGGTGCAGGGCAAAATGGTCATTGGATGGTGGCGGATGAGGAGGAAATGCTTGTGGGTGTGACCGGAGAAGAACCTCGATCTGGTCTCTGATAAAACCGGCCTTGTGGGAGAGGTCCAACCCAAACTTGGCCTCGAGCTGCTTAACGACGCCGTTTAACGTTGTGATAGAGTTCGGGTCGGATTGGCGGAGCAGAGACTCCAGCCCTTTGGCTATATCTTGGTCCGACGCCATTGCTTCTCCTTCACATACTATTACCAACTAACTGAATAAACCGACTCAAGCGTCGATCTTCTTCTCTCTCTCTCTTTCTCTCCCTTCGTCTCTGTCTATCTCTCTCTTTATAACATCGAAATCACCGAAATGCCCTTTGCTCTAGTTCAAAACATAGTTTTGCAATGCAACGACAATTATACCCTGAACTTATTCACATTGTTGATTGTTATTGTTCGGAGAGCGGATAGGAGTAGAAGGTAATTTCAATTCAAGAGGTCCTCTCCCCCCTTCTTCTTCTCGCTTCTCAGTGGTCACTGAAATGACAGAAATTCCACCCGATGGATTAGAGTTGTTGGAGGGTATAAGTGTAAAGGGAGAAATGTTGCAGTAGTATCTTGTTTTGAAATCAAAGATTGCGAAAAAGAAATGGATGAAGTGGACCGAAATGTAAACGTCTCTCTCGCCTTCAGCAACGAAGAGGTAAAGTGAAAGTAATGTGGAATTACACAAGTGCCTATCAGGTGTATCTTTTCTCACGGTAACAAGAGAGGGCACCATTGGAAAACGAGGATGGGTAAATTGGTCAAAGTCTCTCCTTGTACGCGTCGTTAGTGGTTAAGGATTAGGGAAGTTTGGTAGACTAATTAGGCTTTCGGTGGGTTCACTGAAAAACTCTTAGCAAAGTAATGCCTAAAATGACATATAAAACTTACGGTTTTCCACCAAAGGAAGTATTGCACATAGAATAGAAGTATCTTTTGATTTTTGTGGTTTATAGGATTTAATAAAAGATTAGATTGCTTTATTTACACTTTGCATTATTGAACTACTTAATTGTTTTTTTTTTTAACTCTGTTAGGCATATTCTTTGCCCCAGTGGTCTCACTTGGCAATTGCATTATCTATTTATCTTGGTTTGGCCCCTGGCCATGATGTTTATTCATTTTTTTTTCTTGGAACCTTGTGTCATCATATCTGGATGCTACGTAACCTAATTAATTAATATGTTTCTTTGGTTAACAAGATTTCCATTTTGAAGCAAATTATATGCTTCCCCTTGCCACTGAGTTTCTGTAACATGTAATTTCTTGTCACACATAACTTTCAGACGTCAAGGCAGTCCCAGAATTATAGAGCTTTGTCTTCATGATTAGTTGTCCAGGGAAATTTGTTTTTGCTACATAATTTGCATTAATTAATTCCCCCAGTTTCATTGCTATAGATGTTTGCCAATCCCTAAAATCTGTTTTGGATTTTATGATGATAGGTTATATGTAGTCCTAGATACCTCGAGTGACAAATCGAAAGTGAATTTTCAGTCCTTTTAGCTAGAGAAGCATATTTTTTGGGGAAGTGACTTATTTCTGAGTACTTTTGGCTCCACGAACAAGCTAGAAAAGCATTAGAAAGTGCACTTAGTGGGAAGAAAAATTAATTTGAGTAGTGGAACAAAGAAATTAGAAGAAGAGAGAGGACCTAAGAGGGTGGAGGTGAAACTGGTGGAGGAGGGTTGGTTTGGGTGGGGTGGACGTTTTGGCTAGTCAAGCGATGAGAATTTTTAGCATGCAAGAAGCCAAACAAGCACGTCGTAGATCTTTTTTGTTTTAGCGGTGTAAGATTCAAGAATCATTTATACTGAATAAATCACTTTTTAAATAAAGATTTTCAGACAGAAATTACTCAAACTCAAATCTCAAGCAAAATTAAGTTAGTAAAATTTAATTTAAACACAAACTTACTCTAATTAGTATCGTTCTCCAGTAAGAAGTTTCCTCACTCCGCTTTCAATTCCTTTTGCCGTTGGTACGTTGTAGACATAACCAGAACCATACAATGAAAATTCTCTCTGCATTTTCGGTATCTCATAGTTGCAAATGGTGAGGTTGATCCTTGCCGCCATCTTGAATCCATTGCTGTATCCACTGTGACAAACAAGAAGTGGGTTCAGTTTCATAAAATCAAGAGCCTGATTTTGATAGCTTTTTTAAGAAGGAAGTTTATCAGCATGCAATTGACAAGGAAATTTTGTTTCTGTGAAACAAATTGAATTGGTATATAGTTACTCGATTTCCATAGCTGTTACTTTAAAATTTGAATGCTAATTGCACCTTGGTTAGTTCCATCATGTTGTTGTTTTTTTTTTTTATTTGTCATGAGTTCCATCATGTTGTTTTAATTTGTTAAATTGTGTACAAAAATGGCATGAAAGACTAAGGTCAAATAAGAAAACAGATTTCTCTTCGGCTGAGAATACCATTGTGGTGTACAATCACCTGAAAGGGAAAAATGGCCCTGCAAGTTCAGTCAATCTAAATCATAGAACAAAGATGCCTGGCGTACCTTCAGTTCTCTGTAATTTTATCAGGTATGCTTTTTTACAAGTGCTAATGGTCTGTCGTTGAATTATTTGCTTATTTCAGACTCATATGACATTCTGAGCTGTTTTTCATAAATTTAACAATTAGGACCACCTTCTGTCCTTATGATTTATGGGCTGTCTCTATCAATCACTGGGCTTCAAAAGGCAACAGGAAATGCCAAACTCATTGAGCTGGCTTGAAAATTGAAACTTGCATGGTTTTGGGGCATCAGAATATGACTTGAGCTTTCACATTTTTAGCTGCTGTATCTGAAGGTCAACAACAACAAAAAATTAACTTCTATTTTTTTTTTGTTTAATTGCAAGATGCTTGAAGTTGTTTTCCGCATACATGCATGAGATGCTATTGTGCTAGTTTGCTAGGAGGTTGCAGCAGCGTGACGCTACCTTCCAACCGCGTTATCGTTGGAGGGTAGCGAGACAAATGACTTCTAATCCGTGATATAGGCGCGTGGAAAGACTAAACCAAGACAAAAATGAGTTAAAAAAAACAAAAATTGACGTAAGACCAACAGAAACTCCAAAAAACACATTAAAATATCATATGTCTTCCCAAAATTTTAGGTTAAGACACGCCACTGGTATAAAAAAAAAAACGATTTGTATACCACCACCATATGTCATTAGAAAAATGTTAGGTAAAAAAAAAAGAGAGAAAATACTGTGTGTTGAGCCATTTGATAAATGTAAATTTTTTCAAAAATATTGTGTCTTTACATAAAATGTATAAAATAAATTAATAATTTTTTATTTTTATAATATTATTCAGTCTTATATTTTATATTATTTAATTATTCTATAATGTAATATTATTTCTATATTATTCCAGTATCTTATCTATTTAGTCTTACGTCTGCTATCAAATTCTCAATAGTCAATTCTTTTTTTTATATAATAACAAATATTTTTAAGTCAATTTTTATGACAATTGTAATTAAGTTTTTCTTTAACCAATCTTAACGCCGTATTTGATGTAATTAGAAAATTTTAATTTTCATAAGTGTTAGCAAGTTTTAATTTGAGCAGTCAATACATAAAACACACTTATTTAGTTACTCAATTCGTTCTTTTTTATGTACTTACACAAAAATTAATGAAATTATTAAATAATATCATTTATAAAAAATAGTAATATTTAATTCAAATATCTTTCTATCAAAATATTTAAAACACTATAATGCAATCTACTAATTTTTTTTATTTTATTAATACTAGTAATAAAATTAAAAATAATTAATATTTTTTTATTTTTAAAATTCAAATAATATTTTTAAACGACATATAAAAATGTAGAAAAAGTATATAATAAACTTAAATTTGCCTGAGTTATAACAGCTAGGCTCTGCCTTTTGTAGTCTCTTTTATATATTAATAATAATTCTTATCATAATTGATAGCAACGGTATTATCCATAACGAGTCAAAATCCATGTCTTCATGTGTGTTTGCATATGAATTTTTCTTTCCATGTTTCGTTTTTGTTTAATTGTTGATTTAAATGTTTTTATTTCCACGCGTTAATTAAAGATTGATGAAAAGCTTTCCTCGAATCTTGGTCTTCGTGGAGGCTAGTGCTACAAGAGTGACCCTCACGATCTCCCCGTCCCCACCACTCTCTCTCTCTCATGTCACATTTCTCGTTGAAAATTTCTCAATGTTAGGATCGCCACATGACCGTTTCCTTCTTCTCTGTGCTTTTTCCCAAAAAACACCTCTCGCGCTCACTCCTCTTTCTCTCCCCTACCCTCTTTTTGCCTTCTTGGCGTCTTTTCTTGCTGCAAGAGTTATCCTAGGCAAGCTATCTGATTTTTCTATTCCCTAGTTTTACCTTTCTGGGATTCTTTGACCCCGTTATTTTTCTTTCTTTCTTTCTTTCAATCCCATCTGAACATTGTTTTTTTGGAACCCAAGGTAGCCTCTTTTTTCGTCATTCTCGTTGTGGGGAAGATTCTACCAAGTGGGTTTTTGGCCTGTGTTTTTTTTTTTTTTGCTTTTGTGGCGTGGCCTTGTCTTTTCTCCTTGTATTCTCTGTGCTTCTCTGCTCACGCCGCCATTTGGGTTTTGCCACCGTTCATGGGCTGTTGATGTCTCTGCCCATTGAAGTGGTTTCGAATTCCCAAAGCATGGGTTTTGATGAGAAAGGCAATGAGCGTGCAGACGACGCCGCTCCGGTTCCAGAAACGCAGCACGCGGGAAAAACGGCTCCCGATGAAGAAAGTGGCAATGAAGAAGGGGGCAGGCTCAGTAGACACAGGAGTGAAAGTTCCATTACTGTCACCGAGGATGAAGATGATGATGAGGAGAGGAAGATTGAATTGGGTCCTCAATGCACATTAAAGGAGCAGTTTGAAAAGGATAAGGTTGGTTTGTTTTCTTGTCTCTAGTTATTCAGAAAGATCTATGCATTTTCACCTCTCTGTCTCATTTATATGTATGTTGTTTACCGCTTGAGGCCTTAGGATGATGAGAGTTTGAGGAGGTGGAAGGAGCAGCTTCTTGGAAGTGTCGATATGAATTCTGTTGGAGGTAATTGCCTGTTGAGTTGCTTCTCTCTTAAATTCAAATTGGTGGTTCGATTTCAATTTCTGTTTGTTCAGATTATCTTATTCTCTCTCTGCGCTTTTGTGGTATTCTGCTATGCCATATTATTAGTATGAGCTTCTGCATAGATGGCTCCAAAATCAGTTCCAGTGCATTTTATACAGTGGATTATAGGAAGATTTTTAATCATCGTTTGAGAATGTAGAAAGTCATAAAACATGATCTAAAACAGAACAAATATCATTTTGCCCAACTTGAATTAATTAATTACAGTGTCAAATGGTCACGGATTTTTTTTTTCTTACCAAAGAAAGAAATAAAATAATCTGTGTCATCTTTTTGAGGCCTGAATATGTGATTTCAATTGTTATCATTGATACTGTTACAATTTGAAACAGGTTCTTTATAATTTTCTGGCAATTTCAAATGCATCAGTACCATGAAATTGCTGGTTTTTCCTTTTAACTATGCTGTTTTGATAGTTTACTGATAAGTGATAAAATTTTGAACTATGAATGCCCGAAACATTATTTAATTTTGTGAATGCCAACTAGCAATTGAATCAGTAAAATCATATAGAGATGGTTCCCTTGTTGTTCCCTGTCTTGTGCTTGGCTTGCTGTCATGAAAATTCTTTTCCTTTGGAACTTTTTTGATCAATTCTTGACCAAAGTTTTCGTATCTTTTCTGAATAATTTAGAAACTCTCGAGCCAGAAGTGAAGATCCTGAGCCTGGCAATCAAGTCCGCTGATAGACCTGACATTGTTCTTCCAATTCCAGAAGGAGGAAATCCCAAGGGTTTGTGGTTTACTTTGAAAGAAGGTAGCCGTTACAGGCTGATGTTCACCTTCCAGGTCGGCCATAACATCGTTTCAGGTCTCAAATACACCAACACTGTGTGGAAAACTGGTATCAAGGGTAAGTTCTCTCCCTCAAATATGCCAAGCAGATAATTTGTCCATAAACTTATCTCCTTTCTTACCCTTGTTACAGTTGACAGCAGTAAAGAGATGATTGGAACCTTCAGCCCCCAAGCAGGGCCTTACACGCATGAGATGCCCGAAGAGACAACACCATCTGGGATGTTTGCTAGAGGGACATATTCAGCTAGAAGTAAGGTAATTTTAACATATAATATGTGCTTCCTTAAGACTAAAGGCATAGTTACTCGCCGCATACTGTTGACAGACAATGGTATAAAATTGGTAGGTTTTCTGTATTTACCATATGCTTTTCAAGAAACATTATTAAAAGAGAGATTCTTATGTACTGATAGAGTAAGATATTTTTTTATTTTATGTCATTTAATAATAGTGATATTAATTTTATGAACTATTATTATTTATTTAAATTAAATTTTTTTAAAATAATAATAACTTACAAAATTAATATATCTATCATTAAATGACTTAGAGTAATAAAAGTGTCTTATTCCACTCCTTGAGTGAATATCTATGAATTTTTCTATTAAAAATGTATTTGTAAGTTTGGAGGCCTACACTTGCCTGCAATGATCAGCTACTTGAAGTTTCACTAGTTCCACTAGTGAGCTACATTACTGCGTATGGGAAAAGAAATAGTCAATCCTAAAACTCTTGTATCTGCTTCCATATTGATATTGTGAGCATGAGTTAATGTCCCTTTTGCATCTATCAGTCCACCACTAAATGTTCTAATAAATTTGTTGTCAGACTTCATGTGTATTCCTCTTCTTTTTTTTTTGGGGTAAATTCATGTGCATACCTCTAACCACTTAGTATTTAAAATTCAAATTAGTGAGTCACTTTTTCTGACAAGTCATTAATTCTTGCAGAAACATCCGTTGTGACGTAGCCTTACATTTGGAATTTTGAATTAATGTGCACTACTTGACTTCCAATTTTGTTCCTCGGTTTTCAGTTTGTTGATGATGACAACAAGTGCTACTTGGAGATCAACTACACTTTTGATATCCGGAAGGACTGGCATTAGGAGTCAGAGACTGAATTCTTCTTCAGTGATGTTTAATCCTTAGTCGTTGTTATTTGTGCTGAAATCTCCTTCAGTGTTTGCTTGCTTCTTTTCCAATTGTTTATTTATTTCTAATCCTGTCTGAGACCGGTAATCTTAACAATGATGAGAGGATTTGGAGGAAGAAATTGGTATTCATTTGGTAGATATAGTTTTGCCAATAAAATTGAGTTTTGCCTGTTAGGGTGCAAACTATACTCTCTCTCTTTTCAGTCTCTCTCTCTCTTTGTAATTACTAGGCTAATCCGGAGCAATCTTCTGAATTTGATTTATGTTACTAAATTTTCTTTTATCTTCGATTTTATTTTCTTTCCTTAGGCAGTTATTAATTTTCAATGTAATGGGAGTTTCTGCTTCTAGGCTCTTTTTTTTTTGGTCAAGGGAGTTTTGGGAAGGGGAGCTGCGGATGGATCTGTATCAAGACAATATCCCTTGCCGCTAGGCTATCTGTCTGAACTGCCACTCCTACGCTTCTTTTTTTTGTCATCAAAGTTAAGAAACAAAGCCCAAGGCCCAGCCAAACAAGATACAACAGTACACTAAAGGTGTAAATTACAAGCAGGTACGCTTAAGCAAAAGGCTGGCCTAAAGCACCGGACAGACTTCAGCCTGGACAGTCCTGCTGCAGCAGACGCAAGATTGAATCCGCGGGGTTGAAGCTCCACGAAGGAGGAAGAGAACCAGAAGCTGCTAGATTTGCTACTTCGTGAGCCACCTTGTTACTTTGTCTAGGAGACCAAAGGAAGCCGCAGGTGGAGATAGACTATTTGAGGATCAAGACGTCCGCTATAATGGCACTAATCTCCCATTTCCTCCCTGCACCTCTGCAATCTTCAATCAGGTCTTTGCAATCTGATTCAATCAGAACTTTTGGAAAGCCCATGTTAACTGCTAGAATAGTGCCTTCTCTGGCTGCCAATACTTCAGCTTGCAGGCTACAAAGAGATTGGATTCTTATTGTCAACCCTGTGAGAATTCTTCCCCTGTGGTCCCTGGCTACAACCGCCAAAGCACCCCATCCAGTGTTGGATTTAAAAGCCGCATCCAGAATAATTTTCACTCCATTTCTTGGAGGGGGCGCCACACCTGTAAAAAAGAATTAGATCTAGAAGAATCCTCCCTATTATCCAGATTGGAATTCTTTTTAACCAAAGCCATGTCTTTCATCAGCTCCTGCGCATTGATCAAAGCTAGCATGGGGTTGAGTTTAATATCCTCAAACAAAGATCTGTTTCTACCCTTCCATATGGTCCACATAACATGACAGATAATGGAGAGACCTTCATATTCTGTGTCTCCTACTCCTGCAAGCTGGCTAGCTTTTCTCCAGATCCACTCCTCTAACCTTGTCACATTATCTCCACTTGGGTTGCACTGAATCAATGCACCAAACCAAACCGGTTTGGTCCAGTGGCAAAGCAGTAAAGCATGTTCCATTGATTCAGAGGTCTCCTTGCAGACAGGGCAGATAGGGGATTGTGATAGCTTCCTTATATGCAGATTCTCCATGACTGGTAAGGCATTATTCAGACTCTTCCACACAAAAATTTTGATTTTTGCAGGAATGTGGAAATTCCAAATAATGCCCAACAGTTTCTCCGGAAATACGAAGGATGAAGAGCACGCATTATGCGGAGCAAGATGTTCTTGATTTTTGGCAGTTCTGTAGCCTGATTTTACTGCTACTCCTAGGCTTATTAAGTTGTAATTTTTCTCTTTTTGGGCTTTGGCCCCTTTCTATTACCCAAAAAAAGAACAGTGGATCAGTTTTTCTTTTTTTGGGTCATTTTCCTTATCTGGTTCAAGGTTTTAGACACTCGACACAACCCTGATGACCCGAGTGCAAAAGTTAAAAAAAGACCTTAGAAGCCAATATGATTTTTGATCGGTTCAATAGATTTCATCGTGGGCTAGCTTACACTTTAAGTTTTTACCTTGGCAACATCCGCAATTTGACTTGAATTGCAAATCATCAGCGTGAATTACATGAGGAACGAAGTCACAATAGTTATAAGGGCTATACGTTCCATGATTGAAGAAAAATCCTTTATTTAGTTAAATATGCTTTTTGTCATAATTAAAAATTGATTAAACTTTTTTTCTGTTTTTTAAATATATAAGTATATCATTTTAATCCTCTAAATAATTTTATTATTAATTTAATCATTAGATTTAGAAAATAATATCGTTTTAATATTTTAAAAAAATTAATTTTAATTTAGACCTTTAATGATTAAAAAATATCATTAATTTAGTTTCTCAATTATTAAAATTTTATTAATTTAATTTCTATTTGTATACAGATTTTGATATTATTGTTTAAAATTAGAAATTAAATTAATAATAAAATTATTTAAAAGATCAAAATAATAACAATTATATCTTGAGAGAAAAAAAAATTTACTCTTAAAATTTTTTTCTAAACAATTCAATTAAATTGACTTCGACCTATCAGATATCTAGACATTAGTTTTGCCCTGCAATGCTAATGGTTTTTGACCCTCGTGAGAAAATAAGTGGCTTTTAATTCTCAGCCACTCACTCACTTTACAACATTCAAATGTTCCAATAAAACGGCAGTCTTTGGTTGACTCGAATGATTAAGCTAATTATTTGACAGAAATTTTAAACAGAGAAAGATTTTCAACAATTTAAATTTTATATAATATCATAAATTTAATTTTATAATGCATATTCATTTTAAGTAACATAAGATAAATTTTTATTAAATTAATATACTTAAAGAGTTTCTCATGCTTTGGTGGCGAAATTTGTCCATTGGATATATCTGGCTTTTCCTTTTCTTAAAAAGAAGTGTAGTGTTTGGACTCCACATGGTGAATCCTTATTAATTTGAGAACTTTTTGCTTCTCATCGGATGTAGTAAATTTTGTTCTTCTAATGATATATCATCTTTATATGACCAAGGATTATTCTCAAGACGCTGTCATTCAAAAAAAAAATTAATTTTAATTTATTCTTAATATAAAAGATTTTATATTATCATATAATTATGAATTAAAAATTATTAAAAAAATTTAATAAAAATAATAACTATTTAAAAAGTCAATCAATAAGTAATAAATGATTAAATGATAATATAAACAACTTTGTATTAATAATATATCAAAATTAAATAAAAAAATATCAATACTCTTAAAGTTAAATTTTGATCGAGCCACTAGACAGCTTTAAATAGATTTGTATAATTTTACAAGTTACACATTTTGTATTGTTATTGTATTAAAAAAATATTAAATTTGATGTTTTTATTAATTTTATTTTTTTACTGTTATGTTATTCATTCAATTGTACTTTTTCTTGTAATTTATAAAGTTAAGCAGCTATTTCAGGATATAAAATGATTTTTTTTTGTTTGCATTATCACGATTTAACTGATTACCTTTATTAATATTAGCAACAGTGGTAGCATGGAGGCAAGAATATGATTTCTAGTTATTTAATTATTTTTTGGTCATCTATTTATTTTATTTCATCAACTTCCTCATACAAAGTCTCTTATTATGGGCCTTTCATCTCATCCCTAGAGCTATCAATATCATTCAAAGTCTATGGATGTGAATCCGCACACCCTACACGTGAGAAGAATTTGGGTCGTTATTTTTATGGGTCATCTGGTAAGTGAGTATTTTTATCCGACCCACATAATCAGCGGGACAAAGTGGGTTTGGATCGAACTACATATCACTATTTTTTTGTTCATTAGCCACCCATTGATGCATATCGTGTGAATTTTGAATTTGTTGTTTTGTATTTAAGACATCACTTCTTCTTTGAAGCTTGTTTGATACACATATATTAGTTCAGTGAACTTTCTATTTAACGTTTTGCACTTAAATGTGTCTCTTAAGATATCAATTAAATATATTAGTTTCAAGTCTTTGCACAATGTTGTGTCCCTTTTTATTCAATATATTCAAAAATTGTGAGTTTATTAAATTTATGAGTTAAAAATATTTTAATTCTACTTTTAAAGTATTAATATAGTAGAAGTGAATTATGTCTCTAAATATAAAAATTATAATTTAATTCTTAAGAGTCACATATTATAAAGAGAGACATATTATTTTATTCATTCTTATAAATTAAACTTATAAAATGATTTAAATAAATTAAATTTTATTGAGATACTTATGATTCACATAAATTTTTTTTTATATTTTTAAATGTTTAGTGGCATAGCCCTAACCTAATTGACAATTCTACTCATCCTTAGTGGAACAAGGTGTTAGGATATTGACTTTGATTGACGAAAGAAATTAAAAAAGAAAGTGCGACACGAGTGTTGATGGCCAGAATAGTGTCTAAAATCAGTTGGTGAAGGTGTGTACGTCTGAATGTAATGAAAGAGCGTTGTTGTGTACATCTGAATGTGACAAAAGAGCGTTGAAATATGTGTGTGACGTCCTAATGTGAAGAGACAAAAAAAAAAAGAAAAGAAAACAGTGAGAGACGTAAATGAGAACAAATGACACAAAGAAGTGGATTACTTCCGTACCCATATTAAATAACAGCCAATGAATACTTCACCCATCACCACCTTGACTATTTGTTTCCAAAAAAATCAAAATACCGTAACAACACCCAAAAAAAAAAAGAATTGATGGAAGAAGAGAAAAAAAAAAAAGAAAAAGTTAGGGAGTGCAATTAATGCTCATCGTACGCAAATGTGAAGGTGGAGCATATTAAATTGTAATGGAATGTGAATGGCTCTCTATATAAACAGAGACGTCTTACTTTGAAAAGTTTGAGAAGAAGCGTAGATGAGCTGAAGAGAGAAAAGGAGTTTTCAAGAGGGGTGACCCTCACAAGATTTGACATAGATGTAGGGATGATGGTAAAACAATTGTGGGTCTATCTGCTATGCATTATAGCATGAGCAAGGGATTGATTTCCCAACACAAGGTGTGACATATGATATTTATTTTATAAAAAATCTTGCTTTGATAAGTATAAAATGTGGATGGTACTAAACATAACGTAATTAAGATCCAATAATGTTAATTTGATTGTGTTATGAGGCAGTACAAGTTTTGCTAATGTTATTCAGCTGAGAGATTTATTTTTAATGAGTAAATTAAAAATTTTGACTATTTTGAATTTAATTAAAATAAGTAAAATACTAATTAATATGATTCCAATGGGAGATTTATAAGTCGGAAAAAAGTTAGACGCCAAGAGCTCCTTAACCTACCATAGCCTAATGTTTTGCTATAAATAGGCAACGATGCCTTTCTTCATTTTAGTTCTTTCTATTACTACTACGACTAATTATAAGCATCTCTCTCATTAACTCTTTTTTTTTTTTTGGTGAAATCTGTCCTCCACTCTTTGTCTCTATCTAAGTATCTGCTTCATACAAGTCTTCCACAATTACTGCGCCAATGCCAGCACAGGATATAATTACCAGATGAAAAGGAAAAGCAATACATAGGGGGGAGATTTACGTTGCATTTGTTAAAAAATTCATCATTTAGGATGTTTCCGTGAGAAAACGTTTTCCTGTTTCTGATAGCCAATGATCCAGAAATAAACTAGTAATATATAGGGTAAATATTCATGGTGCATTTGTCTGGGGCAAAATCCAATCATCTAGGATATATTGTTATTGGTATTTAGCCTAATAATGTGATTACTATTTAAATTGGGCCTATTATTGATAAATACTTCTCTTCATATGGATTAGTGTGGTAAACTTTGTAACCATTTCTTGAATATACAAGGAAAGGCTAATTTCTTTTTACTTGTGTTGTGTTGTTGCCCCATGAAAATTATACGTAACATAACATTGTTAAATAGGAATAGTTTCTCCCTGTCACCCACACATACTAAGAACTAAAAAGAATAGCAGAATTGTTTGTGATTTTGTCTCAGGATTACAATGGAATTATCATATTTGTCTTATCCATGTAATCCTAAAACTTAGTCTCTAATTTTATTATGTCATACTACATACCATGGTATGGCATTAGGGTAATATGTAGTTTGAATTCATGATATAATCACAACAGTTTCTTCTTTCTTGTACCATTTACACGACAACTGGATAATATCTAAGGTCTAAGCAATTAAATTCTATGTTGTTAAACGCACAAGCTTTGAAGATGTCGTAGTAAAAAAAATATATCTACAATGTAGGGAGCTACTCCAGCATTTTATTTCCCAAACAAATCATAAGCGATGAAAAATACTAATATTGTCTTCTACGAGGCATTGTCATCTTTTAAGCAGTGTTCTGAAAATTGGACCGGACCGGCCGGTTCAACCGGTCGGACCGGGAACCGGTTCCATCGCCGGTTCGGTTGACTCTCAAAACTGGCGAGTTCAAAAACTGGTCAAAAACCGGTGAACCGGTTCCAAACCGGTCAACCCGGTACCAGTCCGTACTAGTTGTCGGTTCTTTTTTTTTTTTTTAGCAGATTAGTTGAAACGACATCGTTTCGTTCCATAGTTTACAAAAAAAAAATTACTCGACGACGTCGTATTGAAGCAGTCAAAATTTGAAACCCTCGGCAGCAGCTAGCTTTCGTTCCATATAGCAGCATCGCAGCATTGCAGCCTCCGACTCTTAGCACAGCAGCCTCCGACTCTCAGCATCGCAGCCAGTGAGCACTGCAGCCAGCATCGCAGCTAGCACCGCAGTCAGCTCCGCCTCCCCACCGCAGCTCCGAGGTACCCCAGCCAGCAGTGCCAGTGTCCCCTTCCACACCGCAGCTCCCACATTGTTCTAGGTAGAGCTATCTGCATAATTTAAATTCTCTATTGCTTTAAATTCTCGTTGGTGCTTGCATGTGTAGTGTAGGCTGTAGGCTGTAGCAATGAAAAACCAAGAAAAAGATAGAATAGACAGGAAAAAAAAGGGGAGATCCAGATAGAACGAAAATGACAATTTTAGAAGAAGATAATGGAAACTAAAAAACTGGAAGAGAAAATCTACATGATGAAAAATTTTGATTTGATGACTTCTGTTTTGTACCTATGACTGCAGATCACCAGTGAGTTTTGCATTTTTTTATATGTAAGTTTAGTTACTTCTTCAGCTAGGTTTATGAGTTCAACTTCTGTAGTTGTTGTAGTTCAACTGCAGTTGCAGCTTCTGAAAGTTTCTGGCTTCGAATTTCAAGCCTATCTTCTTTCTTTTCAACCAGTCTCACCTTCTCTTGCTTTAAATTCTCTATTTCAGCTGCATGCATAATTTAAATTCTCTATTGCTTTAAATTCTCGTTGGTGCTTGCATGTGTAGTGTAGGCTGTAGGCTGTAGCAATGAAAAACTAAAAAAAAGATGGAATAGACAGCAGAAAAAGGAAGAGACCCAGATAGAACGAAAATGACAATTTAGAATAAGATAGTGGAAACTAAAAAACTAGAAGAGAAAAATATACATGATGAAAAATTTTGATTTGTAGACTTCTGTTTTGTACCTATGACTGCATATGGCTGTCTATAGCCCTTTGATTTTGTGATTTTTACTTTTTTCAGATATGAATAATTCTAATAATCAGACAGTAGAGAGTAACACTGTTGACCAGCAATCCTCCTCAAGTTCTAATCTTGAAAAAAGTAATCCAGCATGGAAACATGTTAGTTTAGCTCACGAAAATGGGAGGCCAATGTACACATGTTTATTTTGTTTGATACAATATAAAGGAGGAGAGATTAATAGGATGAAGCAGCATCTTGCAGGAAAACAATGACAAATAGCTTCGTGCAAAAAAGTTCCTCATGATGTTAAGTGCCAAATGTTAACACATTTGGAATAAACAAAAAAAAATAAGGATGATAAAGTGAGTTTCGGTGATAATTATAATGAAGCAGAGGAACAAGAAGAGCAAGAGATTACTCCTCTACCTCCACCAACTAAGATGCAACGTATTGGAGACAAAGACAAAAGAAATGCAAGTGCTTCCCAACCAATTGGTAATTATTTTGCACCAAGGACAACTCCAGGAGCCCAACCAAGTTTAAAAAGTGTTTTTGCTAGCAAAGAGGCCATACATAAGGTTAAATTAGGAATAACCAGATGGATGATTGATGCAGGTATTCCATTTAATGCAATTCAATCACCTTATTTTCAAGCTGCATTGGATGGTATTGCTACTATTGGACCTGGTTTTAAAGGTCCATCTTACGATGAAAATGAGGGTTCACTTGTTGGGAGATGTTAAGAATGAGTGTCAGCTACTTGTTGATAGTTATCGGAGTTCATGGAAAGAAACTGGTTGTACACTTATGGCTGATGGTTGGACTGATCAAAGACAACGAACTCTAATCAATTTTTTAGATGTATTGTTCTGCTGGTATGTCCTTTCTGAAATCTGTTGATGCTTCAAACATGGTAAAAAAATGCCACAACATTATTTAACTTGTTTGTTGATGTGATTGAATGGGTTGGACCCAGTAATATTGTGCATGTGGTGACTGACAATGCAGCTAATTATGTGGCAGCTGGTAGATTTATTCATGATAAGTATGAACATATTTTTTGGTCTCCTTGTGCTGCCCATTGCATGAATCTCATTTTTGAAAAATATTGGTAGCATGCCTCATATAGCTAACCTTGCATCCCGTGTTTCAAAGATAACTATATTTGTTTACAACCATATGGTGTTTTTGTCTTGGCTTAGAAAAAGGCCAAGTTGGAAGGAAGTTGTTCGTCCAAGAGCTACTCGTTTTGCTACTGTGTTTATTACTTTAAAAAGTATTTATGAACACAAGGAAGACTTACAAGCTTGGTTGTAGACAAGCATTTCACTGGACACAAGCTAGGAAGAAGTGTTAGTAGGAAAGTTGTTAGTGATATTATCTTGGATAATAAATTTTGGGATGATTGCTTTACTGTGGTGAAGATTGTAGGCCCTTTAATTAGATTGTTAAGGATTGTAAATACTGATGAAAAACCTTCATTGGGATATATATATGAAGGTATGCAAAGGGCTAAAAATGCTATCAAGCATATGTTTAAGAATAGGAAAAACTTGTACAAGCCTTATACAGAAATCATTAAGGCTCGATGGGATAAGCACTTGCATCAGAATCTCCATGCAGCATCTTACTTTTTAAATCCTGCTTTCTTTTATGATGAGAAATTCATTGAGAAGCACAGGGTCATGCAAGGTTTACTTAACTTGTTTGATATAAAAAGCCTTTGTAGTGATCCAATTAAAGCATTGAAGGAGATACAGGTGTATCGGGAGCGTAAGGAAAGTTTTGAAAGGCCAACTGCTTTGAAAGCTTCCAAAGAGCTTCAACCGAGTAAGTAATTTTATTTTTATATGCTGATTTATTTTAATATTTTGAAACCTATAATATATAATTGATGGTTGATATTGAGAATTATATTCATTTCTATGTAGATCAATGGTGGACATTGTTTGGTACTAGTACTCCATATTTGAAAAAGATAGCATATCGTGTCCTTAGTCAAACAGCTTCTTCCTCAGGATGCGAGCGAAATTGGAGTCTTTTTGAACAAATTCATACTAAAAAGAGGAATAGGGTTAGAGCATTAAAGACTCAATGATCTTGTATATGTTGCTTATAACTTGCGTCTTAAATCCAGGTATATTAATAATTTAAGTATTTAATACTTCTATATTAATGACGCCATTTATTATGTTTAAAATTTTAGGTTAGCAAACTGAAAAATTATTATAATACTTTGTTTATTTGTTCCAGGTTGCATCGAAAGAAAATGACCTATGATCCAATTGATTATGAAAGTATTGATAATGTTAACTTTTAGGTGATGGAAGAAGATCCTGAGCCAGAGTTTGATAATGAAGAGATTGAAAATTTAATCTAATCAAGACAATGTCATTCCTTCTTATCATGTTGGTGAGTCTTATTCTTATAGTTCTATATGGAAGTATTGACATTATGTATTACAATATTATTATTAACTAAGTCTTTTATTTTGTTTGAAGGCGGAGATATTGATATTGAATTTGGAAATGTCTGAAGCAACAATGCAGCCTTCATTGGATGATGATCATGATGGTGGAGATGAACAAGAAGATGATTTTTTTTGATGAAGATATTCAATGAATTAATGCTGATTATGATGATCCTGTATAATTTGTGAATTTTTTTATGACTACTTTTGATGAAATATTGTTAAACTTGTGTTGTTTATATAAATGTAATATTTTTTTATTTTATGACATTATTTTGTTGTGTTTCTTATATTGAATGTAACATTATTTTGCTTTATGACATTATTTTTTTATATTTTAAATAATTTTATTATTGATTTATATTATGTTTTTATAATTTTTATTTATTTTAGTAATATAAATAATTATATATATATATATATATATATATATATATATATATATATATATATATATATTTAATTATATTCCGGTTCGACCACGGTTCGACCATTGACCCTTGAATCAGTACCTCGATCGGTTCAGTGACCGGTCCGATTTTCAGAACCTTGTTTTTAAGACAATAGTCTCAGTCCTTATTTTAATTGTTTTTAAGAGAAAAAAAGTATAAAAACTTTTTAAACTTTAACTCATTTACAAATTATTTTCACAAGTTTTAAAATATTTATAATTAATACTTAAATTATAAGAATTATTTAAATTAATTATTTAATTCATTATTTATTAAGCTACTTAACGAAAATATGATTACGTGGCAGACACATCTAATTTTTAATAACACCACACTATAATATCTATTAGATCTGAATAAATTTAAAATTTTTATTTTAAATTAATATAGAATTATTTTATTATAATTTTAAAATAAAAAATTAAGATTTATTTACATCTGATAGAAATTATAGTATCACATAATTAAAAATTATATATATTAGTCACATGATCATGTTTCTATTAAGTGATTTGATGAATAGTAGATAAAAGAAATAATTTGAGTAATTTTTATAATTAAGTATTAACGATGACAATTTTTAAATTTGTGATAAATGACTTAAAGTTTATGAAGTATTAATACTTTTTCTCTTATTTTTGTATTTTTTTTATTTCTTTATCTCATATGATATATATCGAGATTCTATTTTTTTTTTCAAATTAAAGAAAAATTTCTAACAAATCAAATATTCCCCTTTTTTAGATACACTTTTATTTTTGCTAGGGTTAGACCTTCAATTAAATATCAGAACCCGTTTGGTATCATCGACCAACAAATCAAGGTGAGTAGAAATAAAGCAAATGTGATCATCGATGGAACCTTCAAGATGCTGCTTTATGAAAAATTCGTGGTTGATCTTTCTCAAATTTTAGATCCTAATATTTGAAGATTTTATATTTGTCTTTTATACTTGAGTTGCTTTATGAAATGAGTGCGTGTTTTCTTGGCATTTTAGCTTGTCTTGATCTTATAATATAGTTTTCTTCCGTTTCCAAAAATTGCATACGTGTTTCAAAAAAAATTGTAGAAGATATTCGAAACAGCGAAACTAACGCTCGTTTGCAACTTTTTTCCTTCAAAATATAGTGCAACGTTTTTTCACTTTTTGTGCTCTGAAATAAAATATAGTGTAACTTTTTAATTATATATCATCTACGCCGTTTACCAAAAAAGAAAATGTATCATCTCCGCCCTCCACATGGTGCACGAGTTCAGCTTTTCCCTTTTATTTATTTCTAGTTTTATTTTTTATATTTTGGAGTTAAACCTATGAACTGGCTAACGTTGTAGTGATCACATCAATTATCATACCTTAATGTGTTAGGTTTGGTGAATGACGCATTAAAGATTTAATACTAGGATGGGACGTGTCGGAGTGCAGAGCAAAAGGTCATTTCACTTTTTTAATACCTGCTCCCTGAATAAAAATACATCTTTGCCCTTTCGGTCGTAGACTAGTAAAGGAAAACGTGATCCCAATTTCTAAATCTACCCCCACACAACAGGGGAAGCCTACCCCTGCCAGCATTCGTTTCCGATCAGGCTTTGAATTCTTTAGAAGTCGATGTGTTTATGACATGTTCCTGCAGAAACAAGGGGTGGAGGAACGGAGACGGAGATGGAGATGGAGATGGGAGGAGAAATCAACAACTTCATCATGGTATGGACCGTAGCAGCAGCAACAATGTGCTACTGCCACACAGTTGGCAAGCTCATCCCCAAAGGTACAGCCAGACTCGTAGCCCTCTTCCCAGCCATAGTCCTCCTCCTCCTCCTCCCTCTCAGGCTCGCCACCATTCACCTCGGAGGCCCCTCTTCTTTCTTCCTTGGCTGGCTTTCCACCTTCAAGCTCCTCCTCTTTGCCTATGGCAAGGGTCCCCTCTCATCCACCCCGCCCCTCTCTCTGCTTCATTTTGTCCCCCTTGCTTGCCTTCCCATCAAATTTCAACACCAACCCATTAAGCCCCCAAACGAATCAGACAAAAAAGACAAGCCTCTAAACACACAAAATGAACACCAACCATCTCCTCAAATCGCCAAAAAGGGCCATAAATCTCCTCTCAGCTATGCTTGTACCACACTCGTTATTCTATTCGCCCTTTCAATTCCTATCTACGGAAAGGAAGAAATTTTCCATCCAAAGTTCACGTTGTTCTTGTACAGCCTCTATGTGTACATTGGGCTGGAGTTTATTTTTGCCCTGGCTTCGGCATTTACTCGAACACTTCTCCGAATAGAGCTCGAGCCGCAATTCGACGAGCCCTACCTATGTACCTCCCTGCAAGACTTTTGGGGCAGAAGGTGGAATATCACGGTGAATCGGGTCCTGCACCCCACCGTGTACGACCCTGTGGTGAGCGCCGCTAGCCGCGCGATTGGGAGGAAGTGGGCCCCACTGCCGGCCATACTCGCCAGTTTCGCCGTGTCGGCGTTGATGCACGAGCTGATTTTCTATTACATCAAACGGGAGAAGCCCGCGTGGGAGGCCTGGGAGCCCTCCTGGGAAGCAACGGGCTTCTTCCTCCTCCACGGGGTGTGTTTGGCTCTCGAGGTTGCCGTCAAGAAGGCACTCAGAGGGAAATGGAAGTTGCCGAGGGCGCTGTCGCGGCCGCTCACGGCGGCGTTTGTGGTGTCGACGGCGCTGTGGCTGTTCGTGCCGACGCTTGTGAGGTGTCGCGTGTATGTGAAGGCAAGGAGAGAGACTATTGCTTTCATCGAGCTTTTGAAGAATGTTTACGGTGTTTTGAGGTTCGCATGCTTTCATGTGATAACCAGATGAATGCAAGTTTGCTAGGGAAGTGTTAAGGCACGTTGTTCATCAATCTCAACATTGGAATCTTTTGGGGTCTCATCCTCTAGCTTAACGGATCTTAGATTTGAGTCTTTTGAAAACATTTAGGCATATGTAGTATGTATTGGATCTGTATAAAATTTATTGAATATGATTATGCAGAATAAATTTGAATAATTTCATTTACATAAACTGAATCTATTTGAAAGTTTTATTCTTTTCTTTTTATTTTCTTTTTGTTTTAATTCAGGAATTTAAATATAATTAAGATTTCTATTTCAATTCTTTTTTTTTGTTGAAATGGATATTTCAATTCTATCTCACTTCTCCTGTTTGAAATTGAATGGACCGTATCTATTGATCGAAGAGCCTTTCAGCTTTTGTATGTACGAAAAAGAAGAAAACCTTGTGGTGTGCATGCCATAGCTTGGTTACATTTTCTTCATTGGGCAAACACTATTATCTGCTACAGGCAATGTTATTTTCCATGCATTGATAAGTCGGATAGTCACAGAAAATCAGGCATTTGATGGTGTGTTTGAGAACAGTACATCCACAATGAGGAGAAAAGGAGTCAAATTCACATAATATATACCAAGTGTTTCAGGAAAGAAATTCAATGAAAAAATCAGAAGAAAAGGCTGCTTTGGGTACCAGGTATACCTTCCGTCCACGTTACGTGTCTAGGGAAAGGGAGGAAAAGTGACAAAAGCTAGGCTCTTATTCAGCAAAGTAATTATATTTCATTTCTTGTAGGATATCACAATTATATTCCGGAGGCTTGAATTTGACCTTGAGTTTAAATATCATTTAAGATTATGCTTAGAGGAGAGGAAAATGAAATGAATTTATAAAAAATGAAAAAAAAAAGAAAAGAGAATGAAAAATTAATTAAAAAAATTTAAGATGTTGATAAAATTAATAAAAGAGAATTTTAAAAGATTATTTAAAAATTTTTTTTTTTATAAAATTTTTAAATAAAAAAATTTATAATAAATTTTTTATTTTTCTTATTTTTTTTTAATTCCTCGTCCAAACATAGGCTCTTTGCCTTTCACTTTCTTCCATCTTGCCACTCTAAATCATAGGCCATTGTTTTGAAGCTAAAAAAAAAAAAAAAAACTTGAAGGACACTTCAACACCTAAGAGAAAGAAAAAAAACAAGGCCTCAACAACATAGTTATTAACTGGGACTGGACCAATTGATCCAACCACTAACCTGAAGCCTTGTCCAGCCCTGTTGTAATATTTGGATCAATCTGCAGCCCAATGATCCATCGCCATCGTGATTTTTATTGTATACAACTATATACTATAAACAAATATCTATTTGAAGCTTCCACAGAAGGACATGCATGCAAATGTAGTTTTTTTTTTGTTACTGCAAATGTAGTTATGTTTAATATAACTATGATTACTTTTGTGATACATACAAATAAATATATATATTCAATTATTTAATTTACACATCTTATTTAAAAGTATTCTAAAAAATACTAAAAGATAATAAGTAATTATATTCATTAAATTACTTTTTATTTTTGAAACCATTTTATTTATAAATAAAAGATTTCAAATTCAAATAAATAACATATATAACAAAATATTTATGTTGCTTTTATATTACTTAGTGTTTGACTTTAATCAGTTATTAATTAAAATTTTTTAATAATTTGATAATTTATAATTGAATGATAATATAAATTTTTTTACACTAATAATTAATCAAAATTAAACTATATATATATATATATATATATATATATATATATATATATATATATATTATATAAAATCTTTTACACATTATTTATAAATATTATTAATTATATTTTGCCTAATATAATTTTTTTATAATATATCTATTATTATTAATTATTTTGTTATTATATGTTTTTCTAATATAACATATTTTCTACCAGCAGTGAGCCACGCTGATTGAACCAATGACCTGATGAACTCCGTCCGGGTTTAATAACTGTGCTCAGGATACTCTCCTAACTAAGCTCATTTTCTAAGAGCACTGAGTTATGCTTTGAGTGGGTACAGCACCCAGTTAGAAGGAAGATTATCAGCGTGTTTGGGGCAACAAACGCTGCCACATAAGCACGTTTGAGGTTAAAAAAAAAGTATCTCGTTATTTGTACTATTATATTTAATAATTCTCAAATAAAATTATTTTTTACTTAAAATTAAAATTTTAATAAAAATAAAATTTTATTACTTTTACGTTAGAGTAAAAATTAATTAAAATATTTTTAACAATTTTAACTTTGATATTTTTTTCTTATAACTTATTTTATCTTTTTTTATTATTCTTAAATTTATATCTTTTTTAATAATTATACATTCAAAAGTAATTTTAATTAATACTATTTAAATAATATTTATCTTACTAAAATTAGTTTTCAACAAAAAAAAATTTTAAACATAAATCACTTTACTCCAAACTTTCTTCTAATTAAAATTAAGTTTACAAAATTAAATTCATCTAAAATTAAATTTATAAAATTTAATCCAAAGAGACACTATCAAAACTCCAATATGCACAAGTTCCTTACTTTAACTAGTAATCCATTATTGCTATTATTATTATTATTGCCATTAACTAGCAATCCATTGTTGATACCCATACTTTGCTTGAAGTCAAAGGAAAAGGATAGCGATCCAGTATGAGATGGACTACTGTGCAAACCGAGACCTGTTCTGGCAGAAACTTAATGAGAGTAAATGTGGAGTTTTAATGGAAAGGTCGGCATAGAACAGAAAGCAGAAAATTGAATTAATGTTTCCGCACTTTCGATGGCTTATGTGGATCTTACCCTCATATGTTTGTCAAAATTTTATGTCCAGCATACCACATTTTGTCAAGAGCACTTCTATAAAGTAGCAAGCCAGGACGACCATTAACCAAATACTCTGGTACCTATATATGGAGACGAAGAAGCAAGCAATGGCAGTCCAGGTGCAGGCGCTGTTGCTGGTTATGTTGGTGGTAGTTTCGCGTACACTGGGTTGCCCAACGGATGGCTGGGGTTGCAAGGACTGCATCGTAAACCAGATGAAGAACGGTTGTCCATCCTGCATGCCAATCCTACACTGCATGGCTCGGTGCTTGTGGGGTGGCAATTCAAGGTCCAATTGCGTCAAGAAATGTGACTGCAACGATGGGTACCCAACACTCTCTGACTGCAAGAGATGCATGCAAAAGTGCAAGTGCAGCTGTGTGAATTAGCAGAGTCTCTCTATAATTATCTCACTCGTTTTGGCTTCGGAGAAACCTACTACTATGTTTCACTGTATCGCCAAATCTCAGAGCTTAAGGATCTTGCAATTGTTCTGTTTCTCATATGTGCTAATAATTTGAAATTCAGCCAATTACGTTACCGAAGGCTATGCCATAAGCTTTTTCATTTCATTGCTTTGTATTTTCTAAAGCACAAAGCTTTACGTTATAGATAGATATACACACATACGCAGTATATAAAAAGGAGAATCAGGGTTCACGAAGAAACCTTTGTAGACACCGAAAGCCCAAATTCTGAGCACAAAACCTCTCCATCTCGTCGCCACCTCTCTCCCTACAAACACTTTCTTCCATATCTGCCATAACTTCATCCCAATTCTTCATCGACCCACAGTAGCCCCACCAACTGTCTTCATCAACCTTCGCCTCCGAAATAGAGTCCAGAATTTCCTGCAGCCCCACGATCCGACGGCTCACTTTCCTCCTGGCCTCCCTCACCGTCGGATCAATTCCAGGCACAGAATCAAGCTTCAGCAACAAACCCATCAACGCCTCGTTCATTCTCAGCTTCTCCATCTCGTTGCTCCGAACGGCGTCCACCGTGTCCTGGCGTTGGATGAGGCTCTGCAGCCGATCGGCTTCGGAATTGACGGCGGCGATTTTTCGGTAGAGGGTGCGGATCCTGTGGGCCCGGTAGGCGGATTGGATAGTGACGGCGGCGTCGGACTGGGATGGCTGGGGGTGGCGGACGGTAACGGGGATTGGGGAAGGGGGTTGAGTGGAATTGGAGGGTTGATGAGGGGCAGGGTGGTCATTGTGGTAGGTGTAGGTGACGGTGGTTGAAGTTGAATAGGAGGAGAAGAAGCCGAGGTTGGAAGTGGGTTTCATGGGATGGGAGCTTTGGGAGTCACAGATTCCAGGCAGTGGCAGCTGAAACTGAGAGTGATTTCGAGACGGAGAAGGAAAGGACTTTTTTTTTTTTTTCTCTTTCTTTTTGTGGTTTGGGAGGGGGACTGTGGGACACAGGGACGTGTCTTGAATGATGTTGGCGCGTAATACGCTTAGGTGTCATGAGAACCGTCGGTTTCATGCGGGACCCAACACTCAAGAGAAATTTTTTTTTTTTATACATTCAAGAAAAAATTGTATATACTTCAGTCTAATAAAATATTATATAATAAAATTTATATTAAATTTTAATGATTAATGTTGTATTTTAGAAATACTTAAAGAATCTTTTTTTCTCTTTTTAAGACAACCGATGGCCGATGGATTTGTTTTCCCACTTGCAAATCCTTTAATTTGGCCCTGCAAATCCGAAAAAATTATTCTACAAGGATATTAACTTTAGTGATAGTGAATTAAAAATCTCAACTTTTAAAAAAATTATCAATTGAGAGATTATAAAATTAATAAAAAATATTTTGACAATAGATATTAATCAAAAAAAATTTTGGTCACATATAATAATATATTTTACTTATATTTTAAATTATTTTGATATGTAAAGTTGAATTTTTTTAATCATTTTAACATTTTTTTATAAAAAAAATATTTGATAAAGTTCAGTTCTTTAATTGATAATAATGAAAGTTTGGTCCTTTAATTGGTTTATTATTAAAAGTTTAGGTTCTCAAATGATACTTTATTCCAAAATCCATTGTCTTTGCCTCAACATTTTATGGTCTCTCACCTAGGTTTTTTTTTTTTTCTCATAAGGTATAACTTCGATTTAGGTATTGAGGTTATTCCTTTTCACAAAATATTCTATAGCTAAATTTAAATTCTTGATAATGCATGTAAATCTCATCTTTTTGGTAATGATGTCAAAATGAGTCAAACCTAATTGGCTGCCTGAATAACCTAATAAATGGATTAGGTTGAATTAGTAATATATATATATATATATATATATATATATATATATATATATATATATTATATTTTTGATTTGGTTTAGCTTAATTTTAAAAATGGTTCAAAGTGAGTAGCTCGATGGTTTGAAAGTAATTTTTTTAAAATTTTTTGTCAAAAAAGTAATATATTTAAGGTGCCAACTATGCTCTAATTTAATGATTTAAATGATAGTATAATCAATTATATACATAAATATATGATAGTTACTTTATAATGCTACTAATTACTAATTGTTGAGTTATAACTTTATATTAATTGCTAATTTTAATGTTTATATTGTATAATAATAGAATTGTATATCTTATAAAAAAGAAATAGAATTAATTAGAAAGTACATATGAACAAATTATAGAATTAATTTAAATTATTTGCTAAAGTATTGTAAAAAATAAAAGATTCCATCATACAAAAAAATTCAAAAAAAAATTGAGATTGGACAGGTGAATTGATTTGATTAGCCTGTAGGTTGGGCTAAACTGAAGAAATTCTAGTCCACACTTATTTTAAGTCAGCTTGACCCAAAAAATGAATGACGGGTCGCCCAATAAAATCAATGACCAAAAATGAACCAATTTGAATTGACAACCTTACTGGAATTGTAACTTGTTTGCTACTAAACTAAACTCTTGCAAATATCCCTCGCTATGGCTTAAATTCCAGTCGAGAGAAACTTGCAAATGAAAAATGTCTTGCGATGGACTTATGCTAAATGTAAATATAAAAAGTTTTTTCTAAGCCTTCTAAACATAAATATTGACAACTCATAAGACTATTACTATGTTCTTATAACAAAGTTTAACTATTATAATAAATATGTAAAAGATTAATTTTTTTAATAATAATATAAAACACATAATTAAATGATAGATAAAGTAAATTACATTAATAATAAATTAAAATTTAATTTAAATTGTAATTAAGAATTAAGATTTTTTTTAAAATGTTAATAACTGAATTGAATTTAATAACTCAATGATTATCTAATTCTTAATTGCGATTAACTTGCTAAAACATTTCTTGATAATTCCTCTCAAATCTTTGTCCAAGTTCTTTCGTAGTTACATCAGGCATGTACTACACAAATGGTCCTGTCTCAAATGGACACGAACATTGGGCAGTTGGTTTAGCAACATTGCATGGTACAAAGAACACAGACAAATAACAAAAAATCACTTCTCAATGATTTAGAAATCAATTAATTAGTTATCTAATGGCCCACGAAGGTTCTCTCATATTTTTCTCCGAGTCCACCATTGTCACACTAAAATTACTTAATCTAAAATAACCAAACAATGTTCCAGTTGCCACTGATCTAGGGCACATGTGATCATCAATTGTGTGAATAAAATGTGATGGATGCCCATCGCAGTTATGGTTTCATGCGGATGTGTAACCCGCTGGAAGTCTGCTTGAAAACCATGCACTCAACATAAGAATCTTGTGTTAAGTTTTCTCATCTACTCTTAATTTCTAAGCATTTTACTGGTTTATTAAAGTAATCACTCATAAGTCATAATAACTAATCTTGTAAAATATGTTGTCAGAGAGCGTTATAATTATCAGTGGCATTTAGTTTTGATCCACACTATGGCCCAGAAAAGAAAAATCTGACCCTCTCAAAAGCCAGCTTTATTAAAGTGTCTGTCCCTCCTCCTTCAAGCGCTGAGCAAATTACACCAAAAAGCACATAATAATGGAAGGAGCCCGGCCTCCTGGTTGTACAGCTTCGACAACTCCCACCGCAACAGGAAATGAGTACGGAACAATACTGCCATCAGGGAGTCGATGGAACAACCTTGCCGGAGCAGGTACCAAACCCAATGTTGTAACCATTTCCCTGCAAAGCAAGAATTTTAGATCTTTTCATAGACGTTCTTTTAAATTTTACACTTTCTAACTATGCCATTCTTGAACTATGAAGACTTGAAATAGGAAGGAAACAGGATCATGAACTGCTCCACGACATATTAGCGGTCTATTAAACTTTCAATATGACTATAAAGAAAAATGACTTAACATGCCTCAGTTTTAAACAAAAAGAAGGCACATTATTTACAACAATTTCAACCTTCTAATTAGAGTAATGCTGGAGTCGCAAGACTCAACCATAGACCCCCCCAAAAAAACCATAGGCTCTGCGGCCATTGGCCATCTAGTCGTGCAGAGCCCGATTCTATTTTTTGTTGATCTATGGTTGTGACCCATTTAAACCTGTTAGAAAATAGAACTGTTCAAGAAGTTGATGTCAAAAGAACAATCTTAAAAACCAAGGTGATTCTTACTAATGGAATAATAGCCCTTTCCAAGATGCGAGAGTTATCATGAACGATAAAGATGAAATGCTTTACAACTGTGAGAACAATATAGAACCAAACTTGTTACGGGAGGAATTGTCAAAAATAAAGAGCTTCTTTAGGAAATATGAGAACAAATAATTAAATTCACAAGACTGCTGCAGAAACTACAGGTCTAGCGCAATTCAGGACACAAAAACATGTCAACAATATTTTTGCAAGAATTTAGTTCTAGTAACACGAGTTCTTAAGCAATGAGTTGATTTGGGAAGATAAATTAACAGTGATTTTGTTATATGGTTTCCTTTCTGATTTCTGTTGGCCCCATACACTAGTGCATAATTTTGAAACTCGGTTTAATTTGAAAAGAAAATAAAAACTCAATAATGAAAAAAATTGAAAATCTAATACAAGAAATTTCTCATATGAAAATGAGAAGGCAATAACACTTTTGGAAAACAGAGCGGCATCAAAGAAGTAAATTGGTTAAAACCTTGCAATATCCAGTAAGGATGACTTCATCTCCATCTTCAAGAAATTTCCGAGTTGCCCCATTCAATGCCAGTGAGTTTTGTCCATTCCAGGTTAACTCTAGCAAGCATCCACGGGACTCTTGCTCCTGTAGTGAAAAACACACATTTTTAACCGAAACTTGTTGGCCAGTTGATAATCCTCAAAAGTGAAAGAAAAAGCATGGATCAAGCAGTTAGACTAAATAAAATATTGAATCTTACAGGACCACTAATTGTCCCAGTTCCAAGGAGATCGCCTGGCCTCAGGTTGCAACCATTGACTGTATGGTGAGCAAGCTGTTGAGTTAATGTCCAATATCTATACACACAATAAGAGTGCAAGAATAAGTGGATATATACGTTATGTACAACAGTTTCAAGGTATTGACTTTATTAGGCAAGGGTAAGCATTTATCAAATGGTAAGACTTGAGAGAGCCAACTAGTGCACAGTGTACCAAAGAGAATTTATCACCAAACACTAGTCAAATTATGCATAAAATAATACCAACATATTGCATATCAGTCACTTTGATTAGAGGAACATAGCCATAGCAATTGCCTTCAAGGCGTGACTGATCAAAAAATAAGTCATTGAGGCAAGGAACTAATTAAATAAAACTCTAAATTATCTATACTAGTTGAAGAGAAATTCCTTACAAGTGCTTTAGATTACTCCGTGTTACCACAGATGAAGCTTCACAATCAGCAGGTTTAATGTGAACCTTGCAGCAAGAAAGCAGTTTTATGATTAACTTAATAATGCAAAAAGTTAATCCTTTATCATCCAGGAAAAAGAAAGCATAAAGAAGCAAAAAGAGCCGACTTCAAATACAGTACATATGGACTACAAAGAAATACCATCAATCTGACATACAAAAGGAATAAATACTATTTAAGTACATGCATATAAAGGTGCTGTGAAATACCTCTAATGAAATGTCATAGTTTTTGGATACCTTTTCAGCCAAATATGGAAGTGGAGGAGGATCCTGCATTTTACGGGTAGATTAGATGGCTTGTCTCACTTATTATGAACTTCTGATCTGAGAGGCCCAATTATAAAGTTTCTGCAATGTCAGTCTCCAAAGAAAGAAATCAGTTACCTGTGTTGGGGCATCACAAGCAAAAGGTTCTAATGCTTCGAGGGTCACAATCCAAGGTGATATTGTGGTACCTGTATAATTTTAATGGGTTATGTTATTTGCATATATCAGTAGATGCACATTCGCACATAGGCAGAGTTGGACAATTTTGTTACCACCCATCATAACTCCTCACTTTTGATTGTGTGGTGGAAATTTGTCCATGTTGAAAAATGTGAGGAATGTGAGGTTTTTAATATATGCATATATCACTTTCCAATTTTAATTACACACCATAATGGAAGGTTAACTCTACAATGAGCACCTATTATAAGGTGATAGTTTCCATCTAGAACAGTTAGCACATGCATATAATGCACAAACCCAAATGCCCAGTTTTTCCAATAGGAATTAAAGATATGAAGCAATTAATTGAAACTTCTTACCAAAATTTTTGCCAAGAAAAGGGCCAAGAGGAATATATTCCCATGCCTGAATATCTCGAGCTGCCAAAAACAGTTCAGCAAAACATTAAACAAATGGCGCAGTAACATCAAAATGAGATATTGAATTGGACAATTACCACTCCAGTCATTCAATAGAACAAGTCCAAAGATATGATCTTCCGCACTGTTAATATCCACAGGTTTTCCCAATTCATTTCCAGGTCCAACAATAGTAGCCTGTAAGCAAAATAAGAATTTAATTAAAAAAGAGAACAAATGAACATTGAACAGTAATGCAGTATTCCAGTATGATAACACAATTAGAACACTTAAAAGTGAAGAAGTAAAATGGTCAAAGAAGATCTATGTAGACAAAGAGCTAACCATTTCCAACTCAAAGTCTAGCTTTAATGAAGGACCAAAGTAGGGTGGAGAGTTGCCAGTTGGATGAGCTTGACCTCTGAATAAGCACAAAGTGGCATAAAATTGTGAGACAGAATGCAGAGCAATTAAATGCATAATGTCTACGAATAGCTACAGCCTGGTACTGTAGTTAAATTTGTTTCCATTTGTTCATGAATGTAATCCTACTATAGCTGCCTATATATGCATAGACATGCACTACTAAGCTTCCTACGTTAAGCAACAAAACTATAAAGTAATATATCTTAATAAGTTCATAAACATAAGACCTACAAAAGGCAGATAGTTATGCTGAAGCACATGAACTCGTGAATACAACAATTTACAATTAGCAACAAAACTTCCAACCTTGGTCGAACAATGTCTGTTCCAGAAATAACAACAGAAGATGATCGTCCATGATAGGCAACAGGCAGGCGATACCTAGGAAACAAGTTTCACTTTTTTAGTTACAGGGAAAATTTACTTTTGTTGATTTGTAAAGTCTTTCAGATCAATGCACCAATTTTCTTGAATGGGAGTCTGTGGCCCACGAAATATGACCCCACAATTTTTAGTGTGATGCAGAGATGAAAAGAAGTCGGTATAGTCCCCAATGGCAACAGGAAGAAGCATTTCTACCCTGTTCTGAATGTAGACATCAACAAAATCACTATAAGAAGTAACAAATATGACCATGCAAAATTGTAAACTAAAAAAAATCAGGAATGCTAATGTGCAATACCATTGGCACAAGCGACTTCGCCCTCAAAACCGCATTGTCCCTTAAGGTTGGCTCAGTTGCTGCATCCAAAAAAAATCCAATTACTCTAATTCATCTAAAAAGTGTGATCCTGCTCAGACAGCTTGGTTCCAAATAATTTGACGTAAGGATGGGCCACTGCAGCTCATACAAAATTTAGCACGAATGTAGATAGATACTTATATAACATTTTCCTAATAATGCTGTTTAAAAAAAGTGAATAATTAAACAAGGAATCAGAATAAAGTAAGATTATGCCTGATAAGAGCTTTTGAAGTGTGGCACGAGCTTCCTTCCAGGCTGGCCTTCCAAGGGATACAAACTTATTTAGATTAGGCTGTTACCAAGATAATATGGAAACGGTGAGTACAGATGTGCCCAAACTTAATGAGACAAAAAGTGAACAAGGTGGGCTCGAACATGATAAGACCTTACATTAAAAACTACAATTTTGCAGATTGCAGAAAGATAAAAATTAAGCGGCAGAACAGAAATTGTTCATGCAAATAATTAGCTACATTCACTGGCGGATCTTAGTTGTGACAGGGGGAGCCATGGTCCCCCCGAAAATTTTACAATCCTTTAGAAATATATGAAAAAAAAAAAATCATATGACCCCCCAAAAGATGAATGTAGAAATTGTATGTTTTCTAGGTTTCATTTTCTTAATTTTCTTTTATATCATTTGTATTTAGTTGTCTATAAATGGATGTTGTACTTCTATATCTAATAGTGTATATTAATTTGAATGGCAAGTTATTAAGTTTTTCTTTTCAACTTTATGTTTTTTTTCTTTTGGTTATGAAAACAATAGCAAACAATCAATGATAAAGAATCATAAAAACTCACATGTTAAAAATTTATAAGTTAAAATCAATCTATAATAAAATAAGTACGTAGTTATTTTATGAAAGACTATATTTGTTATTTTTTTTTGTCTGCCCTTTGCACTTAATGTACTATTCATTTTGGCCCCTCAGACATTTTCTTCAAGCTACGCCACTGGCTACATTCTCTTTTTGTCGGTGAAAACAAAAAGAGTGTTGTAAGTTGATAAATTACGATATGGATTTGGATTCTCTCTTCTTACCCAACCATCATGTTAGAGAGATAGACATAGACTATAGTGGGTATTGGGTTAGACCCACTATGATTAGTTATAACTTTCTAAGAGGAAGATATGTAGCAAAAAGGAAAAAAAAATTATTGAAGAAACAACATGAACCCAGGTTACTTCAATCACTGAAACGCACTTTCAAGTTATGATTTTCGAGTACCCAATCCGAAGAAGAGCATGCAACAAGTGGCCAGTGTGGAAGACGGAGAGTTGACGAACCTGGAGGAAGCAATCGGAGTTGTGGAGGAGAGGGCCATCGAAAAGGCCAGTAGAAGCGATCTCGGAGAGGTCCAAGACGTAGTCGCCGATGGCCACGCCGGGGCGCGGAGATGAATTGGGTTGGGGCTTGAAGACGCCATAGGGGAGGTTCTGAATGGGGAAGTGAGAGTCCGGCTGAACTTGGATGAAAGACTGCAGAGCCATGGCAGGGATGATGGCTGAATATTGAAGCCTTGAGGTAAGTCTAGCAGAGAGAGCAGAAAGAGACGGTGAATCAGAGAGAGTGGCCTCGGGAAATGAATTGCAAATGAAATGGACGTTTACAGAAGCATAATCCCCCGTATTTTTTTCTTTCTGCTCTTTGGTATATTTTATAGATAAAAATCAGGAAAATCCGAATCCAGCTAAGTAAAATGATTTTTTAAGTACTTGACCCCAAAAAAAAAAATCATAATTTATTCAATAATGTAGTTTGGAAATTTCAATTTGGGTTAGTGTGTTGTGGTTGGTGGGCAGGGAAATTAACGGATATAATTATGTTTAAGGGGTTAGATAGCCACCCTAGGCACCAACCCTTCAAAACGATGCGCAGCTTCTATCCTTCGACGGTATATTCTGAGATAGGAGTTTGATGCTTCCTGCTTGTCTAATCTATCCGATGAACAATTCGCAGTTTACATATCATTCCCAGTGAGTTGAGTTACCCTTACTGCATGATTTATGTCAAGAGGCGCCCATTGCTCTTCTCAAAAGTCGACTCAAGAGATAAGGAGTAATTTTTATTTTTTATATAGGCCCTAGGTCTTTTTCTTGTCTGATGTGGACTTACACTTCTAATATTCTACCTCACATCGGAGGTTAGGGCACACCCCTCTCAGGCACAAACTCCCTAGCGTCACTAAAGACTCAAACTCCTCAATGAGACATGGGGTCATCGGAACAGACAGTTATATCAAGACTCTGATACCATATCAAGAGGTGCACATTGCTCTTCTCAAAAGCCAGCTCTTGAGATAAGGAGCAACTTCCATATTTTATATAAGCCGCAGGTCTTTCTCCTGTCCGATGTAGGCTTACACTTCCAATAGTTGGTATAAAGATAAAAATAAAATTAAAATTTTTATAAATGAATTTTATATAAAAAATTTATTTTTATTTTTATTTTTTTACTAAACATAGACTTAGTAAGAATATCAAAGATAAACAATATAGATGTGTATGTTCTTGCTCAACCCACCAAAGTCTAGCAGGAGAGGATCTCCATTTACCGCATGGCTTTTACGAATAGCTGAAATGAAGGAATGGGGATCCTTCAATCCCTCATTCACCACAGGATTCAGAATATGTTCACAACTCCTATTTGTCAATGTGCATAAACTCATCGTCCGTGGCCAAACCTCTTTAACTCTCCAATTTTTCACCTTCTTTTCATATATGTTGTGGCCCTCTCATTTGAACTAGCATTATCTGTTGTGACTGGAAACACTGTCTTATTTCCCCCACGTTAAGACCAAATAAATCATATTCTGAATTCAAATCCTTGATGACAATGACTGGTAAGGATTATCTTTGTCGAACTTGAATCGAAGATAAAGAGAAGGGTAGACTACCTTTTTTAGAAATTAATTGATTTTTTTAGTGTAAATCAATAGTATATTATGTTGATTTAAATTGTTTCATAAACTTAATTTAAGAAAGTGATAATAGTATAGTTATTTTTATGAGATACGACTTGAATTGAATCTCAATTTTCATATCTAGAGACGTAGTTTACTTCTATTACGCTAACACCTTATGAATGAAATTGATTAATTTTGAGATTAAAGTAATAAGCCAAGTGAGTAAGTGTTCTTATCCAAAGAATAACTAAACTTCTATGAAGGTTAATAGTATATTTCACTTTCATCGCTTACAGTAACAATAACACACAAGAGCTAAGCGTCTGATCAAGTAAAAAAATTAAAAAAGATAAACTAAACCCTAATTTGGTCATCTAAACATTATATTGATATTACTTTGATCTTTTAAATAATGTCAACATCAATTTACCCTTTAAATCATGAAATGTGATATCAAAATCGTCATTATATATACTGATATGAACTAAATTGATATAATTTCTATTATTGAGGGATTAAATTGATATTAATTTTGTATAATTGAAGGACTAAATCGATGACATTTTTTGATGATTGGGGAACTAAATTGATGTCAATTTTTTTGAAGGACAAAAATAATATCACTCTTCATAACTTAAGAATTAAATTGATGTCAACATTCTTTATAAAACCAATATAATGTTGACATAGTTTTTGGAAGATCAAATTTGGGATTTAATGAAAAAAAATAAACAAAGAAGAAGAGCAATTAAAGAAAAACAAATATCACTTTTTTTTCATTTTTTCATCAATTTAAAGGTAATATATGAAAATTCGAATTTGAATCTTCTCTTATGATAAAACTATTTTATTATAAAGAGATAAATATAAATTATAATATATTGACGAGTTATAAATTTTATTTTTTATATTTAACATCTTTTATATTTTTTATTATTATTTTACTAACAAAAGAGAATTTGATCTTGAAAATCCAACTAAAATCAAGAGAGAGAGCTAGCAGCAGCAATACGAGAAGAAGTGCTGTTACGTTTCTCCTTTATCTTTCAATTTCATCCGCTTATGTCACATTTTCAAACCTGTTGGATGTTGGATTTTGAATCTTGTAATTGTTTTGCGATATTTGTAAAACCATATCGTTTACCTACTTGTTCTTCATATTCCTCTCCATTTTCAGATGAATTTGAATTATTTTTTTCAAATACACTTCTGATGTTATAATACCCATTAATATCCAAAAAAGGAAATTGTCAATGTAATATAGAACTGACCTTTAATCTCCTGGTCCAAGGCTACACCCACAAAGACATTGCTAACTAATAAGGAATATGAACCATTTTAACCACAATTTAAATACATTTTTGTTTTTGCGAAGTATGTACCATGATGTGGCTTGACTCCTGGCCCAACCCAAGAATGATGGCCCAACTGGTTTCGTCGCATGCTCGAAGCGAATAAAAGAAACGAAGAAAAGGGGAAGGAAAAAAAAAAAAAAAACAGCTACAGAAAGTAGAATATAACGAACCGGACATTAATTTTATGCTGTGCCGGTGTCGGAGGTAGCGGGTGCGTTGGGTTCGAATTCTCCCATCAGAAGCTGAGCACCAAAAATTGCAACTGGATTGCGAAGTACGAAACCCTAGGAATTCTCCGTTTTCCGAATCGATGAAATTTTTCTGTTGATATCCGTTTGTTTTACTTGGAAAAGTCTTCGCTGTTCAGAGACCCAAATGTCGACCGACCTGCTTCTGAAGCCCTCTTGCTGTGGGTGTGGATCGACCACGGATCTCTACGGAAGCAATTGCAAGCACATGACTCTGTGCTTGACCTGCGGCAAGACCAAGGCGGAGAACCACGCCAAGTGCTACGATTGTGGCGCCACTGTCACGCGCTTGATCCGAGTTGGCTTTCTCTCCCTATCTTCCCCTTGTATATCGCCCCCTCACTTTTGTTATTACTGAAGTCTTATTGTTTTTTTCAAAATTGAAAAATTATTTTAATCGGCTTTGGGATGCTGTATCGTCATGATAATATGTGCAATCTTGTTGTGGTTGGTGTTATTTCTTCGGAAGGGAAAATTTTGATGGAATTCTTTTCCGTTCGATGGCTTTCTGTTTGTTGCAGTTAGTAGGAAACGCGTTAACTTGTTTTTTACTGGCTTTTTTTTCCCCCCCAAAACTCTGCTACAAAGTAGTTTACTATATACAAGGATTGTCATTGTTTTTTGGATGCAGAGGGTTAATGGGTTGTTTGTGACAGGAATATAATGTTCGTGCAAGTTCTAGCAATGACAAAAACTACTTCATTGGAAGATTCGTAACTGGGTTGCCTGATTTCTCAAAGAAGAAAAGTGCTGAAAACAAGTGGTCTCTACAGAAGGATGGACTACAAGGCCGCCAACTTACTGATGCTTTGAGGGTACTGAATCTATTCTATCCTTCCATTGTTGCACATATAAACCATTATTTCCTCGTTTCTCATCTTCATTATGGCTGCCCTGCATTTCAGTAAGCCTAAAAGGAGTACTTAAGCACTACATTTAACAAAGGAAATACTCACTGAAAATCTGTGTACTCATAATACTGGACACATTTTTTTTATGCTAATGACACATTACACATCATGTCACAGCCCATACAGAAGGTAATTCAAGTCCAAATCTAAATAAACTATTGTGGGGGATATTAAAAGATGGTTCTATATTAGTCATCCTTACAAGTGCATAATTGCTAGTGAATCATGATAGATCATTGCATTACACAGGAGAAGTACAAGAACAAGCCTTGGCTCTTGGAGGACGAAACAGGTCAGTCCCAGTACCAGGGTCATCTAGAAGGTGCACAATCAGCTACATATTACCTGCTAATGATGGAAAGGAAGGAGTTTGTTGCCATTCCTGCTGGTTCTTGGTATGCTTATTACGTGAAGGATTGTGTTCGTCTGTGAGAATTTTTCTATGATTTTAGCTTGTTTAACTTTTCCTTGGGAATTTTCTCTTTTTATTGGAATTACCAGTCAAAGACAGTTGGCAGATGTGTGATGTGGCATGTGTCTTTTTAGGTACAACTTTAACAAGGTTGCACAATATAAGCAATTGACTTTGGAGGAAGCAGAAGAGAAAATGAGGAATAGAAAGAAAACTGCAGATGGATATGAAAGATGGATGATGAAAGCAGCAAGTAATGGACCTGCTGCATTTGGTGAACATGGGACGTTTGATGACAAGGAGAGCAACACGAGTGGAGGGAGAAGCCGTAAAAAAACTGGTGAGGATGATGAAGGTCATGTCTCAGATAAGGGGGAGGAGGATGAAGAAGAGGAGGCAGCAAGGAAGACTAGACTTGGACTTAATAAGACAGAAGGTGATGATGATGAAGAAGGTCCAAGGGGAGGGGACCATGATCTAGATGATGATGATGTTGAGAAGGGTGAGTATGTTGCCTTGTCTGTTCATTATATTTTCTGATGAAAATGGCTGTGAATGTTCTTATTATTGTATTTCTGGTTAGTTTTATGCAGTGATGACCTATTTGCTATGCAATTTCATGCCATAATTAATCAGAATAGACATATGCCACTACTGAGGTGGGATATGTATCATAAAACATTGGAGATGCTAGGAAGCAATTATCTTGCAGTATACATTATGTCTCTGTTTTAAGTGAAGTCCTTACAATGTCCATCATTTTCAGGATCTAACTTGATTTCTTCGTTGTTCTGGATCTGTCTGCCTAGTGGAGGATATAGCTTAGAGAGTAAATGATGAAATCAGATTGACTGCTTAAGTGAATCAAATTTAAGCTTCATATAATTTAGGTTTTGAAGGTATTTATATTGGTTTTAGATGGAGCTGGCAGGTGAACTAGAGAACACATCCAGCTTCTCAATACTAATGTAGGTCTAACCTAAGAAAGAAATTTGTTCTGCTTTTGTGTTTGTGATTTAATTGAAGTGTCAAATTATAAAAATTAATAGTGCAGATGCATCTAATAAAATTTATTTCCAGTTATATATAATTTATAATTATATAAAGTCATTAAAAAGTTGAATTTGTTGGCCTAACATTAAAATGTTTAATTTATATTTACATGTTTAATAAATATTGGTTACCTAATACTCTTATGATTTTTCAATTAATACTAGTCATTAGAAAAACTAACAAAAAAAAAAGAAAGATGATAAAATTATAAATCATATTAAAATAGAACATCTTGTTCAGAAAGTGGACTGACTTGACAGTCTGCTAAGCAGTACATGGACTAACAGACTCGCAAGCCTTATCTGGCTTGAGTTGAGAAAGCATCAATTTGCATGTTATAGTCTGTCTTTTCCCATGCAATATTTCTTAACAAGGCCTGTTGATTGTGTAGCACAACTAATTAGTTTGACTGTTGAGTTGATTGGTCTATATATGTATATTGTCTCATTGGCATCCTTTGCAAAGAGTAGTGACATTCTGTTCTATTCAATCTTAACTTTGCATGAATTTAAGGCATTAATTGAGGGTTTTATAGGGTATGAATGCATAAGCTAATTGGTTTATAATCTTATTGAAAGCTTACAGAACACTTCATCTAGTATATGCTTATTCTTTCTTCTGAGAACACTTAGACATCTGTTATAGGTGATGATTGGGAGCATGAAGAGATTTTCACTGATGATGATGAAGCTGTTGGCAATGATCCTGAGGAAAGGGAAGATTTGGCTCCTGAAGTTCCTGCTCCTCCTGAAATCAAGCAGGTTAGTTTCCAGCTCCACAAATATTTTTTTGACTGAGAAGTTTGATGTTCTAATGGTACTCTGTGAGTCTGTGTAGTCATTATATTGGCATTTCTGTGTCTTAACTACTTCTAGAATTGGTGTTGAGATACATTTGGTATGGATTTATTTATGGATGTCAAATTGATTGTGATACAGTGGCTACTGCATTTTGTGCCCTTTATTTGTCACCCTCCAGAGGCTATATTCACACTGGATGCTATGTGTCTTTGCGATGAGAAGAAAATTAGCACAAAATCAGGAAGTAATTTTCTTTGTTGAAGAACTTAAAGATAATGATGCAAGTAACCAATTTAAAGAGGAAATTCATCTGAAAGGGTACCTTCATTGAGCAGCATGTTTAGTGACTCTGGCATTAGAACTTCAGGACTTAACTAAGCTGCATATTTTTTTTAGGGCTTTACTGCACTCATTTCATGAGTGCCTTGGTTTCCTTTATGCATGGACGTATGCTATATCCTTTCAGCCATTTTCTGATATAGTCATTTGGTTCTATGATGTTTTAGTCTTGGTTTTTTATGTGAGTTGAATTACTTGTCTACCTAATTTTAGAAACCATGACAGGCATCCTTGATGTATTGTAGCTTATTGAACTTCTACATATAATATAAAAAGGAGTGAACGGGGAAATTTTCAAATTTGGCTTCTGTGAGTGTGGATTCAGACCTTCCT
The DNA here is from genome assembly GCA_019955255.1 of Castanospermum australe. NCBI lineage: Eukaryota > Viridiplantae > Streptophyta > Magnoliopsida > Fabales > Fabaceae > Castanospermum > Castanospermum australe. The sequence goes on from NSJW01000826.1 coordinate 59,549, forward strand.
TCTACAGCTATTCTATTAATTGTAATTGCAGGATGATGATGATGAGGACGAAGATAATGAAGAGGGAGGAGGTCTGAGTAAATCTGGGAAAGAGCTGAAGAAACTGCTTGGGCGAGCTAGTGGGCTGAATGAATCTGATGCCGAGGATGATGACGATGATGATGATGTATGGGCTTTCTTCCTTCTTTTCTCTTCTCACTTCTCCATTTTCTTTAATATTTTGTAGATGCCTTGCATTTTCTGTGACTTATCTGAAAGGGGAAGTGGCTGATTCAATAGCTTGGATTTCATTGAAATTCTGCATTTGGTTGAACTGGACCTCAGCATTTTTCATCCATTGATTGGTCAGTTTGGTTTGTCTAGATGGATGATGAGGTTGGCGTTCCTCCTGTGATTCCTCAAAAGCAGAAGGATGCACCTAAGGAAGAACCTGCTGACAACAGCCCTTTAAAACCCACAGCAACAGGGCCTGCTCGTGGAACTCCATCTACTTCAAAGTCTTCGAAGGGGAAGAGAAAATTAAATGACGAAACAAAAGCATCTAATGGTGCACCACCAAAGAAGGTGAAGACAGAAAATGTATGTGATTACTTTTTTGTGAGCTGGCTTGATTATGAGGGCCCCTTTATTATAATTATTACTTCGCCCCTTCACAAAACTTTAGCTGCTTAGATAACTTTCTAAAAATGAAGAACTGACTGATTAAGTTGATCTTTAGCTTATTTTGAGAAGCTATTTCAGGGAACTTCTAAAAAAAACTATTACAAAAGTAGAGACTGTTCCATTGGGAAGGTTTTTTTTTTAAAGAAGATTTGGACAAAAATGTCCCTAATTTAACTCAGAAGCAGTTTCCAATTGATGCATCCAAACACAATATGGCTTCTGCTTATTGTATAATGTATAAGAGATTTTCAAAAAGTTCTTATTGTCAAAGAACTTAATTTTAAAGCTAATCCTAAAGATTTTCCTATAATTGTTATTGAAGTCTTCATTATCCCATTATTCAAGGAACCGAAATCATCTGTCAAAGATGAAAATGGGTCTGCATCTAAAAGTAATGCACCTCCAAAAGGTACGCCACCACCATCATCGTCATCTAAAGCCGGGTCTTCCACCACAGCTTCTGGACCTGTGAGTGAGGAAGAAATCAGGGCTGTTTTAATGCAAAAGACTCCAGTGACGACACAGGATCTTGTAGCTAAATTTAAGGCAAGACTAAGATCTTCAGAGGTAAGCTATACCAAAAGATTTTGCTTTACCCTCTTTTAAGCTGGATTTATTTGCTTAACCATTCTTTTAATCAGTGTGTGTATGCCACTGTCACAATATGTTTCATTATCTTTATAGTCGAAGCCTTTTTCTTGCTCCCTCCTCCCCGGGCCCCAGGCCAATTCTTAATCAACATCTGGACAAATTTAGATCTGCGTAAGAGAAGAAATTGGTTCCTAGTTTTTGGATTATGTTATACATCAAATTAATACTCTTCTGAATAAATTTGTGACTGGTTTATGTCAGATTAAGATGATGTCATCTAACTAATAATCTTGTGGTTATGGTCGTTTAGGGAATGATTTTCTTGTTCTCTCAGATGGATATATGAACTGTGTAGCATGTAAGGATAATGTTTATCTGACACCTTATTCTTAGCTTGAGGTAACCAAAAATGGCATTTAAAGATAATTTTATGCCATGGTCTGCCAAGGTTGAAACCAGTTTTAAAAACCAAACTGGACCAACCGATCAAGTTGAATTGTTGACTGGCCACGGTTCTGGTCCAAACTAAATAAACACGTTCCATGCTGAACCAAAATGAACCGGTTAAAACCAGTGAACCAGTCCGATTTTCAAAAACTGGAACACTCTAAAATTTTGGAACTTTGGGCCAAAGCTAGAGGGAAATATAGCCCTTTCTGCTAGTGTCTGTTGAGCACAAAAGACCTCCTCCCTCTTGCTGACGATGCGGGACTTGTTCCCACTTCCCAGCTTGCCTTTTTTAATTCTTTCCCTTAAAACTTGAATGAGTTTTCTTTTATTTATGTTTTAAAGCAAACATAGTTAGACGCGACCTTTTTTTTTTCTTGAATGAATAAGAGGAGAAAAAGCCAACCTTGAGATTTTGTAACGCGCTTTAGTGAAATTTGTATGATGTTATAGTTGTAATAGTTTTATGTAATTTGCACATATGTATATATTGTTAGAATAATTATTTATGTACTAATATTTTTCATGTGATCCGGTTGAACCAATGGTTAAACCAGTCCAACCGTGACCTGATAACCTCATCAATTCAGTTTTTAAAACTTTGCTTGAAATTTTACCTTGTGCTTCTTTGCTATGTGCAGGATAAACAAGCTTTTGCAGAGATCCTGAAGAGAATCTCTAAGATTCAGAAGACTACTAATGGGTCCAGTTATGTTATACTGAGAGATAGGTGACAATGAATTACCCCATTGATTGGTTGTGCTGAACGATGCAGCATTAAGAAGAAAAGAAGCTAATACTACCTTTGTATAATTTCACATTTTGGTCACCATCTTTGAGATGCTACAACTAGTTTTGTATTATTATTATTATAAAACTAATGACCATTCAGTGTACCACTCGTATTAAAAACTCGTCGAAATAATCAGATTTCAAAATTCAGAAATGGGTTACAAATGGGAGTGGATTATTGCTTGTGGAAATGTATTACACTTGGTGCATTGAATAAACAGCTTATCGCAGTTAATGATATGGCAGACGCAAATTGTGTAAGGGTAATAATATTTATACATATGTTAAATTTTTCCATGCCAAGTCATTAGATAATACTTTAGGTCCTATTATAACATAACTTTATCTAAATTGTATGATGTATTGTGCGAGATAATTTAATGACCTCTTGAAATATTAGAGTAGAAGTACTATAATAATAGGCGGAAGCAATGGATTGGCAAATAAACTAGCTTAGGTATTAAGATAACTAGCAATTGTAATCTCACAATAAAATCTTACACTCAGAAGACAGTTGTAAGCTTGGCAACGTCGCAATTGTCCAAGATTCTAGATAAATTCAAAGAAAAGATAAAACCAAATCTCTTTCTCAAACTAGCCATATAATCATATCCCAAATCCCCAAAATGCTGAAATAGTCTTAAGAGTCTTCAAAAATACAAATATAGAACCTATTATTGCCCTTGCACATAGGAATGGGTCAATAAGTAAGGGTCACCACAGCAACGCAGAGCATTAGAATGAGCATGGGAATAGGGTGGTCGCCATAACGACGGGGCGACGCAGAAGGCTTAGTGGGCGCCGCAGCCTCAACTTTGGGAGCAGTAGAATTAGAAGTGATGGGCTGAACGTCCACGTCCACCTTCAGACCGCTCTTGCAGTTCTCGGGCTCGCTGCTCACGAAGTACCTGATCCCTTCCCTCTCAAGCGGGATGGCATGTAAGCCGTCCGTGTACATCCTGATCGGGTTGCTCAAATCGCACGACTCATACTCTTCTCTGCTCTTCAGCTCAGCGATATACCCCTGCGCCACAGAGTAGGTGAACCCTGCCCGTTTTCGCCACGGGCCACGGGCCACAGGCCCACAAAATCCTGGTTAATTTTTTAAATAGAAAGAAACTTGAAAGGAAAAAAAAAAAGAATATATTCCCCTACCGAACAGATCATTCTTTTTTTTTCTTTTTTTAATGATGCATAAAATTAGACTGAATATGCAATTTGATCTTCAACTATAGATATTACATGCATAGATGTTAGATTTAGTTCATGAATAAATGTAAGTGATTATTTACTATTTAAATAATTTTAAATCTATCCTATTAGTCCATCCAAACATATAATTTGGTTGATATATGCTCAAGAGTAACAACTTGAGCTTTTAAATTATTGAGGACTAAATTAGTCACTCATGTATATTCAGAAATTAAATTCACTTATGATGCATAATTTAAGAATTAAATATAAATTTTTTGTTAATTTTTTAAAAAGAACAAAATTACGGGGGCTCGTAAAGTTGGTTAATAAAGATTAAAATTGTATTTTTAAATATTTGCATTTCAAATTACGGTTTGCTCATTTTTCTGGGACGTGATTACTATTTTATTTAGCTATGCAGAGCATACATGCGGAGCTTACTTTCCACATTTTTCTTTTACTGCGTTTGGATATCCTTATATTTAAAAGAAAAATATTTTTATTTTAAAAAATATATCTATCCATTTTTAAATATGTTTAAATATATTTTTTTAAAAAAAATAAATACTACAAAAATTCTTTTATCACTTTTTTAAAAGTTAACGATGTTAAACTTAAAAAAAAAAAGAGAAAATATAATTTTTAATATAATTTTATAATAAAAATATTTTTTATAATTATATTATATATATTTTTTTGTCTTTCTAACAACTTTTATTAACATAAGTTCCTTAACTCTATTATTTATGTTATGATAATATAATTTTTAATTATTGTATTTTAATATCTTAAATTAAAATTTAACTTTAATAATTATATTTTACTTAAAAAAATATTAAGATTTTAAATATATAATTAGATATATTTTTTTATTCTCATATTTCGTTTTGTATGATTCTATATTTATGATATATTTAAAAATTTTGTTATCTTTATTAATTTATTTAATTATATTTTTTACATATAATAACACATCATATTTAATATTTAATATCTTTTTTAATAATTTTAACATAAATAAAATATTTTTATTTTTTATTAAAATAAATTTAAATTTTTTTTAAAGACACTTCTCAAATATTATATCAAAATATAAAATTATTTTTCCTTAAAAAAAAAACTCCATTAACAAAAGATACATAAAAATAATACGTTTTTGGAAGTTTATCCTTGGGCCTTACCAATAGGAACAGCTTTTTCTGCCAAGCAAACACAGTTAAAGGATACGCAACAGACCAACCCCAGCCTCCGCAGATAAAAACTGAAGGTTGGAAGTTGGGAAATGGCCATTTATGAAAGGCAAGCTAACGCGTTATACTCTTTCTCATTCATTTGGAGGCAGAGAAGATTAGGTGAAAAAAAAAAGGCCCCAAATAATACCCAAAAACAAGAGCATATTTTCCCTTTCATTCTCAAGGAGTAAAGCCTGAAATTCAATAGAAAGAGGGGGAAAAACAAAAGCAAAAGCAAAAAGCAAAAGCAGAATATTGGTTATGAGAGAGAGGGAGGGAGAGAGAGAGACTTACAGAGTTGGTCTCCGACCCTGAATAACCTGCCGGAAGACCAGGAAGAGAGGTCCGTGTTTGGATCCCACCCACGATCTCCTCCGATCACATGGTGCACCTGGGCTGCCACCCATTTTCCGCCAAGGCTCGCCGTGGCTGAGATGACCACCAGAGCAAAAACCACCCCTTGGAACCCAGGCCCAGCCATTTTCTCTATTTCTCAGAGTCACACCCTCAAACGAAGAAATGGGTCTCTCTTGTGCTGGGAAATTGAATGAAATGGCCAAAAAAGAAAAGGGAAGTGGTAGTGTGGGAGTGGTGGCGAGGAAAACAAAAGGGTGTATTTGGATTTTTGTTATCTTTAATTTTTGCTGGGCGAGGAATCAGTTTCCTGGTAGCTTCCTCCCTCTCCCAAACTAACACGAAGCGAAACAAGGACTGGTAGGTTTATGTTGCCTGCGAGCACTCGCTCACTGGTACCACTTGTCAGTCCAAGTTGTGTGTGTGACATCCTTCCCCTATGTATTTATTTCTAATTTCTTTGCCCTCCTTTTTCGGCCCCACTACTTGTCTTCTCCCTCGTAACGCGAATGACTTCAATGCCCTTGGCCTTCGCTGGACCATTTTACCCCTTGTATTTCACGCTCTTACACACGTGCCACTTTTCTTAAGTTGTATTTGAGAGTCTTAAACTCTTAACAGAGAAGAAAAAGAAAATTTAAAAAAAAAATATAAAAGAGGATAAAAAATTAATTAATAATTTTTTTAAATTAAAAAATTTTAAAAATATTATAAAAAAATAATTTTAAAATAAAAATTTTTTATTTATTTTTCTTTCTTTCATATAATTTTTTATTAAGAGAGAAGTTTATGATAATTTTTTTTTATTTTTTTTTAACTTTTTATCTAAATATAGTATTACAATTATTAATTAGAGTGTATTTGAATTAGTTTTTATAAACTTGTTTCTTGATGAACTTAATTTTATAAATTTTATTCTAATTAAAAATAAATTTAAGTAAAATAATTTATATATTAAAAAAATTATATTCAATTTAAAAATTATAAAATAATATTTTAAATTAAATAAATTTTTTAAAATAAAATTATATTTAAAAAATAATATAAATATTAAAATAAATAAATGCTCATTTAAATTTTTAAATGTTACGCGCACCCAAAAATGAACTAATCCTACTTAATACAACAAAAAGTATAATTTAATTTATTTATAATGTAAAAATTTACATTTTATTTAATTATATATTAATATATTATTAAAATATTTTTAAATTTTTGATAATTATTATTATAATAATTAATATATGATTAAACAATAATATAAATAAATTTTAACACTAAAAATATATAAAGATTAAATCTACCAAAAAAAAATCCGTGATAAAATTAAATATTAAGAAACCAACCCTCAATCCACCATTATCATCACCCGGCCAATTGGTTCAAAATCCTCACCGAACTCTGTCATGCAGTAAGATTTTTTCTTCTTTTCTCCCATTCGTCTCCCCTCTTATCTCTGAACTCCAAACTTTTTCCTAGATAATATCAATGGTTAACTACACATTACGTGGGAACCTTTACTTAATAATCGTTCTTTTTTTCCTTATTACTCTCTCCTCTGTTTTAGAACCTCTTCCTAAGGTAGAGGATATCAACCAATTAAGATAAAAGCCTCAAATTCCTCAAAAATAAAAAGAAAAAAAAAATTAGGGGTTGGTGGAGGAAGAGGAATCTTTGTTTTTTACATTAAAAGTTACCTGCTTAAGTTGCACGCGTAACCAAAGAGAAAATTGGAGTTCGTGGAGGAAATTTTGTTTATTCTTTCTTCAAAATGGAAGAACTACGGATTGGATATTCCTTACCGATTCTTCTTCAATTTATCATATTTAAACAAAGTTTAGAATTCAATTAAAAGCTTCACAGAAAAAACAACAAAAAATATATGGTGTATGCTATCATACTCGCAAATGTTAAAAGAGATATGGATAATTTAGGAGCTGAATTTATTTACAACCATTCTAATATCTTTTAAGTTGCAGCATGAAATTGTAATCATGTAAATCTCAAGTAAGTGCTATTGAATAGAAACAAGAAGCATGTCAAATGTTGACTAGGATTTGCGCAATTGATAAAATTGAACGGTGCCCACATAAAAGTTTTAAATTTGATTCCCTTTTGGTGATCGTCATTGATAAACAAGAATTTTATTTAAAGTATTTTAATGATTTTAAAATAATTTTTGAAAAAGAATGTCTATTACAAAATGTCTCCTAAAATTCATCTCATGCAATGAAGCCAATTAATTTTCAATATTTGGTCACTATATTTTTTGTATTTATAATTGAATCATTGCATTGAATAAGAGCTTGCAAAATCCGTAGTAAGATGGCAGGAGAATCAACCAACATTTTGGAGGCTACTTAATTCGTGGAGTTCCAATTAACACAAGTGAACTCAGTCTCACGTTAGAGACCAAACTTACCCCCATTTATGTGTATCCAATTCTCCAAGCTAAATAGTAAATAGTGCATTTTTTCCTTTTTATTTTTCTTTTTTTTCTTGGTATCTAGGTATGAGTTTCTTTATTTATGATTAGAGTAATACTAATTAAAACAAAATAATATATATGAATGCACAATACGAAAATTTGTTAGGTACATGCCATTCATTCTGAACGTGTTAGTTTGCTATTCCACTACCACAATCTCATTATTTTCAGAAATGCTAATTCTCAGAAAGGTTATTTCAGGAAATAGCCTATGAAAATCAATTCTTTTTTATAATCTTACCTTTCAAATAAACATTACCAAAAGCAAATCATATGCATATTTAGATTAGTTCATTTTATATTTAAAATAGTTTATAATTAAAATTTTATTAAATAAATTTTTAAAAAAAGTAATTTATTCTCAAAAAATTAAGTTAAACTAAACATGTGTTATTGTGATATCATTCACATCAAATTCGTAAAAAAATAATTTGTATAAAAAAATTGTAAAAATAATTTCGTGTGAAATAATAACATTCTTGTATTTTACTACCACATATATTCGTAGTGAAATTCGTTAGTATTAAATAACATTGCTGTCATGATTAATACTAGGAACAAATAACAAAAAAATCAACTAAAATTGGCAGCTTCGTGCAATCCTACATTGATTTTTTTCTACGAAATTTTATATGATGATGGAGTTGCATACATCCCGCTCTCCACGAGTTCAATATAATATCATTTCCAAGATAAGGCATTTTTCATGCTAACTGTACAGACACAATGTACCGTATGCGGCCGTTATCCTCTTTCCATTAAGAAACAACATTTACATCAATTGCAAAGAGACTAGACAAAGCTAGGAAGAAAATTTACTGATCGTGACTTTAGCTTTTTCTTTCTTTATTTTTTTTTTATTTTTTGGTTGAAATGGTGACCTTATCTTTATATATTAACAATGAAGGCGAATTATAAACTGCAACTACAAATGGCAAAAGGGTCCACAGAAATAGAGAGTGTTCTCTCACTCTTACCCTCGCGCTTCTCGTGTGTATCTATTTATAATCCTTGTAACGAGTCAGGTATATGTGCATCTTTGCCAATATCTAAAATTTTAAGATGAAATTTTAAAAATCACAAATAAAAAATATAAATAGATTTCTACCAAAAAAAAAACATAAATGGATAAAATGTAACAACATATGCCACAATTATATATAATGATCTAAAATACTTATAAAATTGAAATAATATATCACAAATGAAATATTAAATTCAATATATTTTAGAAAAATCAATTCATATAAATACTTATTATTTGAATGTTATAATTTATTTTTAACAATTTATATCAATATTAATTTATTTACTAAAATTTTTTTATTGTAAAATAAAAAAATAAATTATCATATCACCTCAAAGAAAAAGATAAAATCATTATATATGTAAAATGTTAAAAAAAATCGTGAGTATACTCGTGAGGCGGATAGTATGATTTTTGCTCTAATTTCTGTCTATTAAATAGGTATTTGTCTTCCGTCTCGCCACAAGTAATCCTAGCGAATCACTACAGGTGCGAAAATTTTTGTTGCCCCTAACTATAACTACTGATTCAAAGACTATCACACATTAGCTGCACTTTTTTTTAAGTAAAAAATGTTTTTGAATTAATTTTTACATTAATCAATATATATATATATATATATATGAAAAACTTAATTTATGCATGTGAAAGTATAAAGTGTGGATATAAGAAAATAAGGCTTACCATTAGACTATATATTTTTTTAATAGTGAAAGTATCATTTAAAGTGATTTTGTGTTAATTGAGATTGTATTTGTTTTTGGACAATTTTAATAGGGAATGAAATATAAATTTGCCTTGCGAATGCTCAACTCATCTTATCCTGCATAAAGCAAGTTTTTTACCTATCATGCAGAGTTTAAGAGTAGTTTAAGATTATATATTCTTACGCGATTAGGTAAGTACGGGTTGAGAACAATTCATCCCGCCCCACTTTGCAGCTCCTATGTATAGTTAAATTATATTTAAAAATTATTATGTTAATATATTTGTTTAAATTATGAATACAAGTAATACAAGTATATTTTTTTAAAACATGTTTTTTAAATTATATGAAATAATAGTTGATATTAAAAGATGTGATAAATTATTATATAAATTTGTGTGAAATATATATAAATGCAAGGCAGAACAAATAGGATGTGAATTTTAAATATTTTTATAAAGGTAAATTTAAGTTTTTTTTTTCTAAAACTCCTAAGACAGATAGAAACAGATTGTGTTGTATTTTAAAGAATACGAGCCAAAGTCAAGTTATGCAAAATCCTACCCCTTCTTGCCCTGTAACCATCCCTAAATTTCAAAATTAGATCTTCACATGTCAGTGTAGGACATTTAAAAGAATAATATTTTTAAATACTAATGTAATATTTAAATCCAAGTAGTTATTGAAATGCCTTGTAAATTAACATTAGGTGTGAAGTGTGATTGCGCTATTGCGCACTGCAGTATATAATCGTAACAGAGTCTTAACAATGTGCAGTCCATCGTTCACACAACAGAATAAATATCTGGGTCAAGTGAAAGGACAGATTAAATTGAGATAGTTCATACTTCATTAGTTCATTTCGTTTTAGCTATAGCTACTGCTACGGATGTTGCTGTTATTTGAGTCTTGAAATTGTTTGCTTAGAAATTAAGGGTCTGTTTGCTTTGCTCATTCTCTTTTTTCATTTTTACTCAAAATAGAAAATGACCCTAACATTTCTTTAAAAAAAATTCTTTAAAAAAGCTTAAATTTGGAAAAAAAAGAGAGGAGTTCTTACTGTTTTCTTCATGGTGAGATGTTTTCCTTGAATGTGACAGTGGGTTAACCCAGATTGGAGTGTTGACAAGTGTTTGGAAAACATTTTAATGGAGAAAACCAAAGGATAGCCCTCCCAATTTCTCTGCACCTGACCCGTTTGAAGGCATTGATTTGACAGTGTTGCATTAGTGTTTCTGTCAATCGATTCTTTTATATCTCGCTCTGTTTTATCACAATTTTTCAAGCTTTGTGTGATTGGCATTTCATATTTTGTTAATTATCCGAATGTGATTGGTGATTCAATATTATTTTATGTTGCAGATGTACAACGACTGAAAGCTAAAGCATTAGCCATTAATGGCCCGAAAAAAGAAAAGCCATCACATTCCACAAACGATAATGGTGAACTACACTTATACACAATAAAGTTAATCATGAAGTAATACTTTCTTTTATATCGATAATAAAATAAAATTTGTTTAATTGGTAGAGTTTTTTTTTTGATAGAGTTTTTTAATAGTAAACTATATTTAATTTTTTATTAAAGGTAAATTCTAATATTAAATTGAATAATCTTGAATTATTAAATTAAAATAAAATTAAGGATCAAATATTGATATAAGACTAAAAAAAGTTATAAATAATCTCAAAAATGATTAAAAATTAAATAAAGCTAAATAGAAAACACTAACCAAATTTTCATGACTTTCATTTCTTGAAAAATTTGATACCAATCATATTTTTTGTTGTTTTCATTTTTTGAAAACATTTTTAACTCTGTAAACAAAACATGTTTCTTAAAGTGTGAACAATTATAAATGAAAATGGTTTTCAAAAAATGAAAACAGAAAATGAAAATAACAAAACATTTTCAAAAGCCAACAAACCTTTTGAGGCACAAGAAGAGCAAGCAAGTGGTATAGTAGAGAATAAAAAGAAGAACCAAAAAATATGTGTGAATAAATTAAATAATACCATTGGTCATGGACTCTAAACATTAAACTAGGCTAAGAAAAAAAATAAAGAGCCAGCCCATGTTTGGGCATTAAGTTCCTACTGATTTTTATTTTGGCTAATAAATTGCCTGTTTAAGGCAGTGAAATTTTTGACACTTTCAGGCCTGGATGAATGGCATTAATATTGCCTTAAAATCAATCTTACTAGGGATCGATTCTTGATAAGGAATGAATCCCAACCCCTCCCCCAATACCTGTCCCCTGACCAAAAAAAGAAGGCAATGAAAATTTTGAAGGAAAAAAAGCATTCCCCTATCTTGCTAATTCTTTTTCTTATATTTGGAAAAAGATTTATTAACAGACAAGTTTCATTAAAAGTACCATTTGCACCTAGGGTGTGCTCAAAAAAGTTATAACCTATTTAATATGATGGAAAGGAACGAAATGGAATAAAAATGAAATATTTTTATTTTATTATTTGGTAGAAAAATCAAATATGAAATACTCATTCTTTAAAAAATGACTTTTTTTATTTTTGGAATATTCATTCAATTCTCATTTTCACTCTCACTTAGAGTGTCAATTTGGGCTAGCCTGCATCAAGCTAAGCATTTTTCGAGTCGGGATGGGCTGGGTTGAAAGAGGTGCAAACCAACATTTTGTTGACTCAGCCCAGTCTAATGGGTCTAATGTGGGCTGCCAGCTAATCGGATTAGTCCATTGGCCCGATTTTATTTTATTTTATGAATATTATGTACTCTTAAATTAATTTTATTTTATTTTTATAAGGCATCCAATTTTATTATTATATAATATATAATTAATATTAGTAAATAATATAAAGTTATAAAATAAAAATTAGTAGTTGGCGATACTATAAAATAGTTATAATATATTTATGTGTATAATTAATCATATTATTATCAAAATTATTAAATTAATTCATAATTATTACTTAAAAAACATCATTTTTATGTCAATTTTTTAAAAATTACATTCAGACCTAGTCCATTATGGGCCAACTTACTTCGCGCTACTCTAAAATCAGGTCGAACTAAAATTATCAAAAATATATATATTTCTTTAGTCCAACTCAACCCATTCGTTGGATTATTGATGGATCGGCCTATTTTGACACCCCTACTCCCACTTCTACCCCCACTCTTACTCTCATTCACATTCCCATTTTATTTTATTTTATTCATTTTCATAATATTAAATGTGTAATTTATAATTACGTTGTCACGTGAATATGTGGCATAGTCAATGTCATGCTGATTTTTTGGTGCATGACTCTTGTATTGGCTTAGTGAAAGTCTCATTGAAATTCCTTAACAAAGTTTGGACAACTAATTTATGTAGTTCAAAGTCAGAATCTTATTTTCCAAAAAAAAAAAAAAACAGGAAAGCCTAGTTTCAGTCCTATGAGAAACTTTCAGAGCAGCATTTTTTTTAAATATAAAATAAGATACGAGCCACGAGATTTAATATATATACCCGATATCCGAGCCACATGTTGCCTCAGTCACCTATATTACTATTTTGTGCAAAATTGAAACACATCAATTACAATATTTGAATACTTGGGTGTTAGAGTAAATTATACATCCTTAATTTGAAGAATTATAATTTAATTTTTAAAAATAATATTTTATAAAAAGAATCATATTATTTATCACTGCCATGGTTTGGATCTCCCATTTAGAGCAGATGAGTTGCGAGAATTTCAACTTGAAACCGACTGCAGTCTTTGTCAATTGTCATACTTTTTTTAGAGATCCCATTCTTATCAGCACTATTCAACCGACCAGAACTACGATACTGCAGCTTAGTAGTGCTGAGACCCTAATGTACGTCACTTGTTGGAGGATAGCAACACATCTTATCATGAAGAGCCAGTTTCCAGATTCTTTACAGCAACATTAGTAAATGTCTCTCTATCTTGAGGGTTAAGAAATGAGCTGATGCTTCTCCAGACTCGACTTATCTTCCACTCTCTAACAGATTGGTACCATCTTCTAAATACCAGAAAGCAGAAACTAACAGAAAACTTATAAAAATAATGTTAAGGTCTCTGTTGTTGTGGGCTGTGTGTGTTGAGTTACACCTTACTCTCTTTTGTATTGTCGCTCTCTGCAGGCTTTATTTGAAAATTGATAGCTATGTATGGTAATTGCTTGTTGGGCACAGCTCAGCAGTTCTTCCAAAAAAGAAGAGTGCTGTTATTTACACGCTCTCGATAAATGCAATTTTTTTTTCATATATATAGGCATGTAATTTGCATTTCAGTTTTAATCAGTATTGATCTTGTTGGGTGTGCATAGTTGTTAAATTTAGTTGGTAGTCACTTCATTTTTTGTACTTTTTTTTTTGTTTGTTGTTCACCTGAATAAATTTCATCATTTTTTTTTATAATTTTTTTAATGAAACAGTTCAATGAAATCCTGATTTACATGTATGGAAGACATTTAATGTATGCAAAGCAATAATCAATGATTCATTCCAAAAAATTAGAAATATCTCTCAATGAAAATACTAATTATTACGATCTAACTTAAAAGAAGATTTATTTTAAAAGACTAATTTAATAAATAAAAATATTTTATGATTTAAGTATCACATTAAACTTTCAATCTTATTCAATGTAACAATAAGCATTAACAGATTAAAAACCATAGAAAATAATGTTAGCAATGGTAAGTGGGAATGAAATATGCAATTTCCTGGAGCGGCTTCTAACTTCGTACTCTTTTATCTGTGTTATTTTGGAATAATTAATTCGACATGTGCAATGTGCCAATACACTTTGGGCCACATTTTTTGTGTGCCAAATATTTAAATTTGGCCAACGAATTTATATTTCAACTAAAATTGGTCACACTCTAAAAATTTAAGTGTCAAAATATCGAAAGTTTTCATTATTTACAGATCACATTTTTTCTTTTCTACCTAAATATTTGCACTTAAAAGAAAAAGGAAAATTCAAACTTGATCCTAAGAAAACAATCATGGATTTCAGTGACAAATATAATTTTTTGGTGTATTATTGATAATTTTATACTTTTTTCGTTTACTTTTATTTGTCATATAAAAATTTTTTTTATCTAATAATATCTGTCATTTGAGATATTAATGAAGTATTAATTAATTTTTTTTTTAATTTTATCTTTATATTTTAATAGAGGGAGAATTAGTATAGTAAGTAAAATTAAAAAAAATAGAATAAAGTAAGAAAAAAATAATTTAATTATTTTAAACTATATTTCTCTATAATTGAAATTATTTATTAACTGTCTTAATTCTTATATAAAAATTTTAAATGATAAATAAAAATAAATAGAAAGAGTAATGCACAAGAAATTAAAAAAAAGAGTAAAAACTATATTTTAATTTTTTAAAAATTTATTTCACATCAATTTAGTCATCTAAAAATATATAACATCAAATTAATCATTTAAAAATTTAAAGTGATATCAAAATGATCATTTTAAATGACTATTTTAATATCATTTTAAATATTTAAAAGATTAATTTGATATTATATATTTTTAAAAAATTAAATTAAAATTAAATATTTTTAAAAATTAAATTAATATCAAATAAATATTTAAATAATTAAAATAATAATTTAGGAAAATAAAAAAATTATCTAATATCCTTCGTTGAATTTGACATCTCTGGTCATTTTGAAGTGGATTTGACCATGACCACTTGTAAGTTCCTTCTAGAATAAATTCTCTTTATGCGGCAAAAACTGAACCAGAAAAAAGAAAATTATTATGCAATGTAATAATAATAAATTAATAAAATAAAATAGTAACTCACAATAATGATTCTCTTGTGTGTTTTGGTTTGCCAACAAAGAATTGCTATCGAAGAAGGCTTCGCCGTTTTGGCGTGCTTTCTCACTCTATTATTGTTCGCGTTCGCTTCCTCATTCTTCAGTTCTTCTTCTTCTTCTTCATTTCGCAGTCTCTCTCTGCCTCCTTAACTTCCCCCCCTTCCCCTTCTCTCACTGTGTCTTCCTCGCTCAGCAGAACCAAACCAGGTTTCGTGCTTTTTACATCCCTCTCTCGCTGTTAGATATCTCCTGTGTGGATGTTTATTTGCACTTTCTGTGCTTGGGCTGATCCTGTCTTTCAAGTATTGCTGCTCTGTTTGGATTTTACTGCAAGGAACTGTTCCCAATTTTGAATATGCTTTCCTGCTTCGAATGTCGTTTAATCTTTGAGATTCGTCAATGAAAACCTTTTTTTTTTTTAAAAATTTTTGCTTGCGCATGTTTTTATTGGTCGTAGTGGAGGATGGAAAATCTTTGCATGCTTTGGCTTTGTGTGATTTGCGATTGCGAACCCAATGTGGAGGGCAGAGGAGTGATGCATAGGGGCTGGGAAGATACTGGCTTTATGGAAGTTTAAGTTTGAATCTGAATTGCGTGGAGTAATGCAGGAGTGGCTGTGTACTGGAAATCTCTGTTTCTTTGCTGGGAAAGGAGGTTATGGATACTGGACTTTCTGATTGGGGGTCAGTGTTTACTGCAAATGTGGCATTCCTCAAATTTTGGAAGTTATAGACACAAATGAAGACAACAGAGCGGGGGTTTGGAATTAATTTCTGATTTTTTTCTTGTAACATGAGATTGATACATTTACATTTACATATAATCCATGAGGAGTGTCCCCGGGTGATACCATCATACCAATTGCCAACTTCTACTATTCTCTTCGATTGTGCCTCTCCATGACTACACTTGTAGTTAATAATGACCTATGCATTAATGAATCTCACAGTTGTTGTCTATTCACCAATCCCAACATAAGATGATAAATATAAGCTTCAACGTGTATTCCCTATTGAAGTTTATCTTCTTTGGCTTTTGCGGTTCAAGCTTATAGATATTTGAGGTTGATTTCTTTTGTTTTTTTTTTTTTGGCTTATTATTTCTTTTTAACAAAAATGTGAGATTAAGGCGGATTTTGTTTACTGAGCTTGGGTGAGTGAAACAAAAAAGTGTTCACGGAGTTTTCTGTGGTTGATGATGCCCTTGAAATAAAAAAAATACAAATATTAGGCATTTACTATATGTTAGATTATGTTTTTATAATTCAGGAAGTAGGATATCAGAGATATGGTTGATAAAGTGGATGACTGGTTATCTGTTGAAAATTGGACTAAATGAAAGTTAATATTTGTACTTCTTCACAATAAAATAAAATAGTTGGCCAAAGATAGGGATTAGGGATAGGGTTAGTTATAGCTAAAATAATAGAAAATAATTGAGATCCTTGGCTGTGCATGAAGTTCATGAAGGTGTCCTAGTGTAGAAGCAGATGGTGATGATGATCATTACAGTAGGAGAATGAGACACCCTGGAATAAGTTAAATAGCACAGATGGCTACGGATGCTATGGGTATAGTGAAGGATCTAAATCTGTATTGGATTGAATGGAAAAAAGAAGACTCAGTTGAAAAACTCACTTAGCCAACCTTCTGTCTTCAACATTCAAGTGGATTCAGTTACCTTCCTATATGCAATATGGTTTGACCTTCAGTCCTCTGAGCTTTTGCTATGTGATGGAAACTAATTTGACTGGCCTCTTGCCAGAAAGGTTTACAAATTTGATCCTAAGTGATAGTGTGTTGAATTATGCTTCATATATTCAGAGGAGTATATTTTGTTTCATTTATTTTGCAGGTGTCTACCTTCTGGCTTCACATGTCCTTTTTACATTGTCTGCCAATCGGGTGAAATCTGACTGTGAAGAGCCATGCAGAAGGATAATGGTACCAGTGCCCCATCAACTACCGGTGGTCGGATTAGGCACCGAAAACGCTCAAACGAGGTTGTTTGTTCAAATTCTGGATTTCTCACTTTAAACCATCTTTTGTATATTTCTATTGAAAAAATATTTTGTATTAATTTCTTTTATGTTGAAATTGATTCTACCTACACTGTGGGTGATCATAAAATTTGAAAAGAACTTGAAAATTTTTCAAATAGATCTAATTATGAAAACCAAATAATTGGAAGCAAGGTAAAATTCCTTTTCTTTTCTTTTTTTAAAATCTAAGTTAGTGTCTTTTTCGTTGGTATAGGTTCATTATTGATGCTGTTGTCTTCATAGATGAAATTGATATAATAATAATTTCAATGATTTGAGAACTGAGTCCCAGCAGTATCTTTCTGGAAAAGTTTCTGTATATCTTTGAAGGTGATTAATTTCATAATGTCTTTATCTCAGGTTATTCCAGAAGTTAGCAAAGCAAATGGAAGCCATTTACTTGTTGATGACAAAAGCAAATACAAGTCCATGTTGATTCGTGCATATTCATCCATTTGGATGATTGGGGGCTTTGCATTAATCATCTATATGGGTCACCTCTATATTACAGCAATGATTGTTGTTATCCAAATCTTCATGGCAAGAGAACTTTTCAATCTACTCAGGAGAGCTCATGAAGATAGGCAGCTGCCAGGATTTAGGCTATTAAATTGGTATTTGCTGTTGCCCTCACATCAATGCTATTTGTTCTTTTAAAGATAAGCTAGTAATCAAATGGCGAGAAACAAAATTTCTTTTTCTAATTACTTAATGACTTATTGTATATTTCATTTTTCATTGGCATTAATTCATTTTTTGACCATTTCAGGCATTTCTTCTTCACTGCAATGTTATTTGTTTATGGACGTATTCTGAGTCAATGCCTTGTTAACACAGTAACTTCAGACATGGTTTTATATCAGCCAGTGAGCAACCTTATAAAATATCATATGGTTATCTGCTACTCGCTGTACATTGCAGGTGACTTTGGCTTATCAATTTTGTCCTTTAATGTTCATTGCCGGCGTTAGTGCAATGTCTCTATCAGAAGGATGACAAATTTCGAGCTAGTTCTTTTAGGATTGTGATTTACCTGGCTACTTTTCACTATTGTGTGGTACTGATACTTCAGTTATCTTCCCTTTTCTTGATTGGGCTCAGGATTTATGTGGTTCATTCTCACATTAAAGAAGAAGATGTACAAGTATCAATTTGGCCAGTATGCTTGGACGCATATGATTCTGATTGTTGTATTTACGCAGTCCTCCTTCACTGTGGCTAGCATTTTTGAAGGGATTTTCTGGTAATATGACCTATAAAAAGGAAAAAATGATTATTTTACAATAACACTAAGAAATTTTCTTGACTATCTTTTGAGAATCGTCGTTTCCATGATATCATACTTCATGATGCCGTTCCTTATTGTGGATAAAATTTTAGACTGGATTTTTTTAATGTTATTTGGCAGGTCTTTGATGCCGTAATAACCACCTTAAAGATGGTTGAACGAATTATATGTTTTGTCCAAGGACTTAAGCATGACATTTATTATTCAGTGGACTTGTTGGCTAACTCACACAGGGTGTTATCATGTCTAGCCCAAAAGGTGAAAAAGAGGCCTTAGGATAGGAAAAGGTGGAGAAAAGATTAGGGATTGAGCCAAGTGTGAGAAAATTTCTATTGCCTGGGAGGTGACCAAATAATTATATTCTCAATTTCTCATAATGGAGGACTATTGGAGAATCAATAAAGCCATCATACTAAAAACAGGATTACTTTCCAACTTTTCTCAGGAGAGCAGGGAACTGACTTTTAAAATGTTTTGCTCTTTCAATTACGCAAATCTTGTAACAGATAGTCTTGAAAGGTTGTCAGGTTCCATGTGCATTCATAAGCATAAGCTAAATTACCAATGTGAGCAATTAAAGAAATGAGATGGGAGGTTTAGTTCATATCTTTTTGTCTAGACTTCTCGTCTTTGTTGTATGAATAATGATCTTGAGTGCCTTCCAGTATTTTCAATTTTGTCTTGAGGTTTTTTTGAAGAACTGATCTGCTAGTATATATTGGACTTAGAGATCAAAGATCTGTGTATTTAAATGGGTATACTAGCACATAGCAGAAGGAAGCATATGCGTGTCTTAGGTTGCAGTTGCAGATTGTTAATACTTGTATCAATTTGTCTTGAAAAACTTTGTTTTCTATAAAGAAAAAATGTCTTGGAAATTATTTTCTATATATATATATATTAATCATTGTACAGGTGGCAATTATGTGAGCGGTCATATTATCAGAGATTCTAGTTTCAACTTTCGGCAGTCAAATAATTTCAAGTTATCCTAATACTCCTACAGTATCTGTGTATTTATTGCAAGAAACATGTATTTATATCCAATGGTTGGGGTTATGGTGACCCAAAAAATGAAGCCAGTTAAACCTTGGATGTTAAAGGTTCTTGTTATAGATGAAAGCTGATATTTGGACAGCCATTTGTCAATTTTATTTCATCCTCTATTGTCAACTTACTCTAGCCAAAGATAAAGATTTTGCGATTTGAATGCCATATATGACTTGACGTATCAATTCTGGAACCCTCCCAAAAGGATTCTATTTAATATCACCCTAAACCCCATTCACACCTTTCCCCTTTTCTTTTGCTTGGATTGATTGTTCAGGGTAGTACATTTATTCTTGCTCCTCAACTTGATTGTTGAGGGTTGAATAAATCTTTGTATACATCATTGCTTTAATCCGAATAAAATTTGTCAGCATTGCCCTTTTGTGACTTAAAGACTTATACACTTGGAATTTACAATCAAATTGATGTTAATGCTTTGCTTGTTTTCTTTAACACATGGACTTACTCCACAGGTTTCTTCTTCCAGCAACACTTATTGTCATTAATGACATTGCTGCTTATTTCTTTTTGGTTTCTTCTTTGGAAGAACCCCTTTGATCAAGTTATCTCCAAAGAAAACTTGGGAGGGTTTTATCGGGGCATCTGTTACAACCATCATCTCTGCATTTCTGGTAAGCACAACTTTCAATTTGGTAATGAAGATGCAACAGTTTTTTTTTTTGGAGGGGGGGGGGGTTGGGGCGTCTGTCAATGAACCAGAATTACTTGTGAATGTTTTATATTCCTGTGTTATTGTAGCATTGTTAAATGATTGCAACAGCCTAAATAAACTCTGGGAAAGCTTGATCAGATTATTGCTGAAATTTTTGGCATTTAAGTGCTTGCTGAAGTCTTCATATGCCAATCAAGCTGTACAGAATCGGATGTTAATATCATTGTACAAAACTTCTTTTGTAGCTTGCGAACATCATGGGTCATTCTCAGTGGCTAACATGTCCAAGGAAGGTAGCTATTTAACATACTATAACTAATTGATATATTGTAAGGCCTTATTCAACATTCAAGTAACTTATGTTCAAGTCTCCATGGGAAATTGGGAGTAACATGCAGGATTTGTCAACTCGTTGGCTTCACTGTGATTCTGGTGCACCGTTTAAGCCAGAGTCTTTCTCCTTAGCAGGATGGATTCCTCACTGGGTAAGTGCTTGACATTCAGCTGAATTTATAATCCTTGAACCCACAAGGATATCTGCTTTACAGTGTGTGTGTGTATAAATATATATGGTCAATGCACCCATTTCAATTTAGGTGCACTAGTCCAACAGTGAACAGCCTACATGGTTGTATATTGTCCATTAGATAAAAATGTTTCACATGCAGCTGTGATGATTGTGGAGAATATTCTCCTCTGTGACGCACCTTGTGCATCTTGCCTCTTCCCATATCCATATGATGCCATTTTCTCTATCTAGGATTAACATGAATGTGTTGCAGTTGATATTGAAGATCACCAACTTTGTTTCGAGCACTGAAGAGCTATGTGTTACAGAGCTGTGCAAATTACAATAGTAACAATACCAAATCACACACCTCCTGCTTCGGCCATTCTTTCAAGATCCATCTTCCTGAATATAGACAATCACCAACTCCACTGTCACTCTGGGCTGCAAACACAATCTGCAGGGATACCCTGTACAATTTAAGTTTAATATTAGAAATTAACAAAATTATTTGTCAATTATGAAAACATAAATTACAAAGGCACCAAAACTGAAATCAATTAAACTAAGGGGACCCAAGTTATGGCAAGAAGGAACCTGGATCGAAAAGGGCTAGAAAAGTGAAAGAGCACTTCTTGGTTTTTAATGGGATTGGAACTGTTGAAATTTAGGGATTGGAGAATATATTTCAAATTTTCAATGATAGGACTCCAAAAAATTGTAATGTTGTGGTATAAAACACTAACCTTATACTCTTATTTATACTAATAATCTAGGTCAAGTACAAGTATATTAAAACTAGTACAAGCCCAGCCTAATAACCTCTTAGTTTGTTACAAATAAACACAATCAACAACAGAAAACAACTTAAAATTATATGGGTTCCGTAAACCACTACTTGTAATGGGCTTCCAAAAATAGTTAGATGACTGGAGCAGCACGTGTGGTGGGCTTCAAAAAATATTGGATGGAAAAGAGGAAGGAGAGATTATATTTGTGAATAGGACTCAAAATAATTGTGATGTCGTGATAGAAAACACAAACCTTATACTCTTATTTATACTAATAATCTAGATCAAGTGTAAGTGTAGTGCAACTAGTACAAACCTAGCTCAATAACATTCCCAAGTCCTTACATAATAAGACTCCTATGACAATAATAATTCTAATATTCTAACAAGCACCGCCAACCAGAAAGAATCCTTTGTCCTCTATTTTGGTAACAATTCTTTACGTAGGATTACAGTTTAGATTTTCAATAGTTCCAAAGGCTAATTAAAAATCATGAATGTAACGGAAGTCGCATTCGAACCATTCATTGTAACTTTGATCCTTCTTATATAAAATTGCGAGAAAGTATCTCATATTCGACATAGGATTGGAAAGCCAAAATTTCTGCAGCTAAGTCTATCTGAGAAAGAGAATGCTATCACCACAATGGGAAGAGGAAAGAACATTGCGGTGCCTTGTGGGGTGTCACAGAGGAGAAGATCCTCCACAATAATCTCATTCATCCATTAAAAGCACCTTTAGTTTTTATCTAATAGTTAATATGTAGCTGTGTACGTTGTTTTCCCACTACACCCAAATTGTGAGGGTGCACCATCTTGAGCTGTGTGTGTGTGTGTGTTTGTGCACCCAAATTGTAAAGCATATATATACACACACACACACACACACACACACACACACACACACACGCACACATATATATTCCTTTCTTATCCCAGGGTTGTTTATTTTGAACTTATGCATTTAACGTGGATCAAAGTGTGTTTCCGTTTTAGCAACCCACCCTATTAAATGGAAATTCTTGTTGAACTTGGATTTTTGAGCTAGGAAATAGGAATAACAAAGATTTTCATCAGTGGATTGCATTCCATATTACTATTGTAATTATTAGGTTGAGTCCTGATTTTTGTTCAGAACTTTTTTGATACCATAAGCTTGCATCTACCAACTGCTAAAGGTTAGATATTTGATTACTGCATGCCAGTTCAGCTTATAAACTATGACATGGTGTAATCATGAGATGCCAATCTAGAATATCTGAAAATCATGACTTGTGACATTATATCTTCTCCTGTGCAGTATCCTTGGAAAGAGATATCAATACTACCAGTTCAATGGCATGCTCTATGTTATGGCTTGTTTGCTTCAATTATTGCACCTTTTGGAGGCTTCTTTGCAAGTGGTTTCAAAAGGGCTTTTAAAATAAAGGTCTGCCCATACTTCTGTTTTTGTAATCAGCAAATGAGCAAATATCATCGATTTAGGTCAGAGGTATAAACAGATTTGCTCTGTGTTCCCCATTTCTGCAGGATTTTGGTGATAGTATTCCAGGACACGGTGGGATTACTGACAGAATGGACTGCCAGGTAGACTCTATTGATATTTCAACTTTCAATCTAGAAAGTTATAGTAAATTGGTGACATTTTGACTACTTCAGAATTCTATATACATATTTTTACTTTAGTCATCATAATTCATAAACTAGATTTACCACCATGGTTTCTCCCCCATGTCTCCGCCCCTACCTCCAAAATGGGAAAAAGAAAGAAAAAGGAACTCCAAAGAAAAAAAGGACATATAACAGTAAAGATGATCGAGTACATTAAATATACTGATAGTAGGGAAATTTTATTCACTTAATACAAGTGTTCAGTCGAAAAATATTGCAATTTGTAGAAGTCTTGCTGGTGGTCCAGTCTGGTGACTAGGGATGTCAGATGCATACTGCTAGAATAAAGTATAATTTAATTTCATTGTGAAAGAGGTACTTCGTTTTTGTGTGAATGTATGGTGACTAGGGATGTCAGATGCATACTGCCTAGAATAAAGTATAATTTAATTTCATTGTGAAAGAGGTATTTCGTTTTTGTGTGAATGTATGTCTATTTTTTGGTGCCACTAGTAGCCCACTGTTTCACTAAACGTGTTTGCCTCCCCCCACTAGTAGCCTACTGTTTTTTTCAGAAGAACAAGACATCGTTAGAAGCACTCTAACCTTACTTTTCCCCCTCCTTTACATGCTGACTATATACTCTCTGTTAGGCCTGAACAGTTTGTTAGTTAAGGCTGTGGCTGCAAGTTAAAATCATCCTAGTGCATGTTTTGAATATATTGGCTTATTTTGAATATATTTGACCCTTTTTTTTCCTGGTGTAGATGGTAATGGCTGTGTTTGCATATATATATCATCAGTCATTTGTTGTGCCTCAAAGTATCTCAGTTGAAATGATTTTGGACCAGGTATTATGTTTATCTCATGTGTATTTACTTTGTATTTCAATTAAATTAATATCTTGAAAAATGTTTTATTTATGGTATTGGTGCTGCTCGCTTCAGATACTGATGAATCTAACATTCGATGAACAACAAGCTCTATATAGGAGGCTTGGGGAAATGTTGCAAGAGGGCATTCAAAGGCTGTCTTAGATCCATGCTAAGGTGTACTGTCCTCTCACTTTCTATTGTATGCCTTTTTTGACTAAGGGAGGTGGAAAAGATACTTTGTACATGTGTTTGCTATTTTCTGAGTAGAGATTCAGGCAGCTGTCAGGATGTGTACAGTGTATCTTGACAATAAATATTTCATTCTCAATTTCTCTCGCTCCTATTCTTTAATATTTACTGATGGCTTTGCTTGAACAGCCATAGCTCACTCAAGATCTTAGAATATTCACATGGCCAATAGCAGAAAATGAACGCCTGTATTGTATTTAATTCCCTTGAGGGGAGTGTTAACATTTTTTCAGTTACGTAAACTGTAGTTTAGATCCCGTTTGATCATCTATTCTATTGCAATAAACGGTAGATCTTATTTAACTATCCCATTCGATGGTATTCTCTGGTTTAATACCAGTTACTGTGATTTTGGCATGCCTCGTCTTCCTTCTTCTCGAGTGCATATTTTGAATCATTCCTTTTCCACCTACTTACTCAGCATCGCAATAAGATGTTTGGTTTTCTATTTCGCGACCCACCATTCCAATTGGATCAAAAACCTCGTTTAATTGATGATAGATAATTAAGACCCCCCAAAAAAAAAATTGATGAATAGATAATGATTGTAGTGTACAAGAGCAAAGGACTCTATCTTCCAAGCTGCTACAGATAAAGCCATCTTTCTCCAAATATAAAAGCAGGTAGTAGAAATTCCCATTGGTACAAAACCTTACTTTCTGTGGGACATAACACTTTGAACTTCAACCGCAGGCAGGTTATACTAACGTTTTCGTAGTTCCTTACCATCAAGATCAATAATTTAACCAAAGCTATGCCGATGAAAATCCAGGTTACTGGAATGCTGATATTCACACTAAACAACAGCAACAGCAGTAATAATTTAACACAGGCTCATCTATAAGAAGGGAATTTCCAAAACTGCCTACTTTCTGAAGGAAAAATCCCCAGTGAAAAGCAACAGCAAACCGAGAATGTCATTTTAGAAAGCTCTACAAATAAAACTAACCTAGATAGGGTTACACAAGACATTACAATTAGAATGTGAGGGGTGACTCAACTGAGAATCCAACAACAACCAGTACAGCAAACAATTTTGGTTGTCATAACAATTTAAGAGCTAAGAAATGTCCAGGCTCAAGAAAGTATCCGTATGACGGCATAAATATGTTACATGTCCTACATCTACAACGAAATATGTAAATAATCAATCATCACTTAAGCCAATCTAAACCAAAAAAAAAAATAAAAAAAGCTGAGAAAAGAACACAGATGGTTGCTAACAACTTGTCTTGCAAAAATGTATCATGACAGAAGCTTTCATCTTCTATCATTTTCTCTTAATTTCTTTTTGGTTTCTCGATCTTCACATAGGGTAAAACACCCATTAAGCGTACAACTTTTGGAGACCACCCACGCTGTTGAGCACCGCAAAACATCAAGAATGTGTCTGCAAAGTAAGACTTAAAACCCATAAAGATATGCCAGAAAGCATGACCCTGTGGGTTAATAGGCCAACCGGATATCTCCTTGCAGAAAACACGATCACAGAACCAAAACAAACTTCCTAATACAAGAGTAGCTATATAAAGCTTTGCAAGCAGCTTGGCAGACACATCTTGAGTATAGATGTAATACTTGTACATTCTTGGAATGCAGAGGAGACAGAGAATGACATAATGCACTTTGAAGCCAATTCCAAGATGGACCACTGAATGGACAATGGCAAAAACAACACCATACACTAAGAGGAAGATGGGCATTGTACTGCGGTAATGCCAATCTGGAGAGTAGAGGATGTAAATGTACAGCAGCATCTCCCATACCATAGGAGTTTCATCGCTCTGCTGTTGCCTAAATGAAAGCGCAAAAATCTGAAGAATCAATAGTTATCCAAAACAAACAGACATTGCATTACTGGCTGACAAACTAAATAATCAAACTACCAACTCCTATAAGGGACACACACCTAGCAACCTAGCAGTACTTGTTCAACAGAAGAAGAAAAAGGTTACCGAAGAGGATTAATTCTAAGGGACCAGTCATTCATTTATAAGCAAGGTACAGTTCTTTAGGCCCTATATTAGTAAACTAGTAACACAATAGGCGCCCACTCCATTAAACAAATATATATGACAACTACATACTACATTTAAATCACAACTAAATGAGGGCTTTCACAGCAAAATAATAATAATAATAATAATAATAATAATAATAATAACAACAACAATAAATGAGGCTTGATAAATCCCCCAAGCATGTATAGTTCCTTCCAACACAACCAGGACAACCTGACTTAGACCCTGTTATAAAGTTCTGACCTTTTATGCATCGAGACTAAATTAAGAAACCAATTAGGCATGCTACTGTCCCAGAATATAACACTATGCAAGTACGCATATAAAGAAAGGTCACTATCGTAACAATGGTAGCTAACTCATTAGTGTCAAAATGGTTCAACACTCAAACATATTCAACATCATACTCATCTCTCTTTCTAACCTGGTTGAAAAGCATACTCTTTCTCCAAGCAACAAAAGAAAGATAAAAAAATGTTATCCAACATATGGAACCACACAAATATGCGGAAAAAATAGGGATGTACAACAGCAACAACCAAACTTTAACCTACTAGGTGGGGTTGGTTACATTGATCAATCAACACCATTGGAATCTATCAAAAACCAAATTTTCAGTAATATACCTTTCTTGAATAGGGTTGCAATGATATAAAAATTAGCAACCCCATCTAAATGCATAAATGGCTTGCATGTATAATAATACACCTTTGTTGCATGAGATAGAATAATGTGCATGGGCGAGAATAAATATAAATGTGATTTTTTGTGAGGTCAGAGAAAGCAATGCTAAATGTTGATATATATGCAAAACAATTGAACCAACATATGCACCTAAAGGCTCTTGAGACATGACCACATTAATGGTATTAAACAAAAAAAAAACCCATTCAATATTTCTGGTTCAATATTTTCCCATGACAACATGTGGCTGGGATATGCTACATCCTTGCGAACATCTTAAGTCTGAATTCTTCAATTATGAAAGACATTCCTATAAAATGCCAAACTCATTTTGCATAGTGCAAAGTAACTCAAAATAATATGAAACCAACCAAACAACCAACCATAAATTTATTTAAATTCCTGCAACAAAATTATAGTGATCAATACTTACACGTGTTGCAGCGTGGCATGGTACAACATGCTTCCAATGGCAAGTGTCATATTTAATACATGAAGAACACTAAATCTTTTCTCAAATCGTTGTCTAAAGGCATATATAAGACCAATGAGAGCCAAAAGAATGGTTGGAATGTTGGATATTGTGTTATAAAATTCTGCAATGTAAGACGAGTATGCATAATTTTTTTCACAACACTCTGTAGTGGATGTGACTGGACCCCAGAAGCTAGACAGAGTTTCTGCCATTCTCCTCTACAGCCTGACGATTTGTTTATCTGTATTGGAAGCCGCAGAGTTCAAAAATTCCTGCAAACAATGTCGCAACATGTCAAAATACAATCAATCCCGCAACCTATTTATAGGGATGGAAGCAATTCAGGCAAGCAGTACTCATAGATCACGTACATCAACATGTTAAATCAGAAGGAAAGCAAGATAGACATATTAAGTCAACATAACATGTAAAACAAAACAGAACATTGCCGGTCCAATCTAGGTCCAAGTGCAAGTATGGATGCATCATGCATGTCTATAACAAAGTACTGAGACTATCAATAGAGAACCTATAAGGATCTACATTTGGGTCACTACCTCATAACAAAACAATGCAGATAAAGGCAAGACAGAAACCTCAAAAATCCTTGCAATGGAAACTTGAAAATAGCCATTGATGAAATTCAAATTGACCCACAATATTCAAATTCCACATCAGTCAAAACCACAACTGTCAATTCTGCAATGTCCAATACACCACATCTTGCATACGTCAAATAGAAAGAAGTTATTTTCAGTAACCACAACAGTCGCTTCAATGCGTTCAATACCAAAGAGACAATATTCTATTTCTTCCTATCAAATAACAACTACAAGTCTACAACTCATTACGCAATGAATTATGCATTTAAAAAAAAAATGATATTTGACAACTTCCTTACACCCCAAGACAGAAATAACCAGATCCTACAAAGATTTAAAAAAGAAACCCATTTATCATAAAATTAAACAATCAAAAAATAATTAAACTTTATCACATACACCACTCCAATTCTACGAAATTTGCAAAGAAGATCCAATCTGAACCGTTTTTGTTTCACGTAAACAAAAGGGTCAGTCACATCGTTAAGAAATAAGAAAACTTTATAGCATTGTTAGCAATTTTCATCTGAGTTCATGCCAAAAAGAAAGGTCGCTTGGGAAAAACAGAAAGCCAGATGCTAAATAATAATATATAACAAGAACAACAATAATAATTTATAAAAGATGCATACTTCAGATTAATGAAGAAAGACAAGAGGCTTCTGATCATCTGATGAAGTAGATCTCATTCTGCTTCGGTTGGCCTCTCTTTCTCTTTCTCTCTCTCTCTAAATATTCGTTCAGATGAGAAGGATAACAGAGGCATATGAGGCAGAGAATCTCTTTTCGGCATACGAGGCAAACAAGTCACAACCCAAACCGAATGCTTTTACTACTGAATTTTTGGGTAGAAGAATTTCCTTCAAGGGATTCAATTTCATTCATTTCTCAGTTATATAAGTTTTGATTTATGGGATAAGAGTTTACACCGCTCTGAGGGAGTAGGGACCGATGCACGCTGACACTGCTGTTATCATACCTGCCAGTTGCCTCCACGTGGAGACTTCTCCAAAGCCAATTAGCATATACCACATACAAATAAAGAATAATATTAAATATTACAAATTAAATTTTATAAATACTTATCAATTTCATTTTTGTAATTAATTTTTTTGGACTGATTTACTTTTTTTACAACAGGAGTACAGGAGTTTGAATTTAAAAATTATTGTAAATTATCTAAATATCTTATTATTAATTTATTTCTAATGACTTAATTTATTACACTCTTGTAATTTATATAAAAATCATTGTATACTCATAATATAATTTGTTTTAAATACTTTATAATAAATAACTAGAGAAGTACCCAAATCTTTTACCACTAATTTATTCATAATGACTTAATTTATTGCACTCTTGTAAATTATAAAAAAAATCATTGTATATTCATAATATAATTTGTTTAAAATACTTTATAATAAACAACCAGAGAAGCACATAGCTCTTATGCCCTGATACCACCATGGAAACAATAGAAATCTATACCGGAATAGAACTCTTCCATCAATACTTTCCCCCGCTTGACCCTTAACTTTGAAATTGTGAACTTTAAGACAAACCTTCATTCATTGATTCTTCGGTTTAAGTAATTCTTATATACAAAAAATATAAAACAAAAAAATTACATTATATTATTGAGTGTGTGCTGTGACAATTTTTTGAGTTACTATTACTTTTTACTTTAACCATTAAATTTAATTGTTTTATAATATTAAATAATTATTAGTATTAATATATAAATAATGAAAAACAATAATAGTTATCGTCATGTACACAATTTTTATACGACTATACTCACGAATTTCTTCTCGATTTTCTCGTCTGCAAGACTTCTAATCACTTCTATGCCTTTTAGCTAAGACTTTTAAAAGTTCATTGGGTTTTATTCAAATTGATCTGGGGCGGCTTTTATATCAAAACAGACAACATGTCATTAGACCAGCGCGTAAACCGCAATGCGCTTGATACTTGACCAGTCTTGCTTAATGCTTATTTCTTTTTATTGGTCTGAGTTTATATATAGCCGACGAAGTGGGCAAGGCCGACGGAGAGCACTTGTAAAACATTTTTACATTAAAAAAAAAGCCCAACTAATTGGGTTCTTGTGATTAGGGAGGCCCGTTAAAATATTGGAGGCTTAACGATATTAACGGGCTCAAGCCCAGCAACGTCAGCGTGCCAGCTTATGTTCAAATTTCAATAAGCCAATAGCATTTTTTTTTTTAAATGACGAAGAGATAGGAACATAGGAACATAAATTTATTATGATAGATACCAAAATGCAGTTTTAAAACTCAATTTCACAGATTCAATTATAATTTTATTTTTGTGTTTATTTTGAATTAATTAATCTTGAGATTTAAAATGTTTATGAATTTGAAAATGATAAAGAATATTGCTGGTGTTAAGTGTAGGGTGAGATAAGATTAATTGCTATTACCCAAAAAAAAAAAAGATTAATTGCTTAGAGCTGAATAGCTTGTCTGTTATAAACCTAGAGCTTCAATGCTAAGAGGTCGAAAATGGTGTGTTTTGCATTGTGAATTTCCATTTATAGAGTTGAACCTAGCTGCTAGCATGGACAAGGGTTGCCGCGTGAGCCTTCATCTGGCAAGTGTTTTGAGAGAAGCAGATAATGGATAAATATTCCTTTTAAGCTGTATTATTATGCCGTTTTTTTTTTTTTTTTTTTGATTATTATAAATATTACTGTAAAACTAATTTTTTAAATACAGCTGCAATTAATCTTTAACTAAAAGACTCTTAAAAATAATTATCTCAAAGTTTGAATTTTAATTTTTTCCAAAAAAAATATAGTTCGCTTATCATTATATTCCATCATTGTTGGTTATAATTAAGTTATCTACATGTTATGTTGTGATAGGTTCATGATAAAGACCGAGTAAACCACCCATGTACAAGATAATTTAGAAAACAAGAGTTATTGAGAATGAACTGCGTAACGAAACATCATGATAATTAATTTTACCACTTGAATAAGACAAAAACAAGAAAGATAGCGACATAGAGAATATGTCCTCGAATCTTCTAATCTGTGTTATTTTTACTTTCATTTTTTCTTTTATTAATAACGCAAGTAAAATGTTATGTTTCATTTTCACGCTTGACTTGTCACTAAAAGGACAATATATCCGAATATGTATATACATTCCAGTGAACGTTGTTCCAAATCTCAGTGAATCTAGCTTCAAAACAGGTCACATACACATTCAAATAAATCAGCTTTTATGTTTCGCTGAATAAATAATTGAGAGAATTATAGCCCGAATGTCTGAATTATCATTGGCCCAAATTTTTCTTTAAAAAGGAAAGACAAAAAAAATCAGAGAGTGGATAACCCTAATCTTGCAGTAGGATGGAAGCAAATAAGATAATGCATGCAATTTAGCGATGAATTTAAATGAAAATTATTATTCCAAGGCACACTTGATTCTTATTCTTAAAATTCTTTTGAATAAGCATTGTTTATCATAAATATTCAAATCAATTTTTAATATGTTTATATTTATGTAAGTCATATTATATATATATATTAATATTATAAATATAAATATGTCAACAACTTATTTAAGTATTTAAAGTAAACATTGCTTGTTTTTACTTCATTTTTTGCAGCCTTTTCTGAATAAAGCATGGTGATTGGCGACAGATGTAGTAGCATTATTGCATCAACCTCTCTGGCTATATGCCAATATTTTTTATATAAAAAATACAAATACAAATACAAATAACACAGTGAGATATTTCAATTTCAATCCAATATACCGAAATAATGTACATCACATCACTTTATGCCAAATCAAACAAAACCTACAATTCCATGCACGAGATTAGTGCAAGTTGTCTAACGCATTTGTTTAGTATATACGTACAACGTGACAGTTTTATGAATAAGGTGTAATGATTTGAATTTTTGAAACTTCGCAACTTGTTTGTCTCTATTCTTTTTCGGACATACATGAAAGAAGATAGAGAAGATTTGAATTGAACACCAAATATAATATGTTTCATAGGCATCGGTTTCAGTCTCTATGAATCAGGTATAATGGCATCAGATGTTCAGTCCTTTCACGAAATTATTGATTCTTTGTTTTTAGTCAAGTACTTGCACCTCTTAGGTTACTAAACAAAATAATCTTTTGATTCACGTACATTTTCTTACATGAAGCAATGTACATTTTTACTCTTGCTTCGTAATAAAAATCAGTTACTTCCATTCCTTTTCGAATCAACCGATGAGAGGAAATTGTCCTATCAGTCATCACGGGAAGACCTTTTAATTAAAGTTTTAAACAGAAAAAATTAGAATTAATCTCTTAGTGTATGTTTGGTATGAAAAGAAATATGAGAGTAAATTTTTATAAACAAGTTTTCTATACAAAATCCTTTAATTAAAGTTTCAAACAAGAAAAATTAGAACTAAACTCTTACGCTGGCTAAAAATTAAAGGATGAGAAGATAAGGGAGTAAAATTTAAAAATGTAAATGTTAAGGGGAGAAAATTTCCGTTTCTATCTTATTTGGTTGCAGCACAAAAACCACTCTAAAAAATGAATTACCATCACTGTGTCTTCTTCACTGTCACAAAGTGAACAAATCATAATTCCAAACCTATCCATTATTTTCACGATTGTTCACATGCTAATTAACCAGTCACAGGCATAGCCACTTGCCCCCAATCCCCTTTGAATTTCTGATGATAAATCTTAACAATAATTGGAGATGGTAGCTGATGA
The DNA here is from genome assembly GCA_019955255.1 of Castanospermum australe. Taxonomy (NCBI): domain Eukaryota; kingdom Viridiplantae; phylum Streptophyta; class Magnoliopsida; order Fabales; family Fabaceae; genus Castanospermum; species Castanospermum australe. Next base: position 92,509 of record NSJW01000826.1, read on the forward strand.
TACTCGATTCAAATACATGCTTTTCGTCAAACCAAACTTGGTCAAATCCATCGAGAAGCAAAGAGAAGTGGCATTCGCATTTCCATGGCGTCATCTCTGGTTGCCATTAATGGAGTGGGAGGCCTACGGAAGGGACCTCACCATTCTAGCCTAGGAAATCGAAACCTTACTGAGGGTTTAGATCAAATCTTGCCTTCGAGTGTTGCTCACGGTGGAGAATTGCCAGAGATCCTTCAATGGAATTTTGACTCCATCTTTGTCATCACTTGTGCTGGGTTTCTTTCGCAGAGATAAAATGATGACTGGCAGCATTTTGAGGACTCAATTAAATTTTCCCCGTTACCCTCTCTTTAAAGGGTAAAATTTAACCTCATAATGAGTGGAATTTTTACTCCCAGATATTTTTATCATTCATTTTACTGATCTACCAAACACACCTAAATTTCAGAAAATTCACTCTCTTAAAATTTTGCCTGTTTTACTCCTCAACCAAATATAGGTAAATTATATAGAAAATTCATCACATAAAAATTTATTTTTATATTTACTTTCATACCAAATTAATTTTTAGAGCATGTTTAGTATGATAGAAAAAAAAAGAATGTAATAAAATAAAATGAATATTATAAAATCTCTAAAATCAAAATATAAAAAATTTCTCATTTTCATTTTATTCTTTTCCTTTCTCTGATATCAAACGAATCCTTAGGCTATATTTGGATGGGTGGTATGGGATAGAAAGTAGTGGAATGATAATGGAAATTATTGTTTGACTTTTTAAAAATAAGATGGAATGAAATGAAATTGGGTAACTTACATTCCATTCCATACTTCCATCTTTCTTTCCCTTTAAATTTGGGAGTAAAGGATAAAATCACTTTAAAAATCATATCATTCTATTCATTTTCACTAGTATTTCTAAATAATTGAATGAAAACTTTCTTCTATTCTATCATTAAATATTCAAATAATGATATAGAAACTTTATTTCATGCTATTCCATTTCAGTTCATACTATTTCATTTCATTCACCATAAAATATGCAAAGTCTTAGAGACTAATGAGAACTAGTCAACAGCCTAATCCGTGAGTAATATGGAAGTGGGATCTGATAGGAGAGGCAAGCTCAATGAAAATAATAATTAAAGAGCAAAAATATTCCCAACAGATATAACAAATATTCAAAAATACTAGATTTATCATTTATGTGGATCAAATCTTAACACCATGAACTTAACATATTAAAATTTCAAGAGTAACATAGCACAGATTACTGTTAGATTTGTAAAGCAAAGTTTATCGGCTGCCAAAGGGATGAGAAAATATTATCCGGTTCACTTGCCAAAAAAAATGCCAATCGAAAATTACTTTTGTCACTCTTCCTAGTTTCATTTCCAAGTTCAAAAGGTCATGTGCCCAACTTACACTGCCATTTCTTTTTTCTTTTTTTTTCTTTTTATTTCTATTTGATTGGCCAACGTGGTCTTCTCACTTGAGGTGGGGCGCACGTGAGATATATATATATACCATTCATAATTTGGAGTGAAAAAAAAATTGATTAAACATTCCATGTCATCTAATTTCTAAGGAGTTTAAAATAGCAGCTAATAAAGGAAGTCCTGCCACCTTGAGAAAAATATACAAACCAATTTGAAGCCTGAACAAATCACAAAAACTGATATACTAGTTTAACCTTTCTTATAATTAGGGATGGAGATAGACTTCATAGGATCAAATAAAATTTTTAAATAAGACTTTAATCTTTGAAAGACAGCAAATAAATACATTATAAAAGTAGAGATCAAAAGTATAAAAAAACAAATTTATAATTTAAAAAATTATAATGAAGCCATGGTTCCCTCATCCCACTACGGCGGTCTGCAAATGAGTTTGTGTACTGTATACAAATGAAGAGATTAATAAGCTGTTATATGACTCAAGTGTTACTTTAGCTTAATATTTTAAAAGATTAACCTATTACAAGAGATAGACTCATAATGTAATTATTATATTGTGTTTTTAATTCAATATGAGACATGAATAAATGCAGGATAATGGTAATGTTGACGCCTTTTACAATTATTGCCTGGAAAGTTTCACCCACCACTCAATTGCTTACGTCAATTTGGTATTCCAATCAATGAAATCAAAGAATTAGAAGTTAGTAAAGTCCATAGAAATGTCATGTAAGATGCAAATGTCGTGGGAAAAGTTTCCAATGGATTATACTTGTAGTAGAGCCGCGCCAAAGGCACAAGAGAAACTGTAGGTAAGATTCAATGCATGGAGACACTTGATTGAGGTTCATTGAACCTGGTCTCATCCTGACACAACCCACGACACCGCTCTTAAGTGAACCAATAATATTATTTACGTATAATTTTTATTACATCATTCTTATATTATTTTTTTATAATAAAATAAAAAATATATATACATTTTAATATATACTTTCTTTATTTTTTTTAAATAAATGTAAAGAAATACTGTAAAAAAACATATACAAGAAGCATTTTTTTAAGTGAACTCGTGCAACGCCCAATTTCCACATCGCAATATGGATAGATAGCGGAAAGCCACATGGCGAAATTTGATTCGTGAGAGTAGTGACAGTGGCCCACTCTTTGCTTGGTGGGCCAGAACACTGCTGTCCTTTCCAACCATTGAGGGGACTTACCAACACCATTTAATTTTTTTTTATTTTTATTTTTATTTTATCTTTTAATTAAATTTTAACAATTCAAATATTTAAATTTAAAAAGAAAATAATACTAATTAAAATAAATATATTTTCTTATTAAATACTTAATTAAAAGATAAAATTAAAAACACAAAAAAAAATTAGAAAATTTGAATCCCACCATTGCACCGTCGAATGTGCAACCCTACACGTATTAATTTTAGTGTAAGGTTACGTTTTATACCTAACTAGTGAATAATAGGTGTGTTGTATGGGTGTTTTAAAAAAATTGTAATCACAATGTATTTGTTGCATATATTATTACTGATTGGGATAATATTTGGTTAAATAGAATGATTTTTTTAAATTAAGGATGAAAGTAATAAAAAATATATATCTTTATATATAATAAAATTGATTTGAGTCATGTATAAAAAAAAATATTTTAAGTCGAGTAAAGATTTAATAAAATACAAGTAAATAAATTATAAATTATAAATTTATTAAAAAAATTTATTTTTTTATCAATAATTATTCACTTATATTTTATTATCTAAAATACACTCTTTACTTAAAGAAGATTCAAATCTATTTTAATAAATGATATTAGATAAGATAAATTAAATACTAATTTAATTTAAATAAAATCACAATTATCAGATATAACTTTTTTAAATTTTCTTTCATAATTTTGAAATAAAATACATTAATATGATCCAAAATCCCACACCCTTCAAATTCCTTTTTAACATAGGCATAATAAAATAAAATAAAATTAATTCTTTTTAAAGATAAATATATTAAATATTAACACAATCTATATAAATAAAACTCTTTCTCGTAAATATTTTTCATTTAAAACATCTCTTTATGCCCTCCTTATCACTTATCACTTTTCTTTTATGTCTTCAAAAAATAAATTTTAAAGTTTTCCCATTCATTTTTTTTAGTTTATATATAATCTAACCATTCTAAAACTGTAAAACCAAAACTAAAAAACAAAAAAAAAGTGAATCCAACATTATTCATTCCAATACAATTAGCAGAGTCAATCCCACTTAAAGGGCGTGAAAATACTCCAACAAGAAGCAAAAACAGAGTCACAACCGTAACTACACAATATGAAGTAAATAAAAAGATGTCTACCAAACAAAATATAAAATTCAAAAGAATTATGATAATTGCACATGTATTTTACTGTATACTTTTCACATATTTTTCTATAAATAACGTACTCAATTTCTTTTCTTTTTTGTCTTTTTTTGGTATTCTCACATTTATTATGTGTGATATTACTCTTTTTTAATAATGTATTTCCGTGAATTTAAATCCCTCAATTATTTAAATCAAGCTTGCTTACTACTAGAATTACAACTTGTTAATCGCATTCAATCTCTTCATAATTTGGATAAAATCTTTCTCTTTTTTATTTGTATAATGCATTGGTTCTTTATTAATAATAAGAAATGACTCAAGTCTAAAAAAAGAGTTCATTTTAAAATATTAGTGTAAGAGTATATCATAATTTAAATATTATATTGAATATCATAAATTATTTAATATGAGACATAACATTACATACCTCATTAAAAGTTAACGTTCATTACGGCTTTCATTCTATTAATACTGATTCAGTAAGAACTCTTTTCTCTGTGATGACTTTATTTATCTATCAGTATTTAATATAACAGTCTTTTAAATAAGGTACACTATACTTTAATCCACCTTATAAGTAATTTTTTTCATATTCTTAATAAAAATATTAATTATAACGACTCATATTTACAATAAAAGTCTACTTTAAAATATTAACTTATTAGATGATATGACTTTATAGTTTAAGTACCATTGTTTATATAATAAACTATTATCAATTACGACTCCTTTTGATCTGGAGTATATTATAAATTAAACTAAAATATTGATTGCTATCGCAATGAAGTTCGTGTAAAAACACCCACCAAACTCTGATCTGTGATGATTAAAATAATACAAAGATGTGAGCAAAACATTAAAATAATTTATCAACTCAGCAATGATGGAAACTGCATCTTCTCAGAAATAAATTAAAATAAGGAAAAAGGGTGAGAAAGAAAGCCATGGAAATTATCCTGATTCCTTCTTTGACCACACTTAATCCTGCAAGGTAATACAAATTAACGCCAATGTATCTCTATCTTCCTTCAGACGCCATTTGACAAACCGAACCCAGACGCTTTTGGCGGCTGGGTTCACCAAAAAATGTCATAATTTGGCCTACATTCATGCTTGGATTCAACTAAATCTCCACCGTTCCCACAAGTCAAGCAGGTCACTGAAATTTATGCATAAATATGACGCCATTTCCCTCTTCTCATTCTTACTCCATCTTCCTGTCATTCTCCTTCTCACTCGTTCCTTATGTTAACACCGTATCACCATTTCAACGACATAGCCCCCCCCGCCCCACCATTCCTTTCGCCATCCACCTTAAGAAAATTACAAAAAGCTGAGTCCTTTCTGTACGTGTGTTGTATATATACTTCACCTCTTCTTTCTCTTTCGAGAGAAACGCAAAGAAAGCGAAGGCAAAAGAGCAAAGGGGTTATTGAAGAAAAAGGGGTGCGTTTAGAAATGGCAAGGATTCCGGTGAGCTTTCAGAGGGTGGCGGCGGCCTTCGACGCCGATGTGGCACGCGTGAGGCTCTGCGAGAGCAGCGGGAGTGAGCACTCGCCGGAGAGTCCAACCGATTTATCTGATCTTGTGAATTCCTTCATGGAGGAGAACGAGAGGGAAGGAGAAGGAGAAGAGGCGGCTGTTGTTCATGACAAAGATCACGAAAAGGGTGAAGAGGAGCTTGAAAAAATTGAGTGGTCTGATTCTGAGAAGAGGGAAATGTTGCAGGGTTTGTTTGCAGGGAGTGAAGTTGATGATGAGGATAACCGGAATGCGAAGGATAAGATAAGGGGAGAGGTTGAACATGCATATGGGCTCGTTGGGGGCGATTCCTTGTCGCCGGGATTCAAACGCCGGTTGATGTCTCGGCTGCGGGAGAAAGGTTTTGATGCTGGTGAGTACCATGCTACTAGTCCTAATTAATTTGTTACCAATCACCATATTTTCTTTTAGTTCTAGTATCTTCTTTTGCGCCAAAGTAAATGTGCTTTAATTCAATTCACTTTGGCACATTTTGAAAATGGTTGTCTAGAATAAAACGATTCCCACTCCACCCAGCTTATTCCCCGCAAAATTCTCTTGATTTACTAATTGATTAGTAGCCTATGCGTTCTAGACCATTTGAGGGGAACAAGTGTTATCAATCACATCCATGTCTTGCTTCCACTCAGGATGCACTGTATTTTGTTTTCTGGAACCATAGCCCCACAGAACAAAAATACGTGTGAGAGATATGGGAATCTTAAATGGAATATCCACATATTCTTTTCTAAATAGCATATTGAAGTTGCCATCGTTTAGCTGGATATATATGACTTACCACACTATCTCTCACTACTGCGGTAGAGTACAAGACAATCACATGCTGCAGAAACTCTTAAAAAAAAGCCTTTCTTCCTGAGAGACAACTACTTAGGTTAAGACTCCTCACCTTATCCAGCATGATCATTCTAACTCTTCCTTGAATGGGAATAGTAAAAGCCAGCAAAATTAATCACAACTATATATTGTTGTTATAGAAGTCCCTAGCTAATAGCTATCACACATTGGCTTTGCTCTTTGCTAGTTTTTGAAATGTTCACTAATTATGGGCCTTGTTTTGATGATTTTTTTTACCTTCCTTTCACAGGGCTTTGCAAATCGAACTGGGAGAAAAATTATGGTAGACTCCCAACTGGTGATTATGAATACATTGATGTCAATTTTGCTGGAAAACGGTACATTGTTGAAGTATCCCTTGCGGCCGAATTCGAAATAGCTCGTCCCACAAATCAATATTCTTCCTTGCTAGATGTTTTCCCACTGATATTCGTTGGTAAAGTGGACGACCTCAAGCGGGTTGTGAGGCTGATGTGCACTGCTATAAAGGGCTCCATGAAAAGCATGGACCTGCATATACCTCCTTGGAGGAGAAAAGGCTACATGCAAGCCAAGTGGTTTAGTTCTTACAGGCGAACAACTAGTGAGGTTGCGACTAGAAAGGCATCATCACCTTTATCTCCTGAGGCTTTATTCGCTAAAAGGTCCATTGGATTTGAAGCACGACCTATGAAAGCACACAATTGCAGGGATGATTATGTGAGTAAGACTGGGTTCAGAGTCGGCCATTTGACAGCTGCATTTAATTCCGATAGCTTCGGGCTGCAATGACAGCCCTTATTGATGCCAAGTGTATAGAACTGCTTTTGCTTTTTTGAAGTTGGAGTTGATAAGTGATTGTGTTAAGTGCCTTAGCCCAGGGCACAAAAAGAGCTTTGAGAACAAATTTTTCTTGTACGGTGCTCTGTGGCGTATTTTTGCATTTTGGGTAGGATTAGTAAGTAAGATTGCTAGGATTTTTTTTTATTGATTTGAAATAATTACTGTAAAAATCATTGTATAATAGAGAATTGGTTGCCTCCTATTCTTCGAATGAAGTGGCTATGGATCCATAGAACCTTCAAATATGCAATTTCTAGCACATTAATCCGGTCGGCAGAGTTGTTGAAATATAATTGTGTTGACTTTGTCTGTGTCCAACTTGCTTTGCCAAACTGAGTGGTCCAACACAGTAATGCATTTTTATATGCCCCAAGCCCATCTTGAAAAATAAACTCTCGCTTCCATTGCAAAATTTATCTTTCAAGTTTCAATTCACTTTATCATGGTTTGGTTGAAAGGAAAGAATGTCAGATTCAAATCCTCTGCCAACTTTTTCTGTGTCCAATCTTATTCCTTCAATTAAGTACTTATAAATCAATAAAAAAATATTTATATTTAAAAAGAAATTAATATTAATTAAAAAATAAATATATTATTACCGATTTGTCAATACTTGATTGAGGGACAGGATTGAAGATAAGAAAAAGGAGACAGAAGATTTAAATCCAAAAGTAATAAGTCTCGCTTGAAAAAATTAGGTTAAATGCCATATGGCAGTTGGCACATCATATTGCTTATTCAGATGGTAGTGAGCGTACAATTTCTTTACTTTCCAATATGTTGTTGAAAAAGTCAGAACAACGTTATCATGTTGGAAAGCTTCCCACTTGTCTCTTGCTGGTAGAATTATTCTATCTAAGTCTGTCATTAGTGCAGTCCCTCTCCATGCTATGCTGATTTTAATCTCCCATGGGGTGGTATGGGATTTACAAAGTTGGAGGATATGAACTCAGCTTGTGTGATGAAATTGGCCTAGAAAATCAAATCTGAAGACAAGGGCCTTTGGATGGATGTGTTGAAGGAGAAATATGATAAAAATCATGATTTATTCTTCTCTTCTACTACCAGAAATTCAGATTCTATAATCTGGAAATGTGTTCACCAGTGGCCAATTATTAGAAACCTGGAGTTCTGGGAAGTGGGAAATGGTCAAACTGTTAATTTGCGGATGGATCATTGGATTAGCAAAGATGTCTGCTTTACAGACCATGTAAACCAACCTATTACTCATGTTTGGGACTAAACAATTGCTGATATGACAGATGCTGATAACAATTCGAATTAGCCTATGCTAAGAGCTTTTCCCAAAGCATATTGTGAATAAATTTATATCAATTATTCCCCCTTAATGATTTTGGGCCTAATAGGCTAGTCTGGCTAGGGGAAAGAAGTGTCAATTTCTCCATAAAAGTGCTTACATAATGATTTAAAAAGATCAGGAAGATAATTTTCCAAATTTCTGGAGTAAACTTTGGAAATTGAAATGCCCTAAAAGACTAAAGTCTTTCCTTTGGATTGTTGCTCATGACAGACTTTTAACTAATTACAAAAGATTCATGTGAATAAAGGTTAATCCTAACTGCCACAACTGCCCAAACCATCATGAAACCACTGTTCTTTTCTTGAGAGACTATCATTATCTTCTTCCATATGGAACCAGATTGCTGTCCTAACAAGAATTCTTTTTTGTTCATTGAATCTTCAAGATTGGATTGAGGAGAACCTTAGCAACCATTTATGTTATCAACCTTAGCAAAACTGGCAAACTTTTTGGACGATTACTATGTGATTATTGTGGAGTTGGAGAAATAAGGGTATCTCTGACCCCAATTTTAACAAGCCTGGTATTCTGTACAAGGTTATTCTAAACTGCCATCATAATTTTGTGACCTTGGAAACTCCTACTGGAGTTACTGCTAGCTATCTATGTCAAATGTAATCCCCCTAGAGAAGGAATCATCAAAATTAATCCCGATAATGCTTGCAAGCACAACGCTACTCATACTCTAGCAGGCGATGGTAAGGAATTACTTGGGACAACGGTTGGGTGGTTTTACTAGAAGGCTTGGTACGACTAATGCCTTGGTTGCCAAAGCTTGGAGAGCTGTGGAGGGTTTAAATTTAGCATGGAGGAAAGGCTACCGACATATTGCATTAGATATGGATTCCAAAGCCCTGTACTTAATGATTAGAGATGATGACATGGGAAGTTTTGACACCAGAAACTTGATCAAGAAACTTAAAGAAGAAGCCAATCAAGCAACTGATGGACTAGCAAATCTCAGTCTAACTCAAGACCTACTGTATTGTGAGTGGAACCAGGCTCTGTTAAGGATAACACTTCAGGCCCAGTTGAGTTTTAGGAAGCCCAGTCAGTGGTTAGTTTACATTAGAAGGAACAAGGGAAAGGGTAAAATGGGCAAAAGTAATGAGTAACCGTTAGAGGAGGCAGAGAAGGGGAATTCAGTAGTAATGATTAATGAGCAAGCCACATCAGCAAAGGGTAATTCTGCATGGACAGCATAACATGGTGGTGAGATGAAGGGAGAAGGCAGTGAGGATTATAATTGTCATTTTTACATTTTTGCTTAGGGCAAGCTGAGCTTGCACGGGAGATTTCTCCTGGTTGTTTGCATTTTCTGCATTTTTTCTTGATCCTTGCTTGTATCTCCTTGTGAGACTATCCTTTGTGTGGACTAATATACTGATGTTTTGTTCCTAACTCTATCAATTTGGTACGGTGAGCATGGAATTTAATGAGGGTGAATGCCAAACACCAGGATGGACTCACGATTGGAAACGATAGAGAGGAATATATCTGCAATTGAAGATGGTTTACTGCGGTTGAGAGCTGAATCGGAACAGTGCGAAAATCATAACCAGGGATTAAGAGATGAGGTGTTGCAAACCAGAAAGAAGCTAGAGAAACTTGATGCCATTGAGAGTCTTTTGGCTTCGCTAGTGAAGGACAAGGGTGGTGTGATAGAAAAGGAAGAGTCGGCGGCTGATCGTTCTGAGCAAGGTGAGAATCGGAGGGTCACGACATACCCAGACCCTTAATTTCTGACCAATAAGGTAGAGATACCTAGTTTCAAAGGGGTAGACCGTAGACCTAGTGGGCTGGTGTGCTCAGGCTGAACAATATTTTGAAGCTTATGGTACGTCACCAAAACTTAAAGTATATCTGGCGATGGTTTGCATAAAAGGTTCTGCCCTTAATTGGTTTCGGTGGTTTCGTCAACGCAATGTGACGCTGACTTGAGATGTATTCAAGGCAGAGCTGCTGCAAAGGTATAGGGGTGATTCCATTGCCAATCTATTTAAACGTCTCGCAGTGGTGAAGCAAACATGGGCCATGGATAAGTATATTGACGACTTTCTCGCAAGAGAAGCACAAGTTCCAGTACTATCAAACGAACACTATTTGGGCTATGTTCTAAATAGCTTGAAGGATGAGGTACGGATGCGCATCCGAGCATCAGAATCGAAGGGGATACTGGATATCATGAGATTGGCTTAGGAAATTAATCAGGAATTGCTTTTCTAGGAGAATGTACAGGCTAGCCTGCGTTCCTATAGCCATAACCGATCACAAGTTAGGTTTGGGCTTGAACCCAACACTAGCCCAATTCGTGCTAGCCCATTTGCTAACAAGTGGAGCTCTGGTCAGCAGAATGCTCGCAAGACCGAGGGAGAACAAGCTAGGCCAAGTGGAACTATGCAGCGTCAAACCCAAACCTCCGAAATCTCTGCATACCGCTCCGTGGATGCATAATTCGTGGGTTCAACAGCCAAGCAGAGAGGGACGCGCCAATACTCTCACCAAGAGTTCTTGGATATGCGAGCGAAAAGGCTATGTTTTCGTTGTCGATAGCCCTACCATCTCTTGCATGAGTGCTCGAACAAGACGTTGGTCAGTTGACAAAAAGAAGTTTGAAGGGTCATTTACAGCAAAAACGCTTGAGAAGGAGCCTCAGTTTATAGTAATGGAGCTTCCCCTATTTTCGATAGGTGACATTTCGCAACCAAAGACGATGAAACTAAAGGGAGAACTAGCGGGTGGTCAAGTGGTAGTTATGTTGGATAGTGGGGCCAGCCACAATTTTATCTCAGGGGATCTTGTCTATCATTTTCAGCTTTCGGTGCAGCCGACCGAGGAATTTGGAGTGAGGCTAGGGGATGGTCGAAGGGTCATATCCAGAAAGGTCTGCCGAAATTTAAAATTGACAGTAGGCAGTGTTTTAGTAGTGGCTGATTACTTCATTTTTTAACTATGAGGCGTGGAAATTATTTTGGGGTGGCTTAGTTGGAAACACTTGGGGAAGTACAAGTTAATTAGCAACAAATGACTATGTCATTCTTGCAACAAAGGGTGCACGTAGAGCTCAGAAGAGACCCATCTTTGACTCGGGTCCCAGTGTCATTGTAGGCATAGCAAAAATCCAGAAAGGTCAATTTTTGTGCTGTACTGTGGGAGATAAATTCAGAAAATTAATTAACAAAAACACTGGTAATTTCCAAAGAGTAGCAGAAAGAATTAAATCAATTGGTGGATAAATTTTCGGTTGTGTTTGCCAAAAGGAGTTCACTTCCATCCTTCCATCCAACTGATCATCGCATCCCTCTTAAACAAGGCAGTGGACCAGTGTCAGTCAGACCATACAGGTATAGTCATGCCCAAAAAGACGAAATAGAAAGGTTAGTGGCTGAAATGTTAACTGCAGGGATCATCCGACCAAGTTCCAGTCCAATCTCAAGCCCAGTATTATTGGTGAGGAAGAAAGATGGTAGTTGCGTAGATTACCGAGTATTGAATAAAGAGAGCGTGGCTGACAAATGCCCAATTATGATAATTCAAGAAATGCTGGATAAACTCCTTGGGGCCTATTATTTTTTGAAGCTTAACCTCCGTTCTGAATATCATCAAATCAGGGTGGCAATGGCTGACATACCAAAAATCGCATTTCGCACTCATTCCGGCCATTATGAATTCTTAGTAATGCCGTTTGGATTGACCAACGCATCAGGCACTTTTCAAGCAACAATGAATGATGTTTTCTGACCACATCTACATCGCTTTGTGCTCGTTTTCTTTGACAATATATTGGTCTATAGCAGGTCTTAGACTGATCATATTGCTCATTTAACAGTGGTCCTGCAGTTGCTGGAATTTCACAAATTTATAGTCAACAAGAAGAAATGTCATTTTGGTTGTAAGTCTATTGAGTATTTAGGGCATATCTTGTCAACAAATGGAGTGGCTATGGATCCCTCCAAGATATCCAGTGTATTAAATTGGGGTCAACCTATATCACTCAAAAGTGTTTGGGGATTTTTGGGCCTCATTGGATACTATCGACGTTTTATATAAGGATATAGCAGTATAGCTCAACCACTTACTGCATTGCTGAAAAAGGAGAGTTCAGGGAAGTTTTAGTGGACTGAAGCAGCCCAAAAGGCTTTTGAGGTTTTGAAACAAGCTTTAATCTCAGCATCTGTGTTAGCCATGCCAGACTTCACCAAAACATTCACTATTGAGTGTGATGCCTCTGAAAAAAGGGTGGGCGTAGTGTTGATGCAAGAAGAACGTCCGGTAGCATATTTTAGTAAATCACTGGCTGGGCGCTCTATTTCACGAACAACCTATGAAAAAGAGATGATGGCCTTAGTTATGGTTATTCAACATTGGCTTCTTTATTTGATTGGTCGCAAATTTGAGGTTCGAACAGATCTAAAAAGTCTTTGACACCTATTGCAGTAACAAATCAGTACCCTAGCACAGCAGTATTGGATCTCCAAATTGTTGGGCTATGAGTTTGACATTGTGTATAAGGTCGGAATATCTAATAGAGCAGCTGATGCCATATCACGTTGGGAAGTGCTTATGGAACTGAATGGATTCAGTTATCCTCAATGGGTAAAGCTAGATAAATTGGAGCAAGAAGTGCAGCAAGATCCTCATTTTCTAAAATTATAACAGCTCTCCAGTCAGGTTTATTGGCACCTGGCCACTACTCCCTAATACAAAATAGATTGTTTTACAAAGGTTTGATGGTGATTCCTTCCCAATCTGAATGGGTTGATAGATTAATCAAAAAATTTCACTCTACACCTACAGGTGGACATTCTAGAGCATACCGCATATATAGCAGACCAGCATCCAACTTCTATTGGCCTAGCATGATGAAGAGGGTGCAACAATTTGTTACTAAATGTATTATCTGCCAACGTTAAAAATATGAGGCCTTATCCCCTGCAGGCTTACTACATCCTCTGTCTCTTCCAACTGCTATTTGGGAGGATGTATCACTTGATTTCATTTCTAGGTTACTGTGCTCACAGGGGGTTGACTGCATATTCATAGTGGTTGATCGACTATTAAAATATGGTCATTTTCTACCCCTGCGGCGCCCATATTTGGCCAAGGCTGTGGCAGAATTATTTGCCAAGGAGATTGTGCGCTTTCATAAAGTCCCTCGTTCCATAGTTTTCAATTGTGACCAAGTGTTTATCTCCCTGTTTTGGTCTATTTCAGATTACAAGGCACTACTTTGAAGATGTCTTCGGCATATCACTCAGAGACGGATGGACAGACAGAGGTGTTGAATAGGAGCGTGGAGGCATATCTGCGATGCTTTGCATTAGAGCAGCCCCTGCAGTGGACCAAGTGGTTGAATTAGGCAGAGTACTGGTACAATACCAACTTTCAAGTGTCTGCGGGAAAGACTCCTTTTGACGTAGTCTATGGTAGGAAACTCCTACTATTTTAAGGTTTTTGCCAGGAGAGACCACGGTAGAAGCGATGGGGGATACACTACAAGATAGGGATGAAATTCTGCGTCAATTGTACTATAATCTCCTTCGTGCCCAACAACATATGATGCATTATAGTAATAAACATAGGCGTGCAGCCAGTTTTAATGTGGGAGACAAGGTATTTCTTAAGCTTCGACCATACCGTCAACATTCAGTTTCTACTAGGATATGTCCTAAGCTAGCAGCCAAGTTTTGTGGCCCATTTACCATTATTAAGAAGGTCAAAGCAGTAGCTTATAAGCAGCCAAGTTTCACGTCTCACTCTTGAAAAAAGGTGGTTGGAGACCATCCAGCATTGGCAGAGTTACCTGAAAATCTTCAAGAGTCTGCTGACCCTCCTCACAAGCTAGAGCTTATTCTGGATAAGTGAATGGTACCACGAAATGACACTTGGGTTGAACACTTGTTGGTCCAATGGCAGGGCCGAGCCATTGATGAGGCCACCTGGGTCAATACCGCTAACCTTAGAGGACAATTTCCTCATTTCAGTCTTGATGACAAGATTGTTGCTGATCCGAGTGGCAATGTTAAGGATAACACTTCAGGCCTAATTGAGTTTGAGGAAAGCCCACATCAATGGTAGTTTACACTAGAAGGAACAAGGGAAAGGGTAAAATGGGCAACAGCAATAAGAAATCGTTAGAAGAGGAGGAAAAAGGAAATTCAATAGTAATGAATAATAAGCAAGCCACATCATAGAAGATGATTATGCATGGACAGCATAACATGGTGGTGAGAGGAGGGGTGAAGGCAGTGAGGATTGTAGTAGTCATTTCAGCATTTTTGCTTGGGGCAAGCTGAGCTTGCATGGGAGATTTATCCTAGTTGTTTACATTTTCTGCATTTTTTCTTTATCCTTGCTTGTATCTCCTTGTGAGACTATCCTTTGTGTGGACTAATATACTGCAGTTTTGTTCTTAACTCTATCAGGCTCCTAGTACTTTGAACAATGTCTTGCTTGCTGATGCCACGGGAGTTACTCCTAGGAACATTTTTTTGTAACTTTTTTGTAGTTTGTTTCTTTCTTTTGAACTTTGGCCCCGTACAACTATCACAAAAAAAGGTCCATATCAATTTTTATTTTTTTTTGTGTAACAACGAAACAAGCAAAGCAAAGTTAACGGGATGCTCCACTAACATCCAGACCTCCATCTGGTGGACTATGGAAAAGATGAAGACACAAGGGAACATTGTGACCATGAGCAGCCAACCAATCTGCCGTCCTATTACACTCCCTGTAGACATGATATAACTGAACTTCCCAGCCTCTCTGAAGCAGGTTCTGAATACTGGAAATCATGGAGGAACAAGGATGCGTTGCCAAGCAACCTTCCAAAATCAACTGCACAGCAGATGAAGAATCAGTTTCAGAAGAACTTTTACTAAGCCTCTGTCCCAAGCAGCCAACAGAATCGTGTAAATCCCCCGAGCTCAGCCATTAGGACACTCTGGTTCCAAGTCTCTAGAGAAGCCAAAGACCCACTTGCCCTGTACACATCTGCAAACACCTCCACAGCTAGCATGGTAACCTCCCATGTTACACGAGCCATCAGAAGATCTCAGCCAAAGAAGCGAGTCTGTTTCGAGCCAGCACTAGCCAGTGACTGAAGTGGAGAGGAATCCGTATTCTGCATTTCCTGGGCACGGAAGATAACGGAGAAAAACAAGTTATAGATTTGTTGCTGGTGCCCACCAAAAACAATGCTATTTCTATTCTTCCAAATAAACCAAGTCCCAAAGCCAAAAATCAGACTCCATTTCACACCAAGATCCCTCCCATATTGCCGCTAACAATTGCCTCGGATCCAATTCAGGGTAGAACTCCCAAAGAAATCTTGCCAATGAGTAGGATGAACAAGACGCCGCCGAAGGGACGGATAGTCCCGAATGGCATGAAGGGCACTTTCATCCTGAAGTCCGCACCTTAGGCAAAGCAAAATCCGCATCTTTTTCATTGTTCTCAAACAAAGCCTGGGAAATTAGCTAAAGCTCGGGCCCATTACAGGGGAAAATTTCTTGGTATAAGCTATGCAGTTCCAAAATACAAAATGAAGTAATCTACCTTTCAGGGAAAATTTCCTTGGTATATGCTACTTCTTGGTACGCCTTGTATCTTTTTCATTGTTCTCAAACAGAGCCTGGGAAATTAGCTGAAGCTCGGGCCCATTACAGATATAACATAGTTCTTCAAATTCGATTCAAGGGGAAATTTTCATAGTATATACTAAGCAGTTCCACCATACAAAATGAAGCAATTTACCTTCAGAGAAAATTTTATTGGTAAATGCTATTTCTTAGTACGCCTTGCATCTTTTTCATTGATCTCAAACAGAGCCTGGGATTCTTCTCAAACAGAGACTGGGAAATTAGCTAAAGCTCGGGCCCATTACAGATATAGTGTAGTACTTTAAATTCGATTCGAGGTGAAGATTTCTTGGTATAAGAAAAGCAATTCCACCATACAAAATGAAGTAATTTACCTTTCAGAGAAAATTTTCTTGGTAAATGCTCTTTCTTTGTACGCCTTGTATCTTTTCATTGTTCTCTGGCAGAGCCTGGGGAAACTTTCTTGGTATATGCTAAGCAGTTCCACCATACAAAACGAAGTAATTTCCCTTTCAGAAAAAATTTTCTTGGTAAATGCTATTTTTTGGGACACCTTGTTTCTTTTTCATTGTTCTCAAACAGAGCCTGGGAAATTAACTAAAGCTCGGGCCCATTACAGATATAATGTAATTCTTTAAATTCGATTCAAGGGGAAACTTTCTTGGTATATGCTAAGCAGTTCCCCCTTACAAAATGAAGTAATTTTTTCCCTTTCAGAGAAGATTTTCTTGGTATATGCTATTTCTTGGGACACCTACTGACTTCTTTCAGTGAAAATTTTGCAATCAAAATAGTGATTTTTTTTCAATGCAGCAACTTCAGTGAGATTCACCAGTCACAGCAAAGACAATTTCAATTTTCCTAAAAAAAAAAGGAAAAATAAAAACAAAGAATAGATATCTGTAGGCACCGTTAGACGCAAGCTGCTAACAAATCAAAGCAGATTGCCTGGAATGTGACCCTTTTGTGAAACAAAAGATTTTAATGTAAGAGAAGGGTCTGTGAAAAAGCCAAATCCTATGCTATTTCCCTCTTCTCCCCTTCTCATCACAAACCCAAAGGGGCGAAACCAAAAAAAAAAAAAAAAGAACTTTCGAAGGCACTGACACAGAACAAAGAGAATGTAAGAAGCTCGGTAAGCAGATTAGTCGACAGAGACCAAAAAAGGATCTCACAACAACCGGCCAGTTAGCTTCTCTGATCCATTTGATTTGGCTACAGCCGCTATGGCACATTCAAGATCAAGGGTACTGGTTTTTTCATCTCCACCCTTCCCTTGGTACATGTAGCCTCGCACAACAACATCGAAAGCGAATGCTCAATAACCAAATATCGGAAAAGCTATGGTGCTAGAGAATTGGTAAGATCGAGCAAATTAGAAAAGTAAGCCGTGCGTAGGAACGCAAAGAGATGAACAACAATCGGAAACCCTAACCCTAGAAATCTTGGGGTTGACACGGGAGAGAGGCTTTAAATTTATAGTCACACATAATACTTGATCAGCGCATAGGATAGATCATGGCCGTTCATCTTCAAACAATCTGACGGATACTAAGCACAAAGGAGCGTCGATATAAATGTTAATCAATTCAGTCCTTTTTTTTCTTCCTTCAATTTTAATTAATTATGTACGAGGTGAAAGAATGATAGAATAATGAGATTAATTGATTGAAAATTTGATATAAAAACTATATTAAGTAAATATTAGTCTTAGATGGAATTTCTCTTAATTTGCTGAATAAATACTGAAAACTTGAATGAACTAATCGTTAAAATTAAAAGCAATAATACATAATTTACATTTTCACTGCATTACTAAAATTTATATAAAGAATTTTATATTACTTAAGATTGTCACTTGTTTAAAAACCTAAAATATTTTATTACAAGTACAAAATATTAACTAAATTGTTGTTTATAAATAATATAAAAAAGTTTACACTTTAAATTAAAATTATTTAATAATTACAATTACCAAGTTGTTAAGACTCAAGTATATATTGCTAACAATTGATGCACTGTGTAAATATCATATTTCTACAAATCATTAACTTTAATCGGTGTCATGTTCAGCTACCTTAAGGGGTATTGTTATTTTTAAAACAATTATTTTTAATATTAAAATAAAAAATAAATAAGTAACCAAAAAATAAATAATAAATAATATTTTTATTATATATTTACTTGAGAGTAATAATACATGTAAGAGATAGGTTAAAGTCTCCAATCAATCAATCATCTAATGAAAGCATATTAACTGAGGTTATGTCGGGATAAAAATGTGGCTTCCTTCTCGTACTGCTGAGGGGTTGTCACACAGTACCAGAGGTCAAGTGTCCAATACATGTGTACAGAAGGAAAATTATATTTATAAGTTTTATCTGTTGGATGTTCATAATTTTTTAAATTAAAAATACTTTAAAATTATATTTAGATGTGAAATTGGACAGAAAAATGTGAAAAAAGAAAAGTTTAGGATAAATATATCCTTTATATAAAAAATTTATGAAAAAAGAATGAGAAATTTTAAATAATTTCTCAAAAACTTTTTCTAATCAATTCTTATGAATATTTTAAAAATTTATTAATTTAAAAAATTAAAGAATTTTAAACATCTAAAATAAGAAAGAAGTTATTCTTAACCTATCTTATTTTTCCATTCTCTTTCCGTGTAATTTTTAATGATTCTTTTGTCAATAATGCTTTTTTCTCCTCCGTTTCTACATTAACGAGATACTTCACCAAAAATCTTCTACTACGTCAGTTTTGAATTTTGGTGAACAAAAATGGAATTTTAAAAGTATAATGTAAGTTTTTAATAATATATAAATATATAATTAATTTAGTAGGATACATACTTAAATAATCTCCATCATATATTTGAAATGTTATATGTTAAAGGTATAACGTAAGTAGTTAATAATATATAAATATATAATTAATTTAGTATGATAAATAATTAAATAACTTTTTCATATTTTGAAATGTCTTTGTATTGAATGTATAACACAAGATATTAATAATGTATAAATATATGATTAATTTAGCATGATAATCAGTTAAAGAAATGAGCAAGAGAAAAGAGCAAGAACAAATTTGATGACGTAACATTTAAGGTCAAATTTAACATGTGCTCCCGTGATGATATAGTAGAAGAAAAATGGTGAGGTGGCATTAGGTGTAAAAATAGTGGGAGCTTGGTTAAATAAATAAATGGAAGGAAAAAGCCAAAAGAAATTTGATAACTTGACTTTCAAAGTGAAACTTAATATGTACTCATGTGACATGATGTAAGAAAAATAGTGAGATAGCCTTAGTATATATTTGGATGAATGGAGTAAAATGGTTTGTAATGGAATTGAGTGATAAAAAAGACTCAACTTATTATTTGTAAGTTTTTTAAGGAGGAAAACCCAAATCACTCCATACCATTCAAACTCTCAAATTTTTATACTCTCCAATTTGGAAGATTTGAGACAGAGTGGTTCCTTCTTTTATGTTTTTAAATGGTCATATTTACCTTTTTAACCCTTATAACTTTAATCACAAAAGAAATAATAAAAATTAAAATAATAGTATTAGAAATTAAAATTGTAATTTACTCTACTCTATTAATAACTATTATAACTTTTAAATAATAGAAAAAAACTCACATCCATTATCTCATTAAAACTTTTAAATAATAAAATAATATTTGTTTATATTTTCACTTTGTTCTATTCTAAATCACTCTATTATAAATTACTCCACTTTATTTTTTTCAAAACTTTTAAACATAGCCTTAGGTATAAAAATGGTGAAAGCTTTTTGATGTGCGAATATCATGTTCTTTCATAGCTAGGATTTGATTACAACTTCATATGATTTAACCAATTTCAACAATTAATCATATATATTAAACAAAATGCACTAAGAAAATAATTTACAACAATTGGGTTGAAAATAAGAAATAAATTATACTGATTCTTGTATCGTATTTGATTTTTGTATCGTATTTGATTCAAGACCTTCATCAATACCATCGTTAGGATAGATAATAAGTATATATTTGATTAGTTTATTTTATACTTAAAATAATTTATAAAAAAAAATTTGATTAAAAATTTTAAAAAATATAATTTGTTTAAAAAAATTAAACTTTACCACACTTGTACATAATAAAAAAGAGACTAAATTACTATTTTAGTCCTCTAAAAATTCACTTAACATCAATTTATTCTTTTAAAGATATGTAACATCAAATTAGTCATCTAAAAATTTAAAGTGATATCAAAATGATCTTTTAAAAATATGTGATATCAAATTAGTTATTCAAAAATTTAAAGTGACATCAAAATGGACTTTTAAAATTGTCCTTCAAAAGGATCATTTTAATATCATTTTAAATTTTTAAAAAATTAATTTGATATCATATATTTTTGAAAGATCAAATTAATATTAAGTAAATCTTTAAATGATTAAAATGATAGTTTAGTTTAAAAAAAATACAAAACAAAGCATTTATCTCAAACCCCAATAATCGCATCCAAAAATAGAAAGCAAATTGGGTGAATTTAGAAAGAGTAGACGCTGTGGGCGGTCCTGATTCGCCGCAGCATAAGCAACACCGTATTCCGTATGGGAGCCATCGGGTCTCACCCAAACTATAAAAGGGAGTAAAAGACACTTGTCTTTAGAGTGAGAAAGCGAGGGTTTCCCAGAGAGAGAGAGAAAGAGTTCCAAATCCAGTTTCAATTTCTTTTTTTGTAATTTATAAAAAAAACAAAATTTTGGCGTTGCTGATAGGCGGATCGGACGCCCAGCGAGTCGCCACCACCGCAGATCCGGCATGGAGGGCGTTGGGGCCCGACTCGGGCGGTCCTCGACTCGGTACGGGCCGGCCACGGTGTTCAATGGACCGGTGAGGAAGTGGAAGAAGAAATGGGTCCACGTATCGCCCTCTTCTGCTTCCTCCAACTCCAACAACAACAATCACTCTCACTCTCACTCTCACTCTCACTCTCACTCTCACTCTCACTCTCACAATCCCACTTCCAACGGTAATAACGGTTCCCATATCCTGCTTTACAAGTGGACCCCTATCACCCAAAGCCAGAACGCCAACGCTAATACCACCACCACCAACAACAACAATGGGGACTCCAACTCCTCCAAGGAGGTCGCTGCGCCTGAAGAGCCACCTCGCAGGAAATTCAAATATGTTCCGGTATTTCAATGACAATGCACTCCTTTTTATCTATTTATTTATTTATTTATTTATTTCTGTTTCTTGAACTTGGGTTTTCTTGGGAGGTTAGGAGAGATATTTTTGTTGTAAGTGGTCTTGTCTTTGTGCCTTACAGTTAATTTTGACCTCTTTCTGATTAGGTTGGTGCTTGATTTGTGTTTACATGGGTTTAAATGGGGGTTTTGTTGGATGAATTAAGAGAAGCAAGACAAGATTTGGTGCTTTGGTATAGAGGAACTAAATTTGTATATAAAGAAGTAATTTTTTTTTTAATATAACAAGTTTGTTATCAGAGTTGTCAAGCTGATTATTTGAGCTGGGCGTGTTGGAATTGAGGGGAATAATATCATGTAGAATGAGGTTGTTACTAGACTTCTTGACTTGGGCAGAAAGTATAAGCAATAGGCATTTCAGGGGGCCTTCGGGGTACCAATGTAATGGTTGGAAGTTAATACCGGATTCAATTTTTGGTTCTAAGCTGAGTTTCCCATTTTGGGAGAAACATAAAAGGAAGTCCTTGAATGGTACATGGCAATGGGCCACAAAGAGAAGCCTCTTTTTTTTTTCCGTCTATTCATCAATGGGTAGAACATATTTCAGGGCCTGCTTAATTACTAACACTACTCAGATATGCAATTAGCAAGGTTACTTTGAGATTAGTTTCATGTCCCCTCTTCATGTGCCACGACCAAATGTTCTCCACATGAATACCATACATTTGTACAGATTAAAGAACTGGTAAAATGCATTTTGTATGTGGCTAAATCTTCCTATATCCACCAAATATTTTAGACTTGTGCAAAGGTACTGTTAACTAAGGTGTTAGGGATGCTGATTGGGAATTTTATGGATGGATAATGTTACATTTCCGTCAATTTTTGTGTTTAGATTGGAAAAGCAGCCCCTTCACTTACAGGGGCAAGGCTGCATACTTTTGACCGTCCCTAGACTCCACAATGATGGGAGACTCATGCAGAGGCTGCCCATCAAATTTGGAAAATAAATGCTTTTTTATTTTGGGTTGGTAAGCTAAGTAATATGCACATAAAGCATACTTCACATCGGTCAAAACTGGACTGTCTGTATGGACTAGAGTAGCCTGATAAATTGTGTCCTATTCAGCAGTACTTGTTTCTTGGAAGACACTTTTGCTATCCCTTATTTCTTAAGCATTATTGAAACTTGTGTCTTGACATGCACTAAGGTGGTCAATTCACTTTTTTTAATTTATTTTTGTATATTTCTTTAAGAAGATAATAAAAAAATATAGGAGTAATGAAATTGCAAATAACTGACACTAACCGCAACTTCTTAAAATTTTGGTTTACGATTTATATACTGGAGACATTATGAGACCATATTAAATTGATAGAGGTTTAAATTAAGCTCAAGCCATATGCTGCTCCCTGTGTGTGTGTGTGTGTGTGTGTGTGCGTGACGGAGAGAGTGTTTGAATTTTTCAAGATATAATTTTAATGGGAATTGACAATCAGCTGATCAAGGAACTACTTGGTATTTATGATTCTTGCATGTTTGCCTCAAAGGATCTGTTTTTCCATGAGTGATTGAAAACAGCAGAGAAAAGGAATAAAGATAAAAAATGTGAGGATTCTTAATTTGTCAAGATAAAATTTTCTCTCATTGTTCAGTAGAATGCTAATTTCTTCTGGTTGCTTGCTGAATGAAAATAATATAAGGACAAATTACTTTTTTGTTATTGGAAACTCCAAGAAATAATATTGGGGTAAATTTTTATCTTCTTATTCCTAAATGTTATCTCATGAAGCTACCCACTGTGCAGTACTGTTTGGGCTATCTGTTGGCCACATGTTTGAAGAAATTAGAATCAGGGACAAGAAATATGGTTTATGATTCATTTTGTACCCTTTCATTTTGAGGATTACGATCCAAAGAGTGTTAGAGGGAGACCGGGATTATTTTGGTAGGGATGGCAAGAAAGGATATCTTTGCATAATGGGAAGTGGATTGAGATATAATCTAATGGAAAAAGAGAATCCATTGGCAGAACCAGTCACCCATAGCCAAATTGCAGAGATCCTGATCTCTTTCTTCCAACTGATCTCATTTTCTGAACAGCTGATAATATCATTTCATTTCCTGATATATGTTTGAAGGATTACTGAAGGAACGTCCTAGATAAGCTTTTTGTCTGTTATAATATTAGGGAATAGATGGAAACAGAGTGGTAAGAGAAGCATAATACTTTTATTTGTTCTTATGACTCTTTAATTTATTAGATCTAAAGAAAGTGGTTTACTGCACCTGTAGTAAGATTTGAGACCAGAGGTATTGATGCAGTTAGCCATAGGGTGGTTGGCTATCACAGAACTAACTGTTTCCTCTCATTAATGATGCTGTGACATGATGCTGATCACATACCTAGACCTAATCTAGGGAGTTGTAGGGTTGTAGTGTTGCATTGGGCACTTTATACATGTGTTGGAGATGGTATGTGCGACCTTAAAAATGATGTTTGTCATGTTCCCTATGAACACATTCTCTGGTTATTAGGTGGAGTTTACCATCGAGAACAAGAATCACTCGTGATTTTGCTTTCAAATTCAATAGTATTGCTTGCAGTTATGAATTGTTATTTTTAAAAATTGTGTCATACAACTTACAGTATTCAACAGTAATAATTATACCGGAGTTTTTGGTCCATGGTTTGCTCAAAGTAATCTCTGTTACATTTACATCATTGATGAATCATTCCGTGTTTGTGCTTTTGGTTCTGATTAACCTAGATAGGTGGTAATAAATTGATACCGGTCTATTAAATGCTAATGAGCATTGGGAAGACATGTTAATCTGGGCTGTCTGATGATGCAGGTTGCCGTACTAGAGGAGCAGAGAAATGAAGCTGTGGAAAATGAGGCTGCTGAGAAGGTTGATGATGAAGCTAAACCAATTGATGCTGACCCAAGTGCAGCAGAACCAACTCACAAGAATGAGACTTTGGATGAAAAACCTGACATAAATGATGTCCCGGTGGAAGAAAGTCAGGTAAACCTTTGCTTGTCTCTTAGTTTACTTCATGTTTCTCTACATATTTTTCCAAGTTTCCAGACTATTTATTGTCTACAAAGTAATAACCGCAGCTGGCTGGCACAATCTATACTAGGCCTCCATAAATTGATAAAAGGGCACGCATTCTGCAGTTAAATTAGACAATGGAGGTTCTCATCTGTCTCTTTGGACTTTGGTCAAGTTATATGGTTCAAACAAGCATTATGCAATTTGAAAAATTATGGATAGTACGCTATTATTATCATGTTATTGAGACGTAAAATACTAAATTTACATGCCTCAAATTTGTCCTGTCCATTCAATATGAAATCAAAATGACTAGAGCTACTTGACTTGATCTAATTTCTTTCATTAATATATTAACTTTGGTTTTATATTGCAGTCTCGGGACAAAAATCAGGGTGTACGCCAAGATCTGAATGAAAGCACATTAGATTTAAGTTTGGGCTTGACATCGCATGATGATGAACATGATTCTGATTCGAAAACTAATCAAATAAGAGATGGCCAGTTACACAACTGGAACTCTAGTAGCACTGGAACATGAACAGGGACGACATATAATTCTCCGGATATTGAGAACATGATTGCATCAGTTGTATACATGTGTCTGATGAAAGGGAAATTTCCCCTGGGCTTTATGTTCAGCCACTGGACATTTAGGATGCTTATTGTAACGGCATATGCCTATGGTATG
The DNA here is from genome assembly GCA_019955255.1 of Castanospermum australe. NCBI lineage: Eukaryota > Viridiplantae > Streptophyta > Magnoliopsida > Fabales > Fabaceae > Castanospermum > Castanospermum australe. The sequence continues at coordinate 117,439 of NSJW01000826.1, forward strand.
TTTTGTTTTTTGTTATTTCAGTGTCCTTGCTGGGCTGATTGTAATATGTAGTTTAGGAACAGAGAGTATACCTTTTCCCAATCATTGGACGGTTATATTCTTTTCCCAGATATTTACTGGGATAGGACATTCTGGACCTGCAGACCATATGAAGTTGGAACGGATTTTTTTTTTTTTAATTCAAACAACATTGCTGATGAAATTGTGCTATTGCTGATTGTAATTCAAACAACATTGCTGATGTTTTTTTTGAAAGTCATCTCGTGTGAGATTCTCCCACTTCATCTTTTTGTGTTATGCTTTATGTATGTCTGCTACCCACCGAGCTTGAAAGCATTACAGTTGTGCCAGCCGCTGATTATGCAAACACAGTGCAGGATTATCACAATTGTGTGCATTTGCAGTATTTCACTTCACCAATCTCCATGTCTGCTTGAGGATTCTCACACTCTGGTGTCTTTCGGCAATCCCCTCCGTCAATTTCCATCTGCCTCTGATTTTATTTGGTCTATTCACTCAAGTTGCTTCTTAGTCTACTCAATTTATTCTTCATACACGATGCATTACTGGATCTGAATTTTCACTCTTCTATTAGAAGCTTGGGGCAATATTCAAGCCAGCTACAAAAACGCATAACTGGCCAGAATAGAAATGGTAACTGGTTTATTTTGCAGATTGACTGCGAATGTTATTAATTCAAGATCCATGATCAATTATGCTAACAAAAAAATAGAAGACGCACATTAGGGACCTGTCGCATTCGGTTGCCCACTAATCTCAAGTCCCTTATTCTACAACAATCAAATAAAGGAGGAAAACATACAAAAATGAGAATGATAGAACAGTTGGAGCCTTGCCAAGAAACAAAGATGAACTGCACGTCCATAAGTATGAATTTGATTGCATGTCCCAACAGTGAAAGCTACAAACAGGGCATCTGCCTCCGAGTTCACAATAACTTGGGATTCTCAAATATTTTCATCATCATTCTTTTGCAACAGCGGCATGTGCCTCTGAGGAATAGTCATGCCTGAAAAGTAGGACAAGTTAGTAGATGTATCACCGAGATGCACATTCAGTGCCAACAACAATCTTTGCAACAAGTGCAAAAATATTGGGAAGGTATCACACAAAGATAATCAACAAAACTATATAAAGAAACTACTCATAATATAAGACGGTTTCATTGAACCTGTAATTGTATTTCTTCCCTCTCTAATGCCTTCTTTTTTCTTTTTGAGCAAAATAATCAAAATTTGATTTTTTTGAAAAAACCAGAATCAACAGCATGCTCAAGAAAGTAAATTTTATCATTTTCTGATAAAAAAAAGAGTGACCCAGTGCACACAACTCCCACCATTTTGGGGTTGAGGGAGGTTCAAATTTACACAGCTTTACCCCAGTGAGTGGAGAGGCTGTTTCCGCAAACCTATGATCACAAGATCACAAAGTAGCAACCTTATTAAATAATTATAAATATCACTCACCGCAATTTGCGCGAGAGTTGGTATATGCCTGTCCCTGCCATTGCGATGTTTACACTAAATAGGTTCCAATTTTTCTGCTACATAGGAAAGAATTGCGATAAATGTATCTGGATCATGCAAGATTGTATTGTACGCAGAAACAAGAAAATATACTCTCAATAATACTCAGAAAGTGATCTATTTCATTTTTCCTACTCTTATTTTCTCTTTGTCATTATGATCAGTAACCAAATGTGAATGAAGAACCTGTAGCACAGAAAAGTAGTACCTAAATGTCACAGTTATTTACTAAGAGATTGGAATATTGGCAGCTCCAGGTATTACAATAAGCCTATATAGTTTTAAATTTCTAAAGCAAAAATGGTTATCATAGATTCTCACACGCACACACACGCACACACACAGACACAGAGACAGAGACAGAGAGACAGAGAGAGAGAGATAAGGGAGTTGCTTGTCCTACAATAACCAAAATCAGCAAAAGCAAAGAAAGGTAAGATTCTGGAGAAAAGAATGCATGCCCGAGAGACATGTATTATTTATCTCATGATTTATTCCATAAAAACATGGATTTAATATTAGATTCCAATTTGCATATTAGAGTTAGTATGTTCTAGCCTAATTGATGTCAGTGAACCTACAAGTCAAATATGTACGTCATACTTTTACAATGTAAGAAAAGAGAATTATGCAACTGCAAACCAAAAATATGTACATGTCATCTGAAGTGAAGGTAAAAAAGCCAAATGATAAAGGTCCTTAAATTATCCTCAGTGGCCACAAATACATCATTATTTGATGAACTAGTTAAAAGCAATCTGTCTTAAAAAAAATAAAACTTACTGGAGTGATTACAGTGCTGTAACGAGACCAGATAAGTCCAGTAGCAGTGACCGCTGGGTAGAAGACAATAGGAATCAACAATGATAGATATAAATAAAACCTCATAGACAATAAGATATGCTAAAACTGCTTGCATAATACAATTTGAACTCGAATACTCAGCACTCCATATACCCATCCACTTGAGCGTGTGTGTACCTTTGGGAAATCCAGACATGCACATGTATATAAGTGTATGATGGGCAAGTGCATGCACAAGTGAGAGAGAGAGAGGGAGGGTCAATGATAGATAACAGTAAATGCAGTTGATATGCACGTGCCTACCTATTTGCTGAGGATAGGAAAGTTTCTCAGGTGGTTTCGAGAAATCAGCAATATTGGCAATGCTGATGCCCCACTTAAATGTAGGTGCCCAGAAGTGAACTGCATAAAATAAGTGGTTGATTTATGAATTGGTACAGATTGACAATGATAATCTTAACAGTTAATAACAACATTGGTGACTGGTGTACAAAATAAGAGACAACAATGTGAATTAGGGAAAAAAATAATGCCTTTCACCTGTCAAATATAATCTATTGGTACTTTCGAGTGAGTAATGTTTAAATTTTAGTACAAAACAAGCAAGCCTTCCAATGAGATCAAGAATTCTTTAATTTTTCTTTCGTTTTTTCATGGTTAGACCACATTCAAGGATTCTTATGTTTCCAACTGCAACTCCAGAACAAGTCACCTTGATTTTTCTTTCTGGTTTCCATATCTCAGAAGACAAATTCAAGTTCGAATGCATTCTTTATATATCACATTATAACAAGAAGAGGTTAGTTCCAATTCACCAAAAAAAGGGAGTCTACTTCCAGCTTTTTTTCGCACAAAAATCCTACAAAGACTAGAGTAAAAGAAAGCACTGATCTTTGCAAATAATCATAGCCCTTCAAACAGCATTTCATTTGCCATAGTATGAGTGAGTTTTTATGCTGGTGTCTTTTTCACTTCCCTAAGATGACAAAATATGATCTTTCAACTTTTTGCTGGTCATTCTTCTCAATTTTTATCTACCCACCCCTCTTTTTTTGCTCAGGCTATGGTAATTATTTAAAAAAAAAAATAGATAATAGTCTGGACATTAGTTGGACTTGCATTCTGCAGGAATATAGAACATTTTTGGAAATTGATTTCCAAACCTGACTCAAGTTTGAAATGAGGGAATTAAGGATGGCTGTCCTGGCACTAATAATATGCGGTGGCATTCTTATACAATCTAATTCAAATTCACAAATTCTTAATTTCTTAATCTTAATTGGCCATATATTCAATTCTGATGGTAAGCAAAAAACGGAAGACTGATGTCAGAAATAAGATAGTAGACTTGAGTCCTTGGAGATTAAGATTGCCACTAATCTCTAAAATCTTATAAGCATAAGCAACAGTATTCAAGGTCATCCATATAAGCACCATACTCCAAGTCTGCTAAAATTGAAGCCACTTACAATTGTTGGACTTGGTTGATAAATTACAATTTGTATCTTAACACCTGAATCTAGCTTCAACTAGTACCATCCACATCTCAATAGTAGCACAGAACATATATAAATCTTTATTAACTTGTTTCTCCCAAAGGCCCTCATTATGCTACCTTCACTCGTCAAATTTCCAACATTTTCATCTTATTGTTCTTCATCTTTGATAAGTACTAGTTTCATGATGTAATAAATCCCCAGGGCATGTAGAGATTTCAAGTTCATCATCATAAATTTGATTTGGATAAACATACCAAGGAAAAGGCACAACTATAATAAAACGACAATGAGACTAATATAAAGGAATCTCAACAATTCCGATTGATCTAACTAGAACTTTGGTAACCCTTCACACCCAAAAAAGAACCATTTTAAGGTGCAACCCAAAGTCAGATTATGTTCACAATTTTGACCGAGAACTATACCAAAAAAAAAATATTAGGTTATGTTTACCAAAAAAAAATCTTTGGTTACATATGGAATCCTTATCTAAGCGAAACCCTGTAGCTGCAAACAGATATTCCAATCAAAACAAAGCAGCCGAAAAATGAAGATGGGAAGCTCCATATGGTAGAGAAAATGACAAATATATAACAGAAATGAAAGGATTCTAATACCAAAAAAAGAAGAAGAAATGAATGGATTCAAAAGAACTCCGCTGCTACCAGTAGAACGATAAGCGAGGTAACTCACTGGTTTTGGGCCCTGCCGGGTGATTCCACAAAGCTTGGAGCTTTGAAGCAGCCATGAATTTCCCCTTCAATTCTGCTCTGGTTATCTGGTGCAGCGAACGGCGAACGCACGCGAAATGGGTTCGGCGAGCGACTCGGATGCTGTCTACTGCTGAGAAAGATACCATATATAGCTCAATCATCGATGCGTGGGATCCACTCGAAAAGGAACCGGCCAATTAAATCACTCCATGTGGCTTAACTGGGTCAAATCTCCTCTCAAATATTGTTGACTGAGGTTTGGTTTGGGGCAAATTGGTAAAAGCACTTGCGAAGTAAAGAATAATGGCAATGCAGTTTCGGTTTTAGCGGCTTCAGCAGCGCACTCCCATGAAAAACAAGAGTGGCTGATTATATCTTTGCCGTCGCATCCACCGCCAACGTCCGCCGCCGACCTTTCCACCTCCTCAACCACACACCGCCGCGTCAATTTGGTAAGATTTACTCAAACCTGGATCTTTTTTATTTGTTATGTTCGCCGTCCGACAACCTTGCCAGCATCATCCATGATTCATTCTCAACTCTTCCCTCCCGCGCAAAGTGGATACAAAACCTATATTTCTTGTTGATTTTGGGAATTGGAATTTTTCGTAGGTGTTGGTTTTTCATCAATTAAGAGTTAAATCTCCTGAATTGGAATTAGTAATGACTTTATCGTTTCCATAGTATCAGGAATTTGTTTCTACCCATCGCCCCAGTAATTTTGATGTTAATTTGTGAAGCTTTGCTGTTGATTAGCTAGCTCTAAAATTTTTGTGTTTTGGGGCATTTTTACACAAACTCTGCAATTGTTGCATTGTTGCCCTTTAAGATTTCTGTGTCTGTAGTGGATTTATGTCGGGAAATATTGCCATCTTAGACAAGAGCGGTTGGTTATGATGTTATAAGAATTAGTTTACCACTAAGATTCAAAAGGACTGTGTTATGGAAGATGAGCTTCTCATAAACCTGTCCTTTGTTTTTAGTTTTACTGTGAATTCGGTTTGATTGGTTAACCCATATGATTTCTTTGCTTCAATCTCTTCATTTACCATTTCTTTTGCTCTGTAAAAATTTCCTTTCTAAAAAATTGTTATTGTTATTTATCTCCGACAAACTAAAGCTTGCTGTGTATGGCTTGATTTATGAATAGTTCTGCTTCTGTGTATTAAAAAATGGGTCTAGTGAACCCTCACCAGCTGATGCAACCCAAATCTCTTGTCTGCCGCCAATTTTTGTGGTTTAATAAGCTATGAAACTGTGAATAGTTCATTTAATGGTTATCAAATATTGCTCATTGTTTTTTTTATTACTCAGATTTGAATTGGAGAGAACAAGGAAGCTACGTTCATGGATTCACAGGGCCAGACAACTTCTTTGCAGCGACTTCAGAATGTGGAAAAGGTAATATTTGAAATTGGCAGCATTTAGAAACAACATCAAGGCAGTGACAGAACCTCACAGTTTGTCTTGACTTTTTTTATTTTTATGCAGAGAATTGTCAAGGTTTTGGAGCTTGCAGGAGGAGTCATGGATGAGCTTGCAAGCCCTACTGGTCCTAGGAAAGACGTGGTCCAAAACCATTGCCTTGAATTCATGCAATTAATCAAGGTCCTTCTCTTTTCAGAGCTCGGAAATCCATTTTAATGTTTTGTCTATACATGTAAAATGCAAATTAAGAACGTGGTAGTAAAAAAGAACAATCACACGAGCAAAACTGCAGTAGTACAGCTACTCATTAAAATCTTCCCATGTCAAGAATTAATAATACATAGGCATAACAATAATCAAAGTTTACGGATGTAATACCAATCTTGCTCTAACACCACCTATATTGCTTGCAACCAGCATTTCTCTGAGCTACAATCTGAACTCTGAATATGTGATTTCCCTATTCGTAGACATCTTAAATGACAGCATTTCAAACTTAGCTCAACAACTGTGAGATCTGACTATTAGAACTTAAAGTTCAGCCATGGTGGCTCATCGAACCTATTGTTCTTTTTCCTTATTGTGTGGATATTCAGTATTTGTTATCACAACCTATGAGAAAGACCACCTCCCTTGTAAGTTTGGCCTTTGCATTCTAGGAAGGACAAAGTTCATGAAACAAATTGATGTAGATTGGGAATTAGGAACCAAGGAACAATATCAAATATACTCAAAATACTATTATTCAAATTTAAAAACAAGACTGAATTCCCTTAAGACAAATAATATGCCTACGGAACTCAAGCAACCCTAATTAGAACTAAACATAAAACTCAAGAAACTCCAATTCAAGATAGGAAATGAAGTCCTAATTGATATCTAACGATACAAAGAACTTTGTGCATGCTACGGTAATTGGTGTAGAATTACTTTTGAGTGGAATGTATTTTTGGAAGAACTAATTTTAGAAAAACAAGTTTTATATAGCCGACCCTCGCAGTTGGACAAGGCTTGACTGTTATTGTTGTTGTTGTTGAGTTTTTATGTTTGGGAGTGTTTACTAAAAGTAATATTGTAAAAATGAGTTTTATTTGGTTAGTATGGGGGTTAAGTTAAATTACTTTTGATTGTAAAATTACCAAAAAAGAATATTTAAAATATTATATAAATGTAGCTTTTTGGGGTCACGTTAAATGCTTGATTGTTCTGTTCAAGGGATTAAAATGCATTCTGCCATGAGTTGCCAGATAACTCAAAGTGTGTCCAATTGAATTTTAACAAGGCAAAATTAATTTTTGGGGTGCAAACATCCATTTGTGGGACTTATACAAACATGCTGTATACCCCAAAATCCCAACTTTCTAGTCATTAAACCATACTTCCCTGATTATAAACCCTAATACCCAAATTACGAATACATAACATATTACTAGATAATCATAATTACAATCTCCTCCCAGCTAAACAACCTATCTTTACTTATCGAAGGTTAAATGGTGAAAACGAAGCTGTGAATTTCTATATTTTTAAGGGAAAAAAAAAAAGCAGCTGTGAGTGTTGACTTATGATCAATAGACTCCATGTACATATTTTATTTCATCATTATAAATTTGATGTTAGCTTCGAACCGCTGAATTCTTTGTTTAATTTTGTTCAAGGTGGGAGGGCGGTAATTTTGTGAAGTTTTTAACTTTTTCTTCTCTTTTTTTATATTTTAGGACATCCAGGTGGCGTTGCGTGATGAAATCAAAGGTGCTTGTGAGTATCGTCCATTTGAAAAGTGCGACTACGGTTCAAGAATAGCCAATGAGATTTGTTACAAGAAAGTGGAATTTATTCTATCACAGTTGGATGGAATGAAACAAACTATAGATGAGAGTATAATGCAGCAGTCTGACAACGGTGTAGCTCTAGCTCCCCAGAGAAGCCGGGGTCACCTTCTCACCTCCTAGTTTAAAATTCATTGACTTGGGGATTTCTGAATCTAATTCTGATAACTCGATGTCCAAAGATTATGGCCTCTGTAGTTTGAATCTGATATCCAAACTTTTTGTTGCTTGGTACTCTGTGAGGCACATTTGGCTGTTATTTTTGGATCGGGTAACAATTATCTCTGTGGAGATAGGAAATTAATGAATTGCAATATTTTGACGATTGTATCGAGGTCTTGACCATTTAATAGTGTATATTATCAAATTCTAGCAGACATTCGTTGCTTCTCTCCTAATTTTGTGTTGCATACAGGGAGTATAACTTTATGTTGTTTTAATTTGGGGACTGTCTTTCTTGGCTCATAATGTAGACCTTGACAATTTGGGCATTTTTAACCCTTGGATTCTTCTAGCAACCTCTGCTAGAAATTTTATATGATGAAGGCAAACAGTATGGACCCTAATGTTATGTTTGAGATTTTGAAGTAAATGAAAGAGAAAGATATTTAAAAAAAATAAAGGGAGAGAAAATGAAGGAGAATAAAAGACTAATTAAATAATTATTTTTTTTTGTTTGAATGTTTTAAAAATTTTTAGAATATTTTAAATTAATTTTTTTTAAAATATTTAAAAAAATTAGTAAGAAAAAGTTTTAAAATATTATTTAAAAATTTTTATTTTTTATTTTTATAAAATTTTTAAATAAAGAAGATGTTTATAATAATTTTTTTTTATTTTTCTTCTTCAATCTCCGATGTAAACGCAGCATTATTGGATTTATACTGTTACTTTCAGTGGAGGCATTGGCAAGAGCTTTTCTTGCATTGAATATAGTGCCCTATGGTAAGGACACTTACAACATGCCTAGGATTTGTAACAAGTCTCATGCATTGTTGTGTGCGTGTTTATCATTCGTATATATTTGGACTATTTTGCACTAAAAAAACAGTTTTTCAGCCAAAAAATTTCTTTTAAACATTTTTTATAAGTTTTCAAATAACAAAATAAGCAAATCTAAACAAGTGTTAGCTTACAGAATTTAAGTTTCTGAAATTCTCTCAAAATTAAGTGAGTGGTTTCAAGCTTCATGTTTGTAATTTTAGTAAGTAGTATGTAACCAAAAATAAATAGTAATATCAAGGGCTTGTTTGGGTGAGTCTTAAAAAAAAGATCTTTTATATTAGTTTTTTTAAAATATTTTTTAAAAATAATAAAAGCTATTTTATGTGTGAATATAATATTTGAGAAGTATTTTTTTTAAATCTGAACAATGTTTTTATGTCATGAAAAAATCTTTTTTTAGAAGTATAAAAATATAACTTCAGGCTTTTTTTATCTTTTTTATGTAATGTGCTTTTTTTTAGTGCTTTAGCTTTCTTTAAAAAAACTTATCCAAACATATTAAAAATTTAAAAAAATATTTTTTAAAAAAAGATTTTTTATCAAAAGAAACACATTCAGACTAACACCAAATTTTTTTTAAGATTGTTTAATTTTGAATTTGAATCTTATTCAGATCATTTTGTCCGAACTTCAATTTATCATCCTTCTCCCAACACATCAAGTTTTAGAACTCTATTATAATAAAAAAAAAATTGAACAACAAATATTTTTTGACATAATGTATGGAAAATGACTGAGGTCTCTGAGGGAATTCACAAAACGAGAAGGGTAGTTCACGTCTTTTGGCATCTGGTCGCCAAAATTGGAAGAACGACCCGGATCGACTTAGGAACGCCATGGACGACCTGAGACTGCGATGAAGCTCGTGCCGTTGATAAAGCCCATCTTTGTCTTTATAATCACACTAAGTAGCGCCGTTTTGGTTGTTCTGCTGTTCCCAAAAAACCCATATTTTCGAGAATCAGACTCCATGGCTCGAAGCTTTGTTCTGTGGCTTCATGGTCTGGGTGACTCTGGCCCTGCCAACGAACCCATTAGGACCTTCTTCGCTTCTCCCGAGTTCAGAAACACCAAGTGGTCCTTCCCCTCCGCGCCTTCGGCCCCAGTCACTTGCAACTGTAAGTGCGTTTACATATTCGCTTTTGATCAGTTTTTGCTTCTTATGATGAATTTGCAACCGTGTGAATTCTGATGTACAATACAAAATCACTTGGTTCTCGTCCATGTGAACATGTATCAGTTTGGGGGGCAGAAGCGGGACCATGTGGGTTTTGAGTGAAACTTATTTGCATGTTTAAAGATATTGTTTTTAAGAAGTGTGAAATGGTGATATCTAGACAGTTGCCCCATGGTCAAATACTCAAAGGACTGCAATTATATGGATCTGTCTGCTTTCATCTTCATGGATTCACCCAAAATTTTTGAAGTAGTTATCTCAATCAATAGTCCGTAGCTCGGACCTTCTTGATGACCTGTTCTGTGCATTATTATTTTGCCAATAACCTAATAGTCAGCTGTTTCAGTCAGTTGGCTTTACCTGGCCAGTGCAATGCGCTTGCCAGCTTAAATTAAAGATTTTCTGTTTACCTCTATCTTTGGATTATCCATTTTGTACTCGCAGTGACCCATATGTTGTAAATTACCTCATTGCCATTTGTGTGTATGTTCATTTTGCGATTTTTGTGACCTGTGAGTATTTCTCCCTTTTCTTGCTAAATGTGTTGACTAAATAAGACTGTTCAGTTCCGTTTGATGTGTTTTCTCAAACTGTTCGTAGATGAACAATGTTTGAGCACATAATTGAAGGGTTGATATATTGAACTGTTATAACATCCCCTGGTCAGCGATAATATTACTAGTTCCTTATAGTCTATTTTTTAGGTTGTGAGGGTAGGGCTGACAAGGATCGAGATTATGCAATTACAAGTCACAATCACAGTCACATGGATGCCCTAGCACCCAACCTGAAGTTCTATGGCAGAAGTCTGATACATTGACCTTACATATATGCTCACAAAACATGCAGGTGTGTGCATGTGGATTGCTCCAAGTAACCCAAATGTGATAATCATATTCAGCAGACACTTATATCAGGACTTTTACTCTTTACTCACAGAACTAACTCGTCTCAGGCCCATGCCTACATAATTGAGGGGTTTAGGAGATCTTAGCACACTCAAGTTCTAGGAACTCATAGGACCTATATAATTGGAACTTCAGAGGGGGGGGGGTACTTGTCATTAAAGTTAATGTTGCTTGTATACTCTCTGTTTTGTATTACCTCTCCTCCTATTCTTCTCATGTTCTAGTCTTGAACTTTCTGCTTGGTATCTTTAACTAAGCATCCAACCAAATTTTTAAAGCATCCTGAGCTTAGCATCATCTAAGATGACTTTTCTTGCAAACATGATAAGTTGACAATCTGGTTTTCTTGCAGAGACAATGCCATTAAAATCCCATATGCTTTTATATTGTGAAAGATAATGAATATATTGATTTGCTTCTTTCTGTAGATGGCCATATAATGCCCTCATGGTTTGACATTCATGAGATTCCTGTGACAGCTGTAAGTCTAGCTATCCTTCCTCTCTTTGATTGTTTTACTTTTAAGATACTCTCTTTTCTGAATTTCACTGCTTTAGTGTCAATCTTGAAAGGAAAAAATAAACATTTTATCAAACCTTATTGCTTTCATATATCCTATTTTCCACTTTTCCCATATTGCAGAGTTCCTTCAGAATGTAAATTTGGAGTATGTATATTACATTCACTTGAATTTGAAGTTGAGTTATTCTATTGTGAGATTCAAATGTTCCCATGACAATGGGCATGATTTTGTTTAAAGCATCATACTTTGTGTGTTTTTCATAGTGATAATAACCAAATAAGAATCCTAAGATGTGCAGAGTTCTCTTCTTTGATAGCCTTAATAATGGTGTGTTTGCTAATTTCACAATGTACTGGCAGTTTATCTGAATTTGTCACAATTTTTGTCAGCATTCTCAAAGTGAAATATTACTTAATCTGATGAGAATCTTGTGGATTGGCAACATAATATTGGTCTAAACTTCACAGTGCCTTCTGTGTCAGATATGCATATAGAATTATTGGCAAGTGATCATATAGTTATGCTTACTTCCTTTGATCTGATATAAGTTATAAATATTCCTTTTTTAAAAAAAAATTCTCCTCTTTTAGGCCTAGTTAAATTGTTCAATGCAGAGTATCATATATCTCATGCTTAGGTGTACAGGCTGAACAATTGATCATACAACTTTGTTTTTCCCTGTTTACCCTATTGAAAAGGCAACTTCTTAATTTTTTTTAATGTGGGGATTTTTTTTTTATCTTGTTCAGGATGAAGTTGTTGATCATATTAATTTATGTTGAAAAATATTTTGCTTATATTTGTCAGGATTCTCCAAAAGACGAGACTGGTTTGCTTAAAGCTGTTCGGAATGTCCATGCTACAATAGACAAGGAAATAGCTGCTGGCACAAACCCTAACAAAGTATTTATCTGTGGATTCAGTCAAGGAGGTCTCTCTTTTATTTCCCATGTCTCTATGTATATGTGCCTGTGCACCTGTGTGTGTGTGGGCATCTCTCTTCAGTCCCACCAATTCCTTAAAAAGAAAAGCAGATGTATAAACATCTTGCTAATGGTGAACAATGTTTTGCAGGTGCCTTAACATTGGCTAGTGTTCTGCTGTACCCAAAAACTTTAGGTGGAGGTGCAGTCTTTAGTGGCTGGGTTCCATTTAATTCGTCTATTGTAGAACAAATTACACCTGAAGCGAAGCAGGTACGAATCTTCAAGAATATCATTATGGCGCATCTTAATTTGCTCCCTGCCCCCTTTTCTCTGTCAAACTTCCTCTTAGTTGTACTATGTCCCTTCTCTCGGTTCAGTACCAATTGCCTCTGGTCTCTAGATTAAAATGTTTATCTGGAAATATTGAGTTTAATCTTATCTGTGGAACAAGAGAGTTGCTATATGTCCCATTAAAAGCACAAACCCAACAGAGAAAACCACATCTACAGCTTTAAATAGGCAATAATATGTATTTCTATTTTCAACCACAGTCAACCACAGATGCAAGCTCAGGTGATTGTCATCGGCAGGGCCTGTGGTTGGGTGATATAAAATTTTCCTTGGAACAATGACAGTTCAAAATCTTTAGTTGTTTATGTCATTAAAATCACTTTTCATATGAGCCATGAGCCTAACACTAGAATAACTTAGTATCAGTCAATGGGGTATTTTAAATTTTTAAGGCATTATAATTTATATTGGCAGTCCAAATAATATTTGACTCAATTGAATTTTGGCATGTGCTTATCATCTGTTTTACTTTTATTGACCCACTATATATAAATATCTGCAGACACCCATATTATGGTCGCATGGGATGGTTGATAGAACAGTCTTGTTTGAGGCCGGACAAGCAGGTCCCCCATTCCTTGAAAAAATTGGTGTTGGCTGTGAGTTTAAGGTAAAATTCCAAGTTTTCAACAATTCAATAATTCATCCTTTGAGTCCCTTCTGTCCATCATGGGTATTGACACTTGTTCTATAATTGCAGGCTTATCCTGGTCTTGCCCACTCAATAAGCAATGAGGAGCTGCAATATCTAGAGTCATGGATAAAAGATCGCCTACAGAGTTCTTCCTAATGGTTTTTGTTTCCGGTCTTGCAAGATTTTTCATTTTATTTTAGAAGTTGATGGAATTTGGCATGGTTTGTAATAAGACAGTTATTCATACTCAATACCTGAAAGGGAAAGAAATAAAGAGGGAGGGGATGGGGAAGAGAGTGATGGGTACCTTGCATTGCATATCTATGGTAAATTTAATGGGGCAGAGGATACTGGCCTGAATCTCATGTTCCCAGACTTAAGGCAACTCAATAATTTGAATATGTGGACCTCTTACCTTTGCTATCCTTGTTCCTGCTCCCTGCCCTTCTTTCCTTCGTTTTCTTTTCAACAAATAATTTTGTACACCTGACAGTTTAGCTTTTTGCAGTCGATTCTTGTCAATGTTTAACAGGAAATTCTCTTACTTGACCTCAGTTACTCTTTTCAGATCACTGTGGGATCTTACCATTAGCCTTTTTTTGGGTCTCTTTCTCACAAAAATACTACACTTCTGCTCTTTTTCCCTCTTGGTAATTTACTTTAAGCTAAAGATTTCTGCTTTTTAGTTAATTATTGTTTATGAAATCATGGGTAATAATGATCACGGATCATTATTGAGGCAGCTAGAAACCTGGAACTTTTCTGACTTCAGAAGATGAGTGAGGCAGTAAATAATTCACTCATTCACCAAAAATTGCGATGCCAACTGATAAAATAACAAAGATGTCAGTAATGCTATTCCCTGATGCCTATTTCCTTTCTGAGCTCTACTGCTCTAGTAACAAATCCACATAGAAAAAGCTTATCATGTTGTCGCAACATCTGGTGGCCAATTGATGTTTTCCTCTACTTGCAAGTTGCTACTACAGCTATACAGCATATTTTCTACTGCTTCTTTCTTGGTGGGGGGGGACCAATTCCTATGCAGGTTATCCTTATGGGTTGGAACAAACCATCTTGAGTTTGAGACAACGAGTTCAGGGAATCTAATTTTTTTTTTAACTAAAAAAGCTGAAAGACATGTGACTCTTAAGCACTATTTTCTGGACCTAATTAGAACTCAATCTTCCCAAAGCAAGAATTTGCTGTGTGGAGGGTATATTATCTTAACCCATTATCCAAAACCGATGTGCCCAAATTTATAATATACTATTCCATCAGTGATGAGTTCAGCACGCTAAACCAAAATACCATTTTCTCTTTCTCAGCCTCCTTTGACTCAAAGTGCTACTTTCCTATGTTGTCCCTAAACCCTAGCAGGTTTTTGTTACCTTCCTAATGCTTTACTTGCCATCTTTGGGATAATGAAGACATAAGTACCTGACAAATGTCAAGCATCTGAAATCTTAAAGGTCAGAAGTGCATCTTATGGCTACATGTTGCAAGCATCCTATGCCTTTTTTAATCACAGTGGCACCACCATTGTGTACCTTCCATTTAAGTTACATAATTCATAAGAGTCGCTGTCTCACTGATAAAACTGGGTGGTTAAGGGTTTAATTCTAGTAAAAGAGCACGTTGTGGTAATCAACGATGTTTTCCCCCCTTTTTTTCTTTTCCAAAAGTGCTAGTTGAATCATCACCATATAGAACCTTTTGGAGCTTTACAAGATTATGGTACCTGCCATTTAATTCGTTATAAAATTGTTAGCATTTAAGTAGTAAGAGGAAGCTAGTCTTACATATCTTGTATTAACTCACAAATCACAACCACAAACTTTTCCGTTGACTGGTTGAATTTGAAAGATAGAAAATTGCTAAGAGCATATACGGTCAAAGATTCAACCTTGGACTAGTTGCTTCATATATAGCATAAGAGAGTGGGTTTCATAGTTAGAATTGTTTGGTAGACTCAACAACCAAGAAATTTTCATCATTAAAACTAGTGTAGACTTCTTTGTTGAGACATTTTTTGCATTAAATAAAACTTGATTTGGGTCAAAGTTGATTAGATTTTTTTTATTGCTTAAGTTATCTTAGTTTGTAAACATTTTTTTTCTATTAAGAGTCACCGTTTGCTTAATTTGTAAGCATTTGATTAAGGAGTGTTTATACTCACATTTTTTTTGGCTATGGTACTCTCATCTATTTCTATTCAACAAAGTTTTGTTATGTAGAAAATAGGAGTAGTTTTTTTTTATGTGAATTATTTAATAAAATCCATGCAAATATTAAAATATTAGTATAATAAGTTAATAAATGGTTCAGAAGTTAAATGTATAAAGAGTGTGTGAATATTGTATGTGGGAATATCATTACTCTTGATTAAAGGTCAAATACTTGCAAACCAAAAGAGAAAATAAGTGGAGGTTTTTCCCAATTTCATGATAAAATGTGTACAAGAGTCTTTTAAAATTCAATTTGGCATAAAATTTAATGGTTTTTTATTGTATTTTTCTCTTATAAGTCATAACAGAGAGTGTTATCTTCTCCATAGATGTTGGCAATGAGATTCGTCTTCTGTGTGTGCACATCAAAATCAAGTTTATCTTAAACTAATTAAATTACATCAGAAGTTTATAACACCTTTTTAATATCGCTCAAAAACCAAGATGGATGTCTCAATGTTTCTCGCTGAGAAAAAGTAGTGTAACTTGCTTATTGCTCCATTTTTTCAAGAAAAACATTCACAAACTTGCGAACAAAGTACATACAGACACATTTTGTATGCTCCTTTGCTGCTTTATCTATTTTATAAAAGATTTTTTTTTATTCTAATATATCAGTCATTTAAAAATTTAAAAAAATATTAATTAATTTTTTAAATTTTATTCTTATTTTTTAATAGCAAAAAAATTAGTAAAGTAAGTAAAATTAAAAAAATATTAATAAAGTATAAAAAAAGATAATTTAGTCATAGATTTTGTTAACATGTGTCCTTAAAAAATAACAATAATATTTATTATCCTCATTAAATTACTCTAATTATTTAAAAAAAAGTATTAAATGAA
Source organism: Castanospermum australe (assembly GCA_019955255.1). Classification (NCBI taxonomy): domain Eukaryota; kingdom Viridiplantae; phylum Streptophyta; class Magnoliopsida; order Fabales; family Fabaceae; genus Castanospermum; species Castanospermum australe. The sequence goes on from NSJW01000826.1 coordinate 133,854, forward strand.
TTTTATATTTTCAAGACGTTAAATGCTTATGTTTTTTATTTAATAAATTAAAATTAAACTCATAATTTATTATTTCAATTTTAAGTATCTAGAAATAAATTATAAATTTCATTGAACTAAGCTCGAGCTATAAAAACAAATGTTATTATATAATAAAAAAATCTGGTGATTTTACATATTAGTAACTTTTTTAAGGAATAGAGAAATTGTTCAAAAACTTACCATTGGACCGGACTAGATATTTTTATTTCGAAGATCATAGAGTCAACGAATCTCGTGTTTATATGGAAGGTTGAATTGTATTTCAAAGCAAAGAACATATTATTGAAGAAAATATTCACGGCTAATTATTGTAAATTTTATTCTGATCACGAATTTTTCATGCAAGGTCAACAAGAAAATATTGATGGCTAATTAAAGAGTTGTCTTAATCTCTAACAGATTAACTTATACTCTAATGGAAAAACAATTCTTCAATAATAAGGTGTCTGTGTGGGTGTATAAACATCAAATTAGATAAATGGAAAAAAAAATAATTTGTGCCATTGAATTCAAAGAGAAAATTCCTACACGGTAAGACTTTTTCTTTATTTACTTATCCCTTAAGATAACAAAAACAACATTTTAAGATAACATTGGGCTAGGGGAAAATATAAATGACCATTAACTCACCCTAAGGTGCTAACCTCATTGTATTATTATATTTTAATAAAACTTTTAAATTGTATTACATGTCTAATGGAAGCCAAGATTGGCATATCCTACTTATATTCCTTTTTTTTAATTGGTCCTCGTATTCGTTTTCTCTTTTTCTTTTTGTTAAGTATTCGTTTTTTTCTTTTTGTATTTTCTGGATTAGCATGAAAACATCAATTATTAAAAAAAGAAAACAAAAACAAAAACTCTTGTATAAACAAACAATATTAAGATGTGTTTGAAATAGATTTTATAAATTTACTTTAATAAATTTGATTTTATAAACTTAATTTTAATTAAAAATAAATTTAAATAAATTACCTTGTATTTGAAAAATTTTATATTCAATATAAAAATAAAAAATTATCTTAAACTAAACAAGCTTTTAAAATTAAAATTAAAATTAAAAAATAATAAAAATATTAAAATAAATAAGATAAAAAAACTCGTCTGAATCTAAAAAACCTGTTTTTGTAAAGTAAATTTTAAAATATTCACTTATAACACGTTTGGTTTAAAGTTTATGTAGCCTAAATTTCAATTTAAAAGATGTAAACTATAATTTTAATCTTAAATAACATGTTTAACAAAATTTTATATAAGATATATTTTAACATAATTTTGACTCAAACTATAATTTAAGCAAAAGTAAAAGAAAATTATTTTCTCGTAAAATCTCAAATTATGGTTTACATCCTATTGTCCAAACTCACTGTAAATCCCAAGGAGAAAATTGGGAAAGCAATGTTGATGGTTGATATTATATAGAATCCATATAATATAATAATAGTAATAATGGAGGTGACAAGGTCACGTGAGGGAGTAAAAAAGCAGTCCTATAATTATACGTAGGCCAAACCAATCCCACCAAACAAAATCCCTAATTGATCAAACGACGTACCTGCGGCTGTTGCAGACGATAATAACTTGGAGAGAAAGTGTGCGTGTCCATACACAGCACTAAAAAAATGACAGGGACAAATCAGAGGCGTGGGTCCCATCATATGGGCTCGCAAATCAGAAGTACAAGATTCGGTCACTGCGAGAGAAGCACCAAAGCTCGCGCCGCACCCGAACATTCCCCCTTCCCCAACCCAAATCTACGTCACTAACCCAATGGCAAATTGGCAATACCACCCTTCTCTTCTTTCTCTCCCTCTCTCTCTCTTTCCCTCTCCAAACTTACAATAAAACCTCATTAACCCTTCAAAGTCCCAAGTCTCTCCTCATTTTCCCCCTTTATCTCTCTGTTCAGTGTTAGATAAGAGTCGCAACGCTCTCTCTCTCTCTCTCTCTCTCTCTGTTCAACCATGAAGAAGCTCTACCGGAAAGGGACGGTTCATCCGTCGCCGCCTGTCATCTCCGACCAGCTGTCCTTCCTCCCGGCCACCATCCTCACCCTCACGGCAGCGCTCTCGCCCGAAGACAGGGAAGTCTTGGCTTATCTCATATCTTGCTCTTCCAACAACAACGCCACCCCTCCTGCCTTCTCCAACTTCTCCGGCAACCCCCGACGGAGCGCCAACAAGAACGCCGTCGCAAAGGGTGCCGTGGACGGCGGCGATCACGCTCCTCTGTTCCACTGCAGCTGCTTCCGATGCTATATGAGTTACTGGGTCAGGTGGGACTCGTCCCCGAATCGCCAGCTGATACACGAAATCATCGACGCCTTCGAGGATTGGTTGGCGCAGAGCAGCAAAGGTGGGAAGAACGGTAACGGCAAGAAAGAGAAGAAAAACAAGAAGGGGTCTAATAAGCAATCGGGCGAGTTAAACCGGCCGGAGCTGGTGAGTCCGGCGAAGAACGAGTCGGATGAGTCGGAATCGGTGGGGAAGGGTAGTAGCAGCGGTGGGGAGGGTAGTAGCAGCGGTGGGGCTGGTCAAGGCGGTGGTGGGGTTGAAGATGAGGAGAAAGGGTCGGTGAGAAGGTTTGTGAGTTTCCTTGGAGAAAGGATTTGGGGTGCTTGGGGCCAGTGAATGAACTTGGAACAGAAAATGAAGGAAATTAGATAAAGAAGAAAGGAAAAAGAAAGAAGAGGAAAGGTGGGTTAAATCTTTGCCCTTTCTTTCTTTCTTTTATATATATATATATATATATTTTGATTTTTCAATTTTGTACATTAATCACCACCATGCAATGTTTAAAAAGAAATGGTTGTTTGGTTTTGTGATCCTGGGGAACAGTTTTGCTATAATCAATCAAATCATTCGTATCAATTCACTTTTTTTTTTCTTCTGTTTAAATCTTTATATTTCAAGCTATTTCCATTTCTAGCAAAATGGTGTCTCTCAATTGAGGGTTAGTTTAGTGTTATTGCAAAATATTCAAGAACAAGTTTTATATGAAAATTGTATAAATATTAAGAAGTTTACTCCTCAATTTTACGTACTAAAATCACCTTTAATTGAGCTGAAAACAGTAAAAAAAAAAAGATATTTCTTTGAATTCTTTCCTTAGTCCTGTGAATTCAGTTGTCTGTGTGGAATTAGTCTAAGTATCGGGAAAGCATTGATTTTGTTCTACAGTGTCTGCCGATTGATAAATTGTAGGTCAAATATCATACATTTCTTAACTTCCTTTCCTAATTAGATGCTGTAGTAGTTGAATCTGACGACTTTTTTTATTTTCTTTTCCATGAGGAGGTTTCTTAGAATTATAGTGGTTTTTATTTTTTTTTCTTTTTCCGTGAGCAAACTTACAGGAAAATACACAAGAATGTCTTGGAAAATAACTTTGGTAACATGTATATTTTAATCTTTAAAATGTTTGTCAATTTATTTATAAGATATTTAAATATGTAATATACAACAAAAAAAAAGTTAAGAATACACACATATATAAAGGTCTGTGATAAGTATCGCCAAAAAAAAAAAAGGCCTGTGATAAGAACTCCTTATCTGACACACAAGAAAATAGGACCAAATTGTTTTTCTTGTTTTCTGTTTTTTATGTTTTTACCTAATTGTAGACCAGCTGTGTAGATTTTTTTTTTTTGGGGGGTATATGATTATAAACATTTTGTTAGAAAGGGTAAGAAGTAAAAACTATGGTAGTTGGGCAAGGGATTGCTAACTAGGATTGAGGTTCTCGTAGGGTACATTTTTTTTTTGTAGATGCATTTATAGATATAATAAAATTAACTTGAAACTAATAAATATTATTAGAGATTTCAGTATAATAAATGTCATTAATTCAATTGATGAAATTATTCTTATTAGATCATATTTTCTTTAAAAAAATTTATAATTTGAAAAGAAGTACTTTAAATTTATAGGTACAAAAAAATTAACTTATAACTAATAAATATTATTAAATAAGATATATTAAATATTAAGTAAACTTTAGTATACTTTGAATGCTTAAAATAAGTACATTAAACGTTAAGACTATACGAACAAAATTATTTTTAGTAAAAAATTAAATTTAGTTTTTTATAATATAGTAAAATATGGTAATAATTATTGATGAGGAATTAATTAATTTTATAAAATATAAATAATTGTGTAATAAATTGTGAGCTTATAATTATTTATCTCTTTTATCGATTAGTATTACTGACCAAAATAAAATGTATGTATAAGATGCAAATCCTGCCATATAAGTTATTATGCAAATAATGTCTCTTCCAAAAATAGTTTCTTAAAACAGTGCTTAACAGTAATATTTTATTTCATGAGAACCCTTCTTTAAAAAAATGAAAAAAAGAAGAACTAAGAAGAGATAAAAGGGCCGTGGGATTTTCGTTAGTTTATGGTATTTTTTCTCTCGAAACCAATATTAATATAACAATATTTTATGGTAATTATTTATTTTAATTCTAATATCAATGTAACAGATCAATCTATTCCTATTTCAAGGTTTTATCCTTATATATCTACAAAACGGTAGTTATTTTTATTCCTATCTATTTTCAGTCACAATGAATGTTTGGCAATTGATGCAAAATATGCATGTTTGTTTAGATTTTAGTTTAAAATTTATTTTCATAGAAATTGAAATTATTTGGTTAGATTTCAATAATTGAGTAAGAATCAATTTTATTGAAAATGATTTAAGAAAATTTTTCACAAATAAATTAATTTTAAAGTATATACTTTTTATAATACTCATAAAAATATTACAAAATTTAACAAGTATATGTATGTTTAATTTTGATTAATTTTTTAAAAAATTATTTTTTAAAAACTTTTTTAATAAAAAATTTAATTATAAATTATTCTAAGTATAAAAAGTAATTTAAACACACATTAAGACTTATTAAAATTATAAAAATATCTTTACAATTAAAATAAAAAATGATTGTAATACTTAAAAAAAATCTGTACCAAAAAAATAAATAAATAAAATCTCAAAATTACTTATTTAAGCCTCGATTCTTTTACCATATTCAAAATTTTGAACTTGTTGGGCGGTGGGACGGTTCTGTCAATATGTCAAAAGTTGTTGGGGATCATCAACCACGTAATTCGTCCGAATTTGATTCCCGAAACTACCCTCAGTTGGTCGGATGCGCGTCGCTGACACAAGGGCGTTGATTGGTGGTATTTTCGGTGCTACAGGAAAAGTTTGAAATTAATATGGTCGTAAAAATTGGTTTTTTTATTTAAATGTTAAAAATGAAGAAAATGGAGGTATGAAGATAGGATAAGTGTGGGTGAATAAATTATTACATGTATTTAGAATATTATTAAAATTGTGATTTTATATAATTATATTTTAATAATTTATGAAATATTAATGTAATAAAAATAAACTACATTTAAGATATAAAGATTATAATTTAATTTTTAAAAATTACAGTTTAGGAGAAGGCCACACTCGTACAAAAATTTTAATGAGTTTCTAACAACATACAAGAATTTTTCTCGAGTGGGTGTGGCAAAGAACCGAGGTCGGCAAAAGGAAGGGGCTTCGAAATTTGTTTAAAGCAAAGGAGGCGGTAAAAGCCTTACACTTACACTCTCTATTCTCTAATGAGTCAGGACATTTCAATTCAGTCCAAATCTGTTTTTGGTTGTTCTCCAAGGTGAAGGGCTATTTTCATTTATTCTTTCTATGATACTTTTTTTTTTTTCTAAAAACCAACCTCACTTCCACCCCAATCCTCCATTTACCTCTTCTTTTTAATTAATCGATCTTTAAATATTTGTTTTGGTAACCTTGAAGTATTTTTTTTGGCATAATCCTTTTATTTACTTTGTCTTTTCCTATATCCTAATGACTAAATTAACTAAACTTACTTTAATGAAATGAAAATGGACATTTTATATTAATGTACACGTATATACGCATACAGATAGTTAACTTCGGCTCAATATATTAATTTGTATGGTTGTTGTGAATGGATTAGTTGTTCAAAATATCAGAACTCTCGCTCCACCACGACACGGCAATGTTATAATATTTATATGTTTAATTCTGTTATCATAAGTGCAATATCAAATAAGTTTAATAACATTTGAATAAAATTTTTAAATATTTTATTAAAATTAACATAGTCAAGAGATATGATAAAAACAACTATCGAACAAGTTATTTTATGTTTTCAAAATGGTATATTCGATTAAATTTCTATCTTATGAAAATAAATTTAAAAGTGCCAAAATTGCCTTTATAAATTTCAAAAGTTATTTGTATAAACTCATTTAAATTTTATAAAATATTTCATAAATACTTATTGTAATAAATAAATCTAGCTTGTATCCAAATATTTTAAAATTCTCATGACTTTTTTTTTGGTATAACAAATTCTCATGAATTTAAAAGTGCATCATATAACTACCCACAATAAGTATCTTGATTGAATAGTAAACATTTAAGATATTTTTTTAATCATCTCACACTCATATATCAAATATAAATATCTTGTTTAAATGTTTAAAATATCTGTCCATTTTAAATGCGTGTCCATATATTAAACACCTCTTAACAACGATCAAGATGCCATGCATTAGCAACGTCAAGTTAAATTAAACTTGTTGAATTTATTTATTAATGGAACACGGAAGGCGCAAAAAGAGAAAAACTATTTCCTTAATTAAATATCTACTTAGGCTTTGTTAAACAACGTATCTAACGAAATAAAGTAATTAGATATTTATCGTGTGTGTGTGTGTGTGTGTGTGTATATATATATATTCTTTAAAAGATATAAAATTATATAAGAGAATGAGAAAAGAACAAAAAGAAAAGATAAAGAAACTCATAAATAAAATTTAGAGATTTCTGCTCAATTGATAAGATGAGGTGAAGAATGATCCGAAGGTTTTCGTTTCTAATAAAATGCATGTGATACTGATGTTGCTCAAACCAACTTTTTAACTTTAGGTAATAAAAAACTAGGGTTCGATCACCTGAACTCTTGTGATCCAAAACTTTCTTTAAGCTAACTTTATCCACATACCTGATTAATTATATTAGCCACTCACTTAATTATATTAAAATATTTTTTAAAAATATACATCTTGTACACTCTCCAAATTATTTTAAACAAATTTTGTTCGTTGAACTTACTATATTTATAAATAATCGCACACACTTTTTATCATTTCAGCCGACGTCTAATGTCATACTAGTTAATTAGTTAATCTTTGAACTTCCTTGTCAAATATGAAAGGCTCTTTTGTCATTTTAATTAGTGTGCGACAAACGATAATGATAATCTACTTATAGTAAAAGGTAAAGACACTAAAGTATAGTAGCCATAATAATTTTTTAGAGGGGAGTGGTGGTGTTGTTTTGCACACATGAAAAAAGGGTTAGATTCTGTATTCTTCGTTCAATATGCTGAATTGGATACTTTTAAAAATCAATGCATTAAAAAAGCACAAATAAAACAAAACAAATGAAATTAGCAGCCATGTTTCCGTATATTAATATGGCTAAGTCTAATCTAAGTTGATTATAATAGTTAACGCTTTACAATTTTAAAAATATAAATAAAGTTTAAATTTTAAAATAGTTATTTAAAAGAAAAATTGTTGTATATTATTAAGACGCTTTTTCATTCAACTGAATCTTGACATTTTAGTAATTAAAGAATATACTATTATTTATATTTTAAAATGTGTATTTTTTTATAAAATATGTTTTTTAAAATATTAAGATATAATTAAATAAAATTCTAGAAACATGCAAAAAAAATTTCATTTTGAGAGAGGACTTTTATTTTTATGTTTTAAACTTGAAAAAGTGAGAATATTTTTACTCCTTTAAAAGAATTTTATTTAAAAGATACATATATATGAGTGTATACATACATAATAAATAAATGCTAATTAATTAACTCGCCTCTCCAGCAGGTATCTTCGGAATGCGCATCTCCCTTACTTTATTTTCAACTAATAAATACTAAACAAATACACAAGAAGATGGGACAATCCCATCAAATCTCTCATCCCTTACAAGTGCAAGTGCAAGTGCCATATACTAAAAAATCTACTTTTAAGTTATTATACTTAACAGTTTATTTAAATTTTAATAAATAATATTATAAATTTAATTTAATGATATATATTTACATATTGTATCATATGTCATATTTTTAATAATTTTTTTTGGTAAAACATATTTTCAATAATTTAATGTAATACCTTTAAAACATACAATAATTTATCCTTTTTCACACCTTTCTATTATAGTATTCTACTTAATCAAGTGCATCAACAACACATCACCGTACACGTGTCATTCACAGCTTCCTGCATTTCTTTCACTTTAGTGGCTGATTCATGGCCGCACTCACTGCATAACAGGAGAGATGAAGCTAGGTTTCGAAGTGGATTTGAGTTTCTATATATTCAAATCAAAACCAAGTAATGGGAGTGTGGTGCGTATCTTTGTACGTCGTCCTGAGTTAAGGTTGAATTGACTGTGGCAAACACCATCGGAGCGAGAGAGCAAACGGAGAAACACGTACGTGGTTGGTATGAGTCAGAGGTCAAGATTTTGCAGCGTTGGTATCGTCGTCGACGACGACCCCTCGAAGAAGACAAAAGACTAGTCTCGTAGTTATCGTCTCCCTTAATTTTCAAATAAAACTTGGGCTTTTGTTGCCATTCAATAAAAGCTCTCGCGGTTTGCGTGGCGTGCGTGTGTGTATATGAATCCAGAATTATAAGCTTATTATAATCCAAACTTGACGTCTTTGACTCCGTTTTGTTTTGATTTGGCATTTGCTCGGTCTTAAATTGCCATCCATGTTCGTCATGTCCTACTTAGTCAAATTTTCCAATCTAGCTCCTTCCCATTAATTACTTTGGTCTCTCGATTTTTCATCCCATCAATTTTAAATTCAAAAAGTCAGCAGTTTTATGATCACAAATAAGAATTCCAACCTACTAGTATCATGATATGTTAAAATAATTTCCTTTTCCTAATTCAAAAAAAAAATAAAGCACGATTAATATATAGATACGATGAAAATAAAAAATAAATAAACTAAGAGGAGGATGAAGATGATTTTTTAATTTTTTACATATAACTATATTAAGTTTAGGAATGTGTTATATAATTAGAATTTTTTTATAAAATTTTTGATAAAATAATTTAACATGCTTATTAATTTTTAGATAGATGAATGATTTTTATTATTTTATCTCATCTAATAACTACTCTTAATTCTAGTTAAATTTTATTAAAGTTTTAATTAATTTTTTTTTACTGTATAACATTATTCTTTAATTTAAGACTTAATGTAGAGAAAAAAACGATAATTCAATCAAAACGACTTTCAAAAGATTTGATCACGATTAAGCAATTTTTAAATTAAGAGTTTGGGTATCATTTTATTCTACCACTTTTTGGGCAAAATGGAACACTTTTTCTTTCTTTTTTTTCTTCCTGATATGAAGACGGATCACTTCTTTATTATTTTTTTATGACATGATATGATATTCATATAGGATTTCAAAAAGTTAAAATAAATAAATAATTTTTATATTTTATTTAATTTTAATTTTAATTTTTATAATTTTTTTTAGATATTAGTTTTTTTATTTATTTAAATTTTGATTTTTAAAATATTAATATTTTAATAATTAAAAATTATAGTGACTAATTTTTTATAAAAAATAAGAATTAATATTTTATAAAATAAAAATTATAAAGACTAAAATTTAAATAAATAAAAAATATAAAAACTGATATTTTAATAGAAATGATCAAAATATAAATGATTAAAATTATAAAGATTAATATCTAAAAAAATTATAAAAATTTAAATTTAAATAAAAATTAATTATTTATTTTAATTATTTTAAACTTTATTAGCCTGTTTGTATAGTGCTGTAAATGCAGGTTCAAAAGAAGTAAGAAAATCTTGTTGAAAAAGGAAAGCACATTCGATTTCGTGAAAAGCAACGTTGGCATTGGCCAAAATTAAAAAAGAAAAAGATTATATATTTTTATGTAAAATCAAGCCAACATTTTTTTTTCTTCGAATACATACAGAAGACAGTCTAATATATTTGTATACTCCTATTATTACTATATATATATATATATATATATATATATATAAATTAGATTTTAATTTTGACAAATTATTAATATAAAAATTCTTATACTATTATTTAATTATATATAATTTTGTTATTATAATAATTTGATTTCTTAATAATTATTATTGTCATATTCTTTTGATAATCCAATAATATATAATTTAATAATAATATATAAATAAATGGAAATTAAAATCTAAAATTTTTTTTCATATAATTTTTTTTATCCCAAACAAAAGTGAAAGAGATAAACATTGTTGCAAATTTAGCTTAGGTTTTGGCATGTTTAGAAAAAAATTATTTTTTAAAAAATTCTTTTAATAAAATTTTAATTGTAAGATATTTTAAACATAATTTTTTTTAAATAAACATTAATTATTTTAAATATTTTATTTTATAGTTAATAGGTATAAAATTTAATAAATTATATTATAAATATATATTATTTTAAAAAAAATTAAAATTACACATTAATTATTAAATAAAATATTTAAATAAATAATATTTACTTAATTTTTATTAAATATAAAATAAATTAATCCAAACAGTGACATCGCTCCGCGTGAAGTGATGAGAAGTTGAAACCGTGAAATGGACGACGAGCAGTGGAGTTTGGTATAGATTCCACTTTGTATTCATCATTCGCTTTTTTGCCGTCTTTTCACCTACGAAGATCGAACTTATGTTGGCCCGATAAAGCTGTGATTGTATGTACGATAAATCCGCAAGGAGAAAAAAGAAAGAGGGTTCTTATTGGCAATTGAAAGAACCACATGACTGAACATTAATTGTATTTTCTTATCTTTCATCTCTCATGTTATTATTTTTATTGCATGGTTGAAAATATTTTTTTTAAAAAATATTTTTTATTGAAATTTTTTTTATAAAATTTTAATTATAAATTATTTTAAATATAAAATAAAATAATTTAAATATACACATAACCAATTCAAAAAAATAGGCTGCAAGATTAAAATGTGTGAAATTAATATTAGTTTAAGAGATTTTCTTGCATACGTCACTCAACAAATGACGTAAGACAAAATCATAATAATGTTGAATGAAATTATAATATTTTAAAATAAAATTATAACATATTTTTTAAAACACTGTAGTTTTATTTAAAATTATTATAATTTTGTTGGTTGACACACTCTTACGTCGTCAATTTGGCAACATACGCGAGTATATCCCTTAATTTATATGAGTTGGATTTCATTGTTATAATTCACATTATACACATGATGTGTAATTATTACTTTTTAGAATAAATTATTTTAACTTATCTTTTATTTTTTAATTTTTTTATAAATTTTTTTATTTTTAAAATTTACTCAAATCTCTATTCTTAAAAAATTTATATATAGCATATTTTTAAAATATAAATAAGGTTTATATAAATATTAATAAAAATATATGTAAATTTTTTAAAATATTTAAGGAGTATATGTAAATTTTAAAAATAAAAAAATTATAAAAAATAGGAAAATATAAGAAAAGATAGAGTAATTTATTTTATTTTTTAAGTTTATAAATTTGTTTGAGACCCATAAGCCTATGTCCACTGTGAGTCATTAAATGAAGGTCTCACGTACAATACAATCCGAACTTATCATGCTATTGATACTAGGCATGATTTTGACTAACTAATATTTTTAATTAATGAAATTTAGTTTTACATTGATTAAGCTAAGATGAATCGTTCGTGAATTTAATTACTGGTACTTATTTCTTGTGCTAATTTTCTTATCATTACTAGTTACAACTATAGACCCAAATTTAATGTATCATCTGAAGTATAGTTAAAGTAACATGTAGTACATCATGCCAAAAAAAAAGTATCAATATCACCCATGCCAATTTATCGTTTTTCTTTTTTAAAAAAAAAAACATAAGAAGTGCTAGGAAAAAGTGAAATATGATTTTACGGAGAATCGAACCTTTACATTATAATATTTCAGTATTAAAATTAAGACCGATGTCAGTTAAGCTACAAACTTGTTATTTTCTTTTAAACGTACGTAACAATTATATCTTACAATACGCCTTCAATTTTATTTTGGGTCAACCAATCGACTTTCAATTAAAATTCTGCTTTAGAACAAGGCCCTAAAACAAGGAGGATGTTCGTGCAGATAACCAATAATAATTTTCAATAACCAAACCATCAAAATAATTATTCGTTTATTTGAATATTGCTATTGCTAATTCAAATGACCTCTTTTCAAGAACATGACTTTAATATGCCGTAGCACAGATTTTCTTAATTCGTGTGCCCTAGATGTTTTTTTGTTGTACTACAAAACAAGAATCCCAGCCTCCACGGAAGAAAACAGAAGGGCAATCAGCAGGCACTACGACAGGCACATAATATGGTTCCAGAGTCTTAACACCAAAAAGCTTAAAGTGGGTTCACCTAAATTCAATTGTTACTGCAATATTGTGGAAGCAACATTGTTCACTTTCTATTGCTGACTTCTCAGTTCGATACCATGGATTTAAATTTTCTGTTATCTATTTCTTTTAACTTTACTCTCCAATTAAATACTGATAATTGAAAAAAAAAATCCTAATTTAAATACTTAAATGGGAGGAAAAGATTAGAGACGGGAAAATGAAATAAAAGATTTCAATCTTGTTATCATGCCCATATGAAAATAAAGTTGTCCTATTTCTAAAATTTTTCTCTCCCTCTCGAAGGGAGAATAATTAATCCTTGACATGAGTAACTGCTGTAAAAGGAACTTACCAATTCGACTAGTTGAAACTTCCAGCTGAGACTCTAAATACTAAAAAATTCTAATATATTTTTAGAGTACTATATTTAATGACTGAAATTTATCTTAAATTGTATTATTTAATTTTTTATATTTAACCCAACTACCTGAATAGTTGCAGGTGTTACAATTTTATATGCTCTTAGAACCATATAAGAACTTCTCCTAAATTCCTTACAGTTAGGCTAGCAGGGTGTTCCAACAAGAGTGCAGATTTAACACTAGTGTCAGCGTTTGTAGTAGGTGGAATGTGGTAGTCGATTAATGCAGCAGTACTTTGCCCTCAGGTTGTTTGGTGGATGGATGTTATCGTTGAGTTCGCTTAGCCTCTGGTAGTTGGTAGTTGATAGTTGGTGAGCTTCGGGTCACTGTTTGCTGTTAGTTATAAAATAGTAATGTTCCACAACTTTTGCATCCACAACATGGTACATGTGTCATTTTTTCTGAATAATTGTATGACTGTGCACTACAATTAACAATCTTGATTTCTTGTTAATCAAATAACTCATCTCACAGCCACAAAAAAACAAAGGAAAGCAGAAAAAAAAAAAGAGCCAAGCTTGAAATTTTCCTGAAAAGTGGAGTTACATAATGCAGATGAAAGAACATGAAGCATGCGTAGACTATGATGGGTATATATTGAAGTAATATGAGGTTGAATATGGAAGATCAAGACAAGACCTTGGTAGTTGTAGGGGAATCAGGCATGTACAAGTATGGAGGAGCTCATGGAGACACAGCCTTTGAGGCGTTCAACGATGACGTTTCGGCTGACTAGCCCTGAATGGTGAGTTAGAGGTAGGCCCTCCTTCACGCACTCGTCGTACTTCTCCAGAGCAGACACGATGTCGCAGAAGTCTGGCCTCTTCGAGGGGTTTGCTGACCAGCAACGCTTTATGAGGTGTGCCAGTGCGGGCTGACAACTTGCCGGCAGTGGAGGCCTTTCGTTCTGCTCAAAGTAATTCAATCAGTTTTTAAAGGAAATGATGGCACCAAACCTTTTTCATTATGCTTGATGCTCAAGTACTTGGGTTCATAAAGAATTTCCAGAATTGTAACGCAATCGGCACGTAAATTAGTGAGTGCTTGTTGTCAGAGCATCACTTTCTTCAGATTTATGCTCCAAAATGCTACAGCTGTGATATTTTTTTAGCAGGTTCGGCCAAATTAGTGAGTGCTTGTTGGGACTTGGGAGGGAACTTTTCCGAGGCCCATGCATAAGTGCTTCCTATTATTGGGACTGGATGACCCATGGACGCACTATTACTCTTTTTAACAAAAAAATTCCCACTAAAAATAATCTAGGAGCAGAGTGAGTATTATTTCTTGTGCGTTGTGCCAGGCTCTGCACATATAACCCAATCCCTGGCTTACAGAAGTCTAATAATTTCAGAATTCCATGCTTGGATTGCCACCATGCTCTCAAGTTTTAGACCCCCGTGGCTACAGTAGCAACTGGCCGGATGCAACATGATCAACTAGAGTCATTTATAAATTGTGAGTAGTTTACTCTCCCCTCTACTAATTTCTTATGCATGGGGTCCAGGACAGCAGACACACATTTTATGCAATATATAGCCTGTGGTAAGTAGTCTACTTTCTCTGAAGAAAGCTTCTATTCTATATGAAAGTGCTATGATCAAGTAAACCATGATAGTGGCACTCAAATTGATGTTCTTGAAAAAAAAAAACTCTGCAGAAAGGTATTTGGGGCACTGAAACTATGGTGACCAACCTGAAGGATGGCAACACTTGACCAGTCAGTCACACATACTTCTAAAATGGAAGTGACTAGGTAAAATACTAAAAGATATAATAATATTGGATGCACTTATAAAAATGGCATTGACATCCGGATTCCCTTATTTGATATGTGTCTGCTAGCTGGGTACATAATATAAGAGTAGCTTTCAAGATATCCAATAATTGTCTAAAAATATGGTACGGGGTATTTATAAGCTGCTGTTCATGAGCTCTGGATGTTGCAAAGATCAATAATTTCATTCGTCTCATCTCACAAAATATGCCTCATTGTGTAGCTTAAACGTATGGTGAAAGACAACTGGAATTTCCAAGACAAGAAACATGGCATCCAGATTTACTTTCTTACAACAGCAATTCAATATGACAGAGATCGAAATTTTACACCTTAATTGAATCTTGCAACCAGAGAAGCAAGTCAAAAGCTGTCCAAACATAGATGACAAATACATAAAGTATAGCAGCACCGGCCACGATACCCATAAAGGCATAAACTGACTGCTCAATCGCTAAATGATAAGGATCTCTAATTACTCTCTGCCTTAGAGATGATTCTGTCAGGGTTATACAAGTAGAAGATTGATAAAACTTTGGAAATTTCAACTTTTTTGGCAGCTTGCGGTGTAAGGGTTCCAAAAATTGGGAGAGATACAAACTTCCCATTTGGATGTGCATAATGATTGCACCCTCATCTATAAGATATTTCAATTTTTCTTGTTATACTAACTATGTTTTCGACCTTTTTGCATCAAAGTTACACCAGATCAAGATGTATATAAAAATTGTATCTTTTAGTTATCACATTTCTTCATACTCCAATTGGGGGAACCAAATAAAGCACAAAGGACAATTTAC
Organism: Castanospermum australe; assembly: GCA_019955255.1. Lineage (NCBI taxonomy): Eukaryota > Viridiplantae > Streptophyta > Magnoliopsida > Fabales > Fabaceae > Castanospermum > Castanospermum australe. The sequence goes on from NSJW01000826.1 coordinate 149,443, forward strand.
TTCATCCTAATTTAGCAGCCAAAGGGCTTCAAGGCAGAAATACCCACATAATGAGTATACTTCTGACTACACAGGACATAGTCATTGTCCAACCAAGCTCCTTGACAATGTAACAAGTAACAACTAGGTGCATGTTCCATGATCAACTGGATTTGTTGATTTAGACTAAAGAATAATTTTTATTTTATCATTAGGCATTATGAAGGCGTTACAGTGCACCAAGAAGGAATTTTGTAAAGCAAACTAGAAAAAATCAGGAAGGGAGAAAAAAAATTGAATGATAGAAATATCAGAAATGCAAGCAGAAAAGTGATGCTGATGCAGTCATCTATCTGAAAGCATGTAACATAATAAAGACATCATTTTAGAGTTTAGACATAGCCATCTGACCTTCTCAGCCACAGCAAAAGCAGCTTGCACAGGGGTCATTCCTTGGAAAGGAAGTAGAGCGGTTGTGAGCTCCCAAAGCACAATACCAAAACTATACACATCAACTTTCCGAGTATAAGGTTTTTCCTTAATCATCTCTGGTGCCACCCAACGGTATGTCCCCATGTTTCCTTTGGTCTCCCGGCATCTCGTTTCAAGACATGATGTACCAAAATCTGCCACCTTAACCCTCATCTCATCGTTGAGAAGCAAGTTACTTGACTTCAGGTCTCTGTGAATCACCCCTTGTGAATGAAGGTACTCCATACCCCTAGATATGTCAAGAGCTAACCTTAGTACTGTTTCTATTGAAAGAGAGTATGGCTCTTTCTTGTTCAGATACATCCTGAGAGTTCCTTGTGACATGTATTCTGTTATGATACAGTACACCGGCGGTTTTTTACAAGCTGCAATAAACTGTAAATTAAGAGTCATTTAATGACCAGAACCTTAATCACCCATTTAATAAAAAGGCATTAGAAACACCCCTGCAGCTAAAGATTATACGACCAATGACCACACATAAAAGTTAGGCTTTCCTGATAATGATGTGGACTACAGAGTTGTAGTTGCCAACGTATCAAAACCCACAGAGAAAGATAAACCATTGTACTGCACATGTTGCATCCCTCAAAACATGAAAAAAGGAAAGAAAATTAGTTCCTCTTTGCCTCTCTCCCTCTCTCTCTCTCTAAAATTTTATCATTTGGACAAACAGAACCTTAGTTGTTCATGCAAACTTTTTTTTGTTCCTAAAGTGGTAAGTGGCAGCCGGCCTTTATGGGGAAAAACCAAAAATATAGTTAACAACGAAACGAGGAAAGGTACATTAGAATTTATAATTAGAACCCTGAACTCATAAACTTAGCTGCAGCTTCCCTCCTATTTCAAGACCACCACACAAACAAGAACCGATAAAGATAAATAAACAATCACCATAAGAAGTCTGCAAAGATAGAGTCAGTGTAGCAACTTACCTGCACTATGTTGGGATGGAAGAGACGTGAAAGTAAAGCCACTTCAGATTTAAATTGCTCCTCTAGTAAGGCTCTTCTCTCCTTGTTCTGGGTTGGAATCCTCACCATTTTCACAGCAACGGCTCTCTGCTTGTAAATTCCACGGTATATCCGACTGTGAGCTCCAGACGCGAACTTATTACCTATAAAAAGCTGCGAAAGGTCTGCAGTCCATTCCTCCTGGTCCTCCGTTGATGCCTCCCATGTCTCCACATTCTCAGAGTCCAATATCATGGACCACGATTCCAAGCTATCAAATCTCTTCCTCTCCATGATCTCCATGTCAGAATCCAACTGGGTCTTGGACGACGACGAAGGGACTGGTAAAGGTTTACTCTTCGACCTCCGCAGGCGAAGCCCGTGGAAACATGAGCCCGCCATTAAAGCTATAGCTTTAAGTACTCTGAAAATGGGTGTGTGTGTGTGTTTGTGAAACCTTTGCAGTGATGCTTTTCAGAACAGACAATCAAAAGGCATTTTCCTTCTGAATGTGTGAATCGCTTTCAGGAAGTGCATAAACTGATTCCGAAACATGGGCTCCAACAAAGAATGAAGGATATGTCTGGTTTTTCATGAAACCACCAAATTGATGTGTTTGCGAATTCAAAGAAGACCCTTTTAGTTTGTAACAAGGGAAAAGAAAGACATTTTATGGAACCAAACAACGGTTTTTCATGTCAAACAATTATTTCTTCGTGTATCAAAGTTATGATGGATAAAAAATCTTACAGCATACAAGAACCAGAGACGCAAACAGAAACAGAGAAGGATGCTGGGATTTCATTGTTCATGGAATTGGAGCCAAATGCATGGAGATTTCATGAAAATGAAATTCTGCCAGAGAAAGAAAGAAGAAGACGCAGTTTTCACGGTTTTTTTTCTAATAAGATGGATCAGGAGGATTAGCTCGTTTAGCAGCATAAAGATGAATTCAAAGGCAGAAGCTTCAGAGGTGTCTCGTGACTGCTTGGTTCAAAAGTGAACTGGTTCTAGCGAGAGAGAGAAAGAGAGCCTTTTATTTTTCATTTTTTCACTTCTATTTGGGTTTCTTTTCCTGCATTATCATTAATGCTAAATGGCCACAGTGCAAAGCGTGGTAGATTTGAGGTTTGCGTTTAGCTCAGCCAACAATTTGCACTTTGCAGTGTTCTCAGACTTTGGGATATATCCCGTCCTTAAACTGTTAACACCGCAATGCTTGGACCCAAAAAAGTCCTAGAATACAAGTGGCACCTGACGTAACAAAAAGTAAAAGAATAGACAAGTGCCAAGTCAAGGACCGCTTGATCCAAAAGAAGTGATTGCTGTGAGTTACCTTTTTTTTTTTTTTGACTTTTTTCCGTGTGCTGAGAAAAATGAACTTCTCCTTGCCGGCCGAGGTACTGGATGGTACAGAAGGCAGAGTACCTTGTTTACGGATTTGGATGAACTATATTAGCATTGGCTTCTATTCTCTTCCTTGCAAGTATTGTGCGCCCAAGTTCTCAAGGCTCCTTTATTCTACATCTATCAGCACTAGCCGAAAGATAACAATTTGATAGAGTAAACAAGATGGTTCTTTAAGCATTTCAATTTCGGATCACTGGTATGCAATTTTATAAAGCAGAGATTCTAAGCGCGGAATCAGACCTTCAAAAGAATAAAAGAAAATATGTGGAATGTGATTGAAGGCCATAGCATTTTGAGAAAGAAATTTGTAGTGTGGAAAGCAGAAATTAGAAAGATGCAGAGAACATAATACTCGTGCCAAACCCTCTACTTCAACATTCAAGGCTTCATTCTGATCACACAATGTGGCCCGAAACAGTTAGGTTCCAAGCAGACTTAGAGCTAGGGGTATCTAATCACTAAGATATGCTAGTTGAAATGCTGCGGTTCTTTTGGTGTGCTGTTCAGACGAGCAAGTTGGGGTTTGGTTATTTTGTTTGTTTAGAGACATATATTAGCGGGTGATGCAATGAAATTTTATCATTTTCCATGCATGCACATGAGCACATTTTTATCAAAGAGAGCAACGGTTAAGAAAGGGAGAGTAATATTTCATTGTGAAGTCACAACAACAAACCAAGTAAGTCATATATGTAAAGTTTATTAGAAGCCGAAATGATTTTTTTTTTTTTTGGTTAACAGAAGCCGAAATGAATGAAGTTTACAAGTCATATATGCCATGGAAATGGAATCAATTTAGACCAAAACAAGAAAAATACCCAGTGGAAATCCACCGAGCACATCAAGCTCCACAACGAAGAAACTCAAATAGTTGGATTTGATCCCATTGTGAAGAAGGCTTTCCTTCTGAAGATTGGCAGCGGCACATGGCAAACAATAAAATTTTGGTCAATATTAAAGGGAAGTTTAAAAAGAAGGAAGTTATAAGTTACCTCTCACCAGCTATCAAAGTTATTTTAAGATAGTGCTACGCTAGATGTAAGATCAACTTGGTCTCTTGCTTTGACAATTCAGGTTCCTACACGAAGTAACTAAATTTTCAGTCATATTTGAAAAGGAAGTTTATGGTTGACCCAAAAAACAAAGATTGTCTATGTTTACAAGATATGGCCACAAAGACATATGAAGTAAAATATAGATCTCCACAAAAATTGTCACGTCAATTTAGCCTTGTTAATTAGTTCTTCTCTAGTTAATGTCATGAACATTGATATTTTTTTTTTCTCGATGCTTTCTTTATGAAATTTTGTTCCGTAGAATATCGCATAATTCAACAATATGTGTTCATAAAAGAAAAAACCATTGATAGCTAAGAGAATGGGAGAGCTAGAAGAGACTGTAAAAATAATGTTTTAAGCCACATAAAAAATAATAATCTTTAAACTGTTATTAAATTTCTTTTGTAGATGAAATAGAATATTTACTTATATTTTTTTATTAAAAAAAGTTGATGACCTAATGTTAAAAAAGGCCCAAGAAGGAGAATATGCTAGTGTGCACAAAATATTAGCTAAGATCCAATTTCGGGATCAAGTAATTTTAAAAAAAACTTGATGTCACTTGAAACTATACTATTGTATATTTAATTACAAATTTATATTTATATATAATTTACAAATGTGAAGACATTATATTACTAAAACAATTTATAAAAATAATATTTAAACTCTACAACCAACAAATAACGTGCTTGTACTACAAATAACTGCATATTTACTAACATGTACATTTTCATGTTCGAATCTATGCCAACTTTGGAATTTGGCCATCAAACCTTTGCTTATGTTGACACTTACATAGTCCAAAACAAGTTAAAAGCTCAATTTATACCTTGGTTAGTCCGTCAACCTCATTGCTATATAAGGGCATGTGTGGTTTATTTTTTGTTAATATATTTTTAATAATAATCATAAAAATGTCACCTTATTTTTATTTTATTTTTTATTTTTAAAATTTTGTAAAAGAAATGTTAAAAATAAGAATTTTCTGTTTTTAACATTTCTTTCACAAAATTTTATAAACAAGAAACAGAATAAAAATAATGTAACATTTTTGTAATTATAAATAAAAACATATCAACAAAAAATAAAAATAAAAAACAAATCAAACACCTAAATATTCTTTTGAAGCTGATTTCATTTCAGTCAAACTGAGTCATCAGATTCATCAGAGTCAGTCCTGTCAGGCTCCCCAGCATTTGTAACAGTCTCCGGAACATCACCTTTCGCTACAGGTGTGGGTGCAGCTTTTTTATCAACACCTCGAGCATTCTCATCCCCTTCTTCCTCTTGCTCAGCTGCTTCTACATGTGAATCTCAGTCAAGGAAATAATCAAAATTTAAGCGTGTTTATACTATATAGTGTTACCAATCCGAATATGTAACAGTGTAACATGAAAGCAACAACCTTGCTTTTGTCATTGATGCAAACAGCTACTCTAGCTTATCCCATCATCCCCGTGTCAAAATGTGCGAAATGAAATGAGTTAAAGGGGGCAAAGAACTAAGCAACTACAATGGTCATGGATTTAAATTCTCTGTTTCCTTTTCCTGTCCTCCCAATTAAATACTAATAACTTAGTTAGAAAATATTTAAATTTAAAAAGAAATTAATGTTAATTAAAATATAAATATATTTTCTTGCTGAATTATCAATACTTAATCTGGAAAACAGGATTGTGGACAGGAAAAGGGGACAGAGAATTTAAATCCCTTAGCAACCATCCTTTTTTTGAAAAACAAGTAAACAATTTTTAAGTGAAGTCATAAATTTGCAGAGTTGGACATCAAATTCCTCTTTCAGCTAAACAACCACACTATTTACTTCAATACAAAACATATAAGGATATCAACATTGTCTGCTGCTCCTCCAGCCATGATTTTCAGTAGATCTTTCTCAACCCGCGAGACAAGCTCAGGCTGCAAAATATAAAATGACAAAATTGTAACTATGTTCAGAAAATAAAGATAGCCATAGGCACACACCATATAGCGACAGCCATCTTATACCATTTGACCATGAAATCCTCTCATTATTATGCTTTGCAGATTTTAGTTTCTTCAAAGACATGTAGTTGAGTTTGACAATATGCACTGTCTTCTGACTTTTTTATTTCTATTACAATTATTGTCATGGCTAGCAAATTCGACGAGTGACTCTTTTCTCCTCCTTTTACCTTGTTTACCTCATTTCCAGGTAGAAGATTCATTTTCCCTTTTACCCTTTTCTTCCAAAATCAAAACTGTTATATAAAAGAAATATAGTTATGCAAAATGGTGAGATTATTAATACATTTAGATCTGGCTCTCTGCGAAATCTACGTTTGCGAGCATCTCTCATGGGAGGGGTGAAGCCATGTCTGAACTCAATTACATCTGGAGCAGCATCACCAGCTTCCCTAACCATAATCATCTGTTCTAACACAAAAAATTCATGTAAGATTAAACATAAAGCACTTATCTAACAATGTGAACATTGGTTATGTTCAAAGGCAGATTACCTGACCAATGTCTGCAGTCTTAATCAAACAACTATCATCATAAGTTTTATATGATTCTACCACACAAGGAAGGTCCATGAGAGAAGCTGCAAAATGATCATTGCCAATGACAAATGTACCACTTCTCCCATCCTCTGTTGGATTATAAAGAAAAACAAATGGATGAGGAAAAAAGAGAAGATAGTAAATTCCGAACACTGACAAGTAGACAATGAGGCAAGAGGAACCAGGCATAATTTAATTGGCTCTTCAATACTCAATGGAGAAATTCACAACATCTTTTTTGGTATTCCTTATTTCCTTAAGAACAAATTAGAAAGTAATGCGTGGAACAACAAGTTTAAAAAGGATTAGGTTAAAGTGAGCAAGTACAAGAAAGCCCAAAAGTGATACATCTGCAGTAAAACAGCCAATTGCTTCTCAATTTGTTTCTATCAAGGGGAATGGATGTTTGACAATCAGGTATTTCTAGTTAAACTTAACCAGTATGCCAACTAATTAAACTTGGAAACGTTAATAAGGTATGAAACACTTGCACAGGATTGAAGTCAAGAAAGTCATCACATAGTCAAAAGCACTGATAAATGCTTGAACACATTGAAACCCGTAACATTCATTTTATGAAAGAAATAAACATATTTACACAACACTTTCATGCATGTGCTAATCAATAACACTAGCTTGCTCCAAATTTTACGTGAACCACTAATCCAACAGACATCAAATGCAATAAATTGAGTGTTCCTAGACCTGTGAAGGTGCTATTAATAATGAAAAGCAAGGTAAGATAGATATAGGCTCTTTTTTGTTTTGGTTACAGGAGGTCTTTAGACCAAGTAAGGGGATAGGTATTCAATTATACATGGCTAAGTGTGAGCAATGAGACTCACTGCGAATAGAACCTGGAATCAAGATTAATGAATCTTTTGTCATGTGAAACCCTTACTGTTAACATAGTTGACAGCGGAAAATTGACCATGTTGACAGATGTGCCAAACCATTTGGTGAAAACATATACAAGAAATGCAAGAACAGCATATACTCACCAGAAAACGACAAATCTAATGACTTGTCTTCAGAAGAGGGATTTTCATTGAGAAGACGTTCTATCCGCTCAGCAACGGAAGGTGGAACTCTAAGTATGAATTGCTCCTCCATAACTACAAGGATAAAAATCAGATAATAACATCTAGGTATGTTTCTAAACAAGCAGAATTAAATTATATTTTCCCTTCAAGCTATAAAAACCTTGCTCACAACAAGAATTGACTCTGTATTGAAATTGACTCTTAAAGCCACGGCAAGATTGGGACCATAAATATGAAGAGGAAATATAACTCAAAGTAAATTCATAGCATTTATAAAACTGCACCCTCATGACAATGAAAGGTCAAATTGTTCGTAGGACATACCTAGGCACCTGAGCGCTGCAATACTCTTTGAATTAAGACCAATTATCAATAGTTTTCATCAAGTTGCTATTGAAGGATGCTTTTCTTTAGCCACATACTATGTTTCCACAAATTTCTTAACACTGTATATAAATTTCAAGAAGCCATAGACACATAAAAATATTCTGTTGCAGCTCGCCGAACTTTTTGTTTCACCAAACATCCCCTTTTTCTCTTACTCCTATGGATCCATAGGTTGATTGATGGAACCGCATGAATCCATGTTTCCCAACATAAATAGAGAATCAGCATCTAGAATTGGATGATTCAAACAAGTAATTCTGTATCATACAGAATTGATACAGAATTACGGGCTCGCCAAACAGAATGAAAGTATTGGAACCCACATTTGGATTAAAATCAGAGATAATAAATAATGAATCCCCATGCTTTTGTGTGAGGATGAGTTAAATACCGGGGTTGAAGGCTGCGAAATCAGAAGAGCGAAGTTCGAGGGTGCCCCAAACAGTTGGAAGAAAATACCCAGCAATCCCTATGTCTCCCGGTGGCTTGCTCTTTCGAGTCTCCTTCGAAACCCCTTCGTAAGTCCCAACCAGACTCCCAGATATGCCACATCCATTAAAATAGAAATGAATCAAAGGGTTAAAAAAAAAAAAAACCAGCAGGCCGGTTATTAGAAATCGGATCTGATTCGAACATTTCACCGGTTCTTCACGGTTCATTGGAAATGCAATACTACTTAGTTAAGTAAGTTTAAGGATGATTATAATATCTGTTTAAGAAGGAGTATTAAATAATTTAAGAGATTAAATTTTAAAATTAAGAATAAGATAATAAAAAAATTAATAAGGTGAAATCAAAAGCCTTAAATCTTTCTCATTATTTGATACTTTATTTATTTTATTCAAGTGTTATTTTTATATTAATTTTTTAAAAATATTTTTTAATTAAAATTAAATAATTTTAACTTTGTTAATCAAATTAAATTCTATTGAGATGATATTAAGTCTTTTTAGATTTTTTTTATTACTCGAACAATATGTTTTATAAGTGTTTGATGTGAAACAATTAATTCAAGATATGATCAATCGATTCAATTCAACATTTAAACTATTGGTTTGTAATAGTTAGATTATTAAATAAAGAATAATTTTATATTCTCATAATTTATTATTTTAATACTTTTTAAATTATTAAATTAAATAAATATTAAATATTTTTTTATGTTTTTAAAGTATTAAATGTTTTATTTTTTTATTTAATATTTATATTAAGAAGATTACTATAAAAAATTTTTATGAAAATATAACAAAACTCTTAAATAAAGAAAGAATTTGAATATATTTTAAAATTTAAAATATTAAATATTTACTATATTATTTAATATTTATTTTATTTATTATAAAAAATTATTAAAACAATAAAACATTTCTCATTAAATTAATATGAATGAGTGAACAATTTTTTGGTATAGGAAGGAACGATTAACTTAGTGGAGATATTTTGTATAAATAATATATATATATATATATATATATATATATATATTAAGTATTATTCATCACTCACAGTCAAATTTATTATAATATATAAAAGTTGAAGCATATTAAAAACTTTTTATAATAATAATGCACCTCGATAACCTATTTTTTTTATACTCAGTTAATGAATTTGTATCTTTTTGAATTTATAGGTAATCAATGTAAAGTCTATATTATCATTCAAAGGTCTTGGGTTTAAGTGACTTTGATGATTATTTATATTATTATAAAGAGAATTTTTTTCTTTAATATTTAATATTTTTTTAAAATAATCATTAATATTTTATTAAATATAAATAGGAAAGGAGATAAAATTGTAAATGTAAATATTTTTTGATAATTACATTTAAAATTATAATCATTTTTAAATATAAAAAAATTATTTTTATTTTTACATACACTATTATAATTGATGTCAAATATATTCCACCTTTTTACAAAATTATTTTATTTAATTAATTTTAATTATAATAGAATTATAATTAATTAAATTATAAACTAATTATATAATCAAAAATTAAAAGTTACAAATTAAAAAGCATAATAGTATTTATCAAGACACTAGTTTATTGATAAACAATTTATAAGTATTATGGTAAGTTTTGATGAGACTTGTAACATGCTTCAACTTTAAAATAAGACAACTTCTCCTTTTTCTTAATTTTTGTTAAAAAAAAAAGGGATAAGACGTCTAGTTATACTATAATAAAATACTATAATCTTAAGGATTTTACTTGCTAACTAGTTCATATCTAAGCCAATCTTAAACATTTTTTTTAAGTTGGAATGATTATATTTATAATAAGTATTTTTTAATAATATTCAAACATATTCAAATTTGTTAAATAATAATAATAATAAAAAAAATAAGATATTGATTTAATATTTAATTATATCAAATATATATTTTTGGTGAAGTAATCCACAGAAAATCAAGTAAAATTGATAGGAATTATAGTTACAAATTGTATTAATTAATACAATTTGTATTAGTATTGTACTAGTTAGTAGTTATCCAATAGTATAAATAGGACTTAAGAAAACTAATGGGGTCATTAAAGGTGTTTAGGCATAGAATTAATGATCTTGTAAAATGATAGAGAACAAAATTTTTTAAATTGGCCTTTTGTATCAATTATATTCTTACCAATTGATATTTTTATTTTTTTGAAATTCATCAATAGAAGATGACTCATGTTAGGATTAAGTGGAGGAAAAGTTTGTGCTACATCATCAATCACTAAAGATCCAAATCTAAATAACCTTATTCTCTAACTTATCATAAGATCTTTGATTTTATGCATAAATAATTTTTTAATTTCTCTAATGACCTCATTAATTCTCTTAAATCCTATTTATTCCATTAAATAACTTATAACTAGTACAATAAAAATACAAAGTATATATTAAATAATTTTTTTTGAGAAATTAAGTTTGATCAAACATGCATTAATATTAAAAAAATGCACTAAAAAATAAGGGAGAGAAAAACAAGTGGTGAGTGGTGCTCGGGCTTTCCAACAGCAGGTGGCCAATGCAATTGGAAATTGGTGGTAAGGCAGCGGCGCGGTAAGGAAACCGACAATGAGGCAGTACAACTATCAGAGTTGTGGGTGTAAGAGAAGGAGCGGGAGGAGGAAGAAAATGAATGAGAAGGAAGAGAAGAGACGAAGAGGGAGTAGAAAGAGTATAAGGGAGAATGAAGAGTCAAAACCAAAATAAACGGAGAAGTGAGAAGGCTTTTGAGAAAGAGAAATGTTTCTCGCATATAATTTTCTTTGTATCATTTCTTACACTTTTTTGTATTAAAATTTATATTTCTTTTATTTTATTAATAGCGTAAGAATGGTGTAATAAAAAGTTGAAAATAACATTGTGATTTGAAATTTTGGAATTTTAAATGCTGATTTTTGAAAAGTTTTTTATTGCAAATTGAAGTAAATTTTATAATGTTGGTTTTCAGCGCAAAAATTGGCCATATTGATAAAATTAATTTGTCAAATACTTTTTTTGACGGCTAAAAATTTTGAAAAATTGGCAAAACCCAAAAAAAAAAATATTGACAGATGCATCGTTGCACAAAATAAGAGTGGTTTAATTGTTATAATTTTCACTTGATAACTTTTTTTAAAAGATATGGTAAGTAACATAATGCTTTATTTGCCAGCAATATACTATCTTATAATGATTACTTTTATTATTTAAAATTAATATATTTTTATAAGTTGTTAATGCTTAATAAGTACAACACACTAATTACTATCAAACAAAACACAAATTATTAGTTATTATAGAGGAAGAGTAAAATATACATCATTTTTATAATGTGTAAGAATCACAGCTGCAATTATATATTGTGTTGCCTTATTAAACAAGAATTTGTGATGCCATTTAAGTAATAGCTGAAGTGATAACATAACTCTCAACTGAAGTTCTTAATTAGCAAATACTATCTCCGTAAAAAAAAAAAACAAAAAGATTTTGGGATATACTTTGATTCCAAATTTGAGTTTTCTTCTTTTTAAGCAACTATAAGTTCACTCAATCTACACCTACAATTATGCAAAGCAAGTTCGAACTCAAACTAGTAATTTTTCAAAATATTTAAATAAATTAATATTTACTTACATAACATGCTATATTTCAATAAACAGGTGTGATGTATTTAAATGTTCTAACTTCTTAGCTAACCTAATGCATTGATTTGAATTCAACCCAAAATCGCATGTGCTTTTATTGTGATAAAACCACATGCATAATTAAGAATTCAACCCGAACCATTTATTTGAATTAAAGTGGGAACTTTTTTTTTTGGGGGGTTAGTTGGGAATGGGACGGTTTATGTTCAGTAATTGGTTTCTAATTTAAAGAAATGAGACTGAACACATTTGAGTTGATAAAAATATTCATCTTGAAGTATTCTAATTACCTTTCTAATTTTTTTACAAAGATATTTATATCATATCATATTAGGAATCAAATTGCAAGTAACGGACTGAATTAAGAGCAAATTATATTTTTAAATAAATTAGTGTATGTTTAATATGGGATAAAAATAAAGAATAAAAATTCATAGATAAGTTTACTACTCATTTTTACTTACATATCAAATTAATCCTCAATATATCATTTTAGTCTTAATTAATTAAGGCTATTAGCTTATACACTTGAACTCAAAGATCTCTCTAAAAAGTTTTGTATACAATTATTATTAATTAAAGAATGAATAATTTACCTACGAGATATTGGTACAAAAAAAGTAAGTTACGTCTCAAAGCATTAGAACTGTAACTTAATTTTTAAGTTAAAAATCGTATCTTATGAGAAGGGTCATACTATCATCACTTTTAATTTAAAGAGATTAGATTTATAGAACAGTTCAAATGAATCAAATCTTATAGAGATACTTTCAATTTATTAAAAAAAGAATAATTATAATTGTTAAATTAATGTTAATAAATTAAGAAAAAAGTGAAATCCTGATTATGTTGGGCAGGCTTCTGGTTTTCTCGCAGTAATAGCATTGGTTTTAAATTCCTGTGTCTTGGTTTGTTTTAAATCATTAAAGCCCTTAAAATTCATTAGATTAGAATTAGATGGTGGGGGTAAAGAAACACTCATTGAAAGTGCCAATTAATTATTATCCGAATTTAATCGAGAGGGTGAGATCGTGAGGGGGACCCACCCGTTAGAACGACAGGGCATTTCCCAGTTTCTTCCAAGCGCGCATCTTTCGTAATTGTAGCAATCAGCATCCTTCAGCAGTGCAAAGGATATTTTCGTCCTTTTAGTTCTGGAAATCTTGGAGCCGGCCGCATCTGTCTCTCAGCGCTGCACCGCCTTCTGTGAGGACTCGGATTTACGATCTTGCCCCCCACATGCCGCGTCGGCAAGGCGGGAATCCAAGCAAAAATAACGATAATCCCTGTCTAATTAAAATAAATCATTTTATTAATTTAGCTCCAATTTTTTTAAAAAATAAATATCATTAAATATTTAAGACTAACTTTTTATTCTTCTAAAATATCATACTACTTAATAAAATAAATATTAAATAAATATAAATGTAGTTAATGTAAAAAAATAAACTATACTTTAAATGAATCATACTTATAATATTAAAAATTTAAATTTTATATTACTATTGATCTAAAGTAATGTAAACAATTAGTTATATAAATTTTTTTAAAAAATAAATATTAATTAAAAAAGTAAAAATATTTAAAATTTTAAAAATATAAACAATTTAATATTTATTCTTTTAATAATTAAAAAATTTATTAAAAAACTGAATTAAAGAAATATAAAATTATTCAATATTTAATTAATAACCACTTCATCAGCATCCTCTATCTCCTTAGTGTTTGGAGGGTGATTATTATTTCACATTTACAGTTTACAACCTATGATTCATTAGACGACGATCATCCATCTTTTTTCGATGGAAAGGTGGGTCCCATTTACTGTTTTTGGGGGTGTGCTCCTTTGGAACCATGTTGCAGAGAAACAGAACACAAAGAAGGAAGCAGCTTCCACTTGTCATTGTGGGCTGGGTACTTGATGGCCATGGTCACGGTAGATCTACCAGAGTGACTGTGATTGGTCCCACATTTGCAATGCCCATCTGTTTCTGTAGTTAACGGTGATTGGGGCATTGGAATTTACATCCTCACCGTTGAATCTACCCATCATCGCACGAAGCCAATGATAGGGCCACAAAAAATCTGCTTCCAATGGAGGATCGGATCTATGTAGTAGGGCCCATTTGCCCATAAGGCCAAATGGCCAATCTCCCCACCAGACATTATTTTTCAATGGCTAGACAGTTACTTTCCAATGTCAGAGAATAAACATATGAAAATTTTGAGAAAAAAGAATTTATGCTTGATAAGCTTAATAAACGAGCTAAAAGAATAAAAGTTCAGAACAATCAAATTGTGGAAATGATGATATTTATAAACGTTTTCTTTTTCCTGGTAAATGTATCTCATATTGATGGATGTGATAATGATTGAAAGAATAAAAATGTGAGAAAAATGAATTATTAATTTAAATACGATATGCTAGTAATTATCTATATTTTGAGAGTATTGGTTTATGAAAAATTCATTTACTTGATATTTTTGGTGCCAACGTATTAAAATAAGGAATGGCTTGAATGAGGTGCGAAATCAACATCATCATGTCAGTATATTATTACCATATTTTGGGGCTGCCGTTGGTCCGTGTTGCTTGGTTTGGAACTTTGGATGCACAGAGAAAAGAGGAAAAAGTCGAAAGAATAGAAAAGGAACAAATGGGAGGAGGAAGGAAAACACAGCAAAAAGGATAAAAGGGTAAAATGAGATGAAGTGTGGGACATGAGAACATCAAACTGCAAATAAATCAGCTACAAAGTGATGCCCCTCAACTCAACATAGCAAGCAGTGTTTTTGGTCACTGCCATTTCAGGAGACAGGGATACAGATGTCATTAACCCCAATCCCATTGAACCTTCCATCTTCTTTCTTACCTCCACTTCCGCTTCCAGTCTTTTGCTTCCACCGTCACCATCGGCACCGCCACCACGTACTCAGACCCACGGTGGAAGAACCTCTGCACTCTCTGCTGTGAAGCTGCTATCTCTTGCTCTCAAAATGGGGACCCGTATCCCTTCGCACCAACTCAGCAGTGGGCTCTATGTCTCGGGTCGACCCGAGCAGCTCAAGGAGCGGCAGCCCACAATGACGTCGCGGGCGGTTCCTTACACCGGCGGCGACCCCAAGAAATCCGGGGAGCTTGGGAAAATGCTTGACATCCCGGGTGTTGATCCCTCGCCGAATGCCCATTCTTCATCCAAACCTTCGCGTCTTTCTTCCTCCTCTCAGCACAACAGTGAATCAGTGCGATCCTCCGGACCCAACTCGGGTCCAGTTGGAAGGCACAGTGGTTCGGGTCCTATGCCGAGGAAGTCGTCCGGCCCGATATCCATCCTGCCCCAGGGGCTCATCACATCGGGCCCTTTAGGATCCGGCCCGGTTGGACATTCGGGTGGCGGGAGCAGGTCGGGTCACCTGAAGCAACCTGGTTCGGTCGGCAAGGCAGTATATGGCTCCGCCGTGACGAGTTTGGGGGAGGAAGTGAAGGTCGGCTTTAGGGTCTCGAAGGCGGTGGTGTGGGTGTTTTTGGTGGTGATAGCAATGGGTTTGCTGGTTGGGGTGTTTCTGATGGTGGCGGTGAAGAAAGCGGTGATTTTGGTAGCGCTGGGGGCAATTATTGTCCCTGTAGTGGTTTTGATTACTTGGAACTGTGCTTGGGGAAGACGAGGGCTTCTAGGGTTTGTGAAGAGGTACCCTGATACTGAGCTGAGAGGCGCCATTGATGGACAGTACGTCAAGGTTACTGGGGTAATTTCTCTTTATTCTCGCATTTTCTTTCTTAATCTCTTTGGTTTAGTATCAACTGAAGCATTTGTTTTATTTTGGATGATAATGACGTATTAATACTCAGCAATGATATCTGTAATTAGCTTTAATTAAGATCTTATGATTCCAAATTATTTATTATGTTGAGCTTACATTTTTTTTTTTTAATGATCACGGTTTCTCCCCCTCTAGTAGAGTGGAGAGGTTGGTTTTTTGTTTTTTCAAAAAAAATTATTTATCGTTAGGTATGGGATTTTGGTATGGGTTTGATAGTTATATGACGAATGGATTTTGGTTATGGTGATTGCGACTCCTTCTTTTGTAATTATCCTGTATAAGTATATATTGAATGGTTCTCTGCCTGGGTTACTGGAGTCTCGAATATCAGTATTTAAATTTTTATGTGTACATATAAATGTATATGCTTTATTGATCTTACAAAGCAAACTAGAGGGCTAAAAAGTTGGCCAAAATGGAAAGAGCTAACTTGCATGTTGTGGAATCATTTTCTTAGTCCAGAAACTTAAATGAAGTTTTGATCACTGTGACCACATGTATTCAGCATAGATGGTGGTAAGGGACAGTGATATATAATGTGCATTTGCGTGGTAGACTGAGGAGGGATAAGATATTTGCTGAGTAATCATATTTCTTTACAAAAGTAACTGAATCTCAACCTTGGCTTCTTGGATTTTCCTGCTGTGTGGTATGTTGGAAATTTCATTTTACATGTGGGAACAACAGAATTTGCACAGCATTTAAGTAGTCATTTTTGCTTCACCTTCCTTTCCCTTTCTTTATCGTTTTTTCCCACCTAAGGTTTTTGTTGTCATCGCTTCAATTCCTAAATGCTTAAATGCCTTCAGCAGGCTGCAGGGCAAAATCTTCTGCTAGACATTGTGGATATATCATGTTTCTCAGGTTGTTATATTGTAGTTGTTTTTATCATACTCCCTGGGCAGGTTCACCACTTATTCTTAATTGTGGGTTCATATCTTTGCATTAGCGCTATAATGCGCTCAAATAAGATTGTTTGGTGTATGGATGATAATGTCCTATACTGAACTTGCTCTGTGTGTGTGTGTGCGTGCGAGTTCTTTTAGGCATGCTCATTTTGCTGAATTTTTCTTGCTTTTGAAATCTTATGTGAGAGAGTTGTCTACATTGATAGTTTTGGAGTAAGTTAAGTAAATAATCTGGATTTTAATGGCCTCGGTAGGAGGAAAATAATTTGGCTTGACTTTTTATACATTTTTATATGTATCCTGTTTCTTCCTGTAGGTTGTAACCTGTGGCAGTATTCCTTTGGAGTCATCCTACCAAAGAGTACCTAGATGTGTATATATTTCCACAGAATTATATGAATATAAAGGATGGGGTGGAAAATCGGCAAATCCTAAACATCGTTACTTCTCTTGGGGTTCTAGATATTCTGAGGTTAGTTTGTTGAACTACTTCATTGGTGCTTTATCTGTACTGATTCAGGATCGGGCACATGGTGATAAGAGTGAGAAATCACTCAGGCACACTGATGCTTAGGGAATAACAAATTGATTGTAGGGAAGATAAAGTTAAGCAGCTTAAAATTAAGGAGATCATAGAGCTCAGGTCAGTGCTTAGTTCCCACAGAGAATTCGGTGTGGACTAGTACTAGTAAGGTTACATATTGATTTCCATTGTTTAGCTTATGCCCATGTGCCAGTTGGTTGAAAAAGCTGACATTGCATCTATAGTTCTGAATAATTTATTGATTTGACAATGTAACTGCGTCACTGCCAGTGCCAAGACTGCTAAATAAAATGAGCACTAGAAACCAGAAGAAAGGTAAAATCATCACTGGCGGTGCCAAGACTGCTACATTTTCTGTCACTTCAACTGTCTCCCCTTGCTGGGGATCTTTTAACTAGTGTTATATTTCACTTGTGCCATGATTTAAATATAAGATATTCATGGCAATATGAATCCAAGACACCAAAATTAAATGAAACTGCAAATGTTGATGCCATTTAATAGGGATAACAACAAATGCTCAATTAAATGCAACCTATTCTGTTTAACTAAACCCTAAGGAGCCATCACACCACAGGCTTCAGTTGGGTCAAGTCCTGCACTTATGCCAACCGCACCAATCCACCTAAAGTGTGCAAGGCCTAAAAGACAAGGATTACTTAAACTTATTGGGCTTGCATGTATGCCTTAGACGATTCATATTGTCAGCCTGTTTTTTTTACAAAACCGAAACATACAATTATTGTTAGCCCACATAAGGAAATTCTTAAATCAAATATTTTTCTACAGTACATTTAGTGATTAAATAGACGCTATCAATTTAGATACAGGCTCCTGTCTGAATTACCATGTCCACTTTGATTGCATGGTGGCTTTTAGAGTCTATAATGTTCCCATGCTCTACGTATATGTGTTATGTTTCTTCAACATCAGTAAATTCATTGAATCTTACATTCTGGTGTCATGTATGAGCTTCAGCACATGAGAACTCTCTCATGTAAGAAACTGCTGCATAAGGATTTTGATTTATATTTTTGGCTTTATCTGGCTTATCTTGATCACTGTATTTGTAGCATGTTTGTTTTACTGGCAAACGCCCATTTGCCGAAAGCTCAAAATTTGTGCTGTGAGTGAATGTGGGTTGTCAGTGCTGGTTTGCATTGGCAAAAAGTTAAACCAAACAAACATCGGTGTATCTCTCTTCGTCAACATAATAGCAACAATTTTATTACTTTCTATACACAGAAATATGTAGCAGATTTTTACATATCAGACTTCCAGTCTGGGTTAAGAGCATTAGTGAAAGCAGGCTATGGTGCCAAGGTTGCTCCTTTTGTAGAACCAACTACTGTAGTTGATGTAACAAAGGAGAACAGAGAGTTATCACCAAATTTCTTAGGCTGGCTTGCGGACCGCAAACTCTCTAGTGATGACCGTATAATGCGCCTCAAGGAAGGGTATGGACTGTATTGTTCTGTGATTTATTATTTTCGTTATGCTCCTAAACAGCTGTTTTACAATTTCCATTTTCTGTGTCCTTGAGGGGGAAAAAAAAAAGAGAAAGGTATTAAAACATGAAATTATTGATCTGTAAGTTTAATTGTTCTCTGGTACTTAGAAAGTAAATTTGGGGAATGCATAGGTACATCAAAGAAGGTAGCACCGTGAGTGTGATGGGAGTTGTCCGTCGACATGATAATGTGCTCATGATTATTCCTTCAGCAGAGCCTGTCTCAACAGGTTGTCAATGGATCCGCTGCCTTTTGCCAATGTTTGTGGAAGTTCTTATTTTCACTTGCGAGGATAATCAAAATGCTGATGTTATTCCTGTCTAGAATCTTGTTTTCGTTTCTTTTGCTTGGAAATTAGTGTCACAATATCGAAATGGCAGAAACTGATGGAAAAATCCTACACTACAGAGTCAGAGTTTTTTCTCTTGCAGGCTTGTGTAAATTGGCTTGGAAGAAGATGCAAAGCAGACTACTAAGATTGCCATAATAATCAGAATATGATTTGATTAATATAACATAAGGATCCGTCAAGGTCGACTGCAAGAAGTTTGAGGATGCCATACAGTGTATCACGCAGTTGCCCATTGTCCTTTTTCTGCTTATTTTTATGTACATAAGTAGAGGAGCCCTAAGGGGTTCAGAATAGTTGCTTTCAAATCTAGCCATAATGTAGCCATGTCGCTAAATATATATTGCTGAGTCTAGGTTCACTTGTATTCTTAAGTTGATATTGTGAACTGATTGTGTCCTGCCTATGTTAGCAGTTGTAAAAATTGAAAACCATTAATGCACCACAATACTGTTGTATAAATCTTGGCTCAGAATCAGTGTCAACCTCACGTCTTGCATTGCCCGCTTCTTTTGTACATGTTCACAAACGTGCAGGTAGAACGAGCATTGCAGACTTGCAGTTTGCAAGGGAACTGGCTTGAGGGTGGGGAGGTGTTAAATCAAGAACCAGCCATTGCTAAAAGCACAGGAATGGTAAAAATAAAATGCTTATTTTTGTTACAGTATGGACATAAGGTTCTGAATTTATAACTTTTAAATTATCTAAGTCATTCACTGCTAATTATCCTGCCAAGTTTGGAAGGTCAAGATAGTTGACTTTGTTCATCTTTCTTTCCTTTCTTGTTTTTGTCCGGGACAAGCTCCATGGATAGGAGACCTACTACTTTTTGAGAAAAGGTTAATTTTTATTTATTTCAGTAGTTAAACTGCATAATTTTTTGTCATACATGTTAGTGATTTTTTTTCTTTTAACCTATAGTATAAAACTTGCATACTTTTTAAGACCATTAACTTTTTTCAAAAGTGGTAACTACTGTCATTCACCAATATGATGAACATTGGATTAACCTTATAAATGCCCCTTTGGTGAACTTGAGTAATTAGCTGATATGAAAACTCCCCCAAGCAATTGATTATTTATTTTCCCAAGGGGTGAGGAGTACCCAAACACATCGGATCAATTTAGGGACAAAACATTTTGGGCTAGGCCCACCACAGAAGCACACTAGAAGATGAAAATGAAAGCTACAACCTGGAGGGCATTCCCCCAGAAACCACTAGAATTTCTCCTGTTATATAGGAAGCATCATCAGATGCCAAAAAAGCTGTCGCAGCAGCCATGTCTTCAGTTGTACCAAACCTTCTAAGTAATGTCTTCCCTTGAAGCTCCTCCCTCTGCAGTAGTAAACAAAGCAAAATACATTTAAATGACTAATGATACAGTGAGGAGACTCGAGGCAAGAGGAAAAATCTATTTGGGTCAGAAGATACTCACTTTAGCATCATTAGAGGTAAGGAATGCAGCAAAATGAGTTGGCACAAAACCAGGAGCAACACAGTTTACACGAGTGTTGGGGGCCATCTCAGTAGCCAGGGCCTACGCAACGGATTAAAAATAATTAGCAGATAAAAAAGGATAGTTGCAGTGTGTAGATTATTTGAAGGAACAAATGCAAGCCAAGTACCAACTTTGGTTAGTCCAAGAAGGGCTGTTTTGGTCACTCCATACATACCCATACCAGCCGGTGGGTTATAACCAGCAATAGAGGAAATGAAAACAACAGAAGAACCCTTCTGCAAGTGAGGAGCTGCATCCTGTATAAACCATAAAGTGGATAACACACCATACACCCAATTACAATATCTGCAGATGACAGAGAGAGAGAAGATGCTTAAACATATCTTGCATTCTTTCTTTTCTTCTTTTGGTTTTGGCCATCCACTACTTTAATTACCTTCATAAGAAGTACAGAGGATTTGACATTTATCTCCCACAGCTTGTCAAGGACTGAGTCTTGGGTTTGCAAAATGGTATCAACGGAAGGATTTACGGCAGCATTGGACACAACAACATCTATCTTTCCATACTTCTGTAACAGAAAGTTCAACCAGATCTTAGAACAGTATTCAAGTATTTGCAAAGACTGATTTCTTTAAAAGATTACACAAGCCCATGCACTCAAGAAAACCCAGCTAGAGTCTCAGTCTAGCCTCCAGATCAAGATAACAAATCGCAATGGATGTTAATCAGATAGAAAATATTATTGATCAGTGCTGAGATGGAGGTGAAAGATATACTTTCTTTAGCCAATTGATAAATGAACAGAATCAAGGATTGAATTTCTTAGGCTTGCACCTTGCAGAGATGAAATCAATACAAGCTTTCGTTTGAACTTGGACAAGATCATTTCTCAACGAATAAACTTCATAGTTTATCTGAAGAAATTCTCACCTGGACAGTTTTGTCTATCAAATTCTTCCTTTGCTGGGCATTTGAAACGTGGCAAACAACCGCCAACACATCAATTCCTTTAGCCCTGAGTTTATCTGCAGCCTCATCAACATTATGCTGCGGTAATTTAACCGAAAAGGAAAAAAACTTCTCAGTAGTGAACATATATCCGTACAGAAGTTTCAAATGATATTTCTGTTGATGGTAAGAGGTGGAAAGATAATAAGAGAAAAACAAACACACACAGACATATATTCTGCCTGTTTAACAATTTGCTCTTCTCTCACCAATTATCGGCATTTTTCTCTCCTTCATTTTTCCAGGCAAAGATGAATCAATACAGCAATAATCTTAATTCTTCTAACCCAAATACAAGAATATTCAGGATTTTCACAGGCATGAATCTAACGATGACACACACCCAACTAAAACAAACCAACAGATTAACACTTCTACTTGAAACAAGAAAACATTTTTCCCCGTCTTTCTCCTTCAGTTAGCACTTAGCAAACAATCCAAACAAGATTTTTACATTTTCTGAAGAAAAATAAGTGAAAAATGGGAAATCGAAGGTGCACCCATGAACCTGTTTGCGAGAAGAGATCACAACGGATGCACCCTCCAAGCCAAGCCTCTCGGCTATGCTAAAGCCGATTCCCTGGGTGGAAGCCGTCACGATGGCCACCTTACCTTGAAATCTCTTGGCGAGTTTTGTCTCTTCCATTTCTAGTTTTCCAGGAAAACAAAAAGAAAACAGTTGACTGATTTTATCACGACAAGAATTAGGCTTGTTCGTGAGAAGCGATAACTGAGAAGGAGGTGCAGGCTGGCTTGAATAAGTTTATATAAAAAAAAAAGTAGCTTTTTTATATATTTTATTTTAATAATTTTTTTTAAAATAATTTATAATTGGGTATAATATTTAAGAAATATTTTTAAATAATAAAAAAAATTTTAAATTTATTTGAATAAAAAAGAGTATAATTATTTTATTTATATTAAAATTACTGAAAAAGACATTTAAATATAATATATGATAAGTTATAATATGTAATATATGATTAAATGAATTAGCATAATAGGAATGGTGAAATTTTTAAGTATATTATAGTAACAGTATCATAGAAAACAAGACGTAAGATAATAAAAAATGTCTAATTATGTATCTAAAGGCTCAATAACATGTTGATATTGTTCTATTTTATTTTTTTTAAATGGTATAGGCATTGAGATCAGAATTCGATTTAAGGTATTAGAAAACAATGACTTAAAGTTACGTTGTTTAAAATGTAATTCACAAAACTATTTAGGAAAATTTATGTAAATAGAGTTTATAAAAAAAAATAAGATGAAATATTAAATGTAATTTTTAATAAAGATAAAAAATATTTTTGCATAAAATTATATTAAAAATTATTTTTTTTTTATTTTTTTTAAAAACTAGAGATTATTAATTTAAAAAAAAAAGAAATAAATTAATTTTTTTAATTTTTATTTTTTAAAAAATTATACTAAACACACTTCAAAACATGTTAAAGTACTTTTTTTATAAAAAAAATATTTTTTTTAAAATATATCCACACAACTTGAAGTCGTCATCCTATTTTAAAATACGAGAACTAAGTACCATTTTTATGATCTTTTTAAAGAAAATTTGAGTAAACTCTATATTTAATTTCAATGTATATGTCAATTTAGTTTTTGAACAATCACATTAAAATTATTTTTTTATAAATAAAAATTAAATTAATATAAATTGTATAATTAAAGACATAAATTAATATTAATTTTTAAAAAAAATTAAAATATTGATATGATTAAATTAATATTAATATTTTTTAAAAAATTATCCTTAAAAGTTTAAATTAAAGTTTAATGAAAAAATTTTTTTGAACTCTTTTTAAAGATTTTTAAAAATAAAAATTATCTTATATTTAAATATAATATTTAAAAAATATATTTTTTTTTAAAGTTTGAACCTGTGAATTAAGGTTTTGGACTTTTTGTCACCTGTCATATCAACTAAGGCCTGCCATTATACACTCTCAACCACCCGGACAAATAGGTCCTCTAATCCACCACCAGAAACTCACCGCCAATTTTTGTTCCTCATCACCAACTGGGTTTACAGTAATTTCACTGTTCTTTTCTAGAGAAGAGATGAACATGCATATCATCACATCACCTCATGTCTGTGCCTTTCATTTATTTTGAGTAAAATCAAATAATAATAATTTTATTTAAATTAAATTAATATTTAATAAACTTAATTTAATAATATTTATCAAATTCAAATTAATTTTATTATTAACGAGTTTGTTTTAAATTTTTATTAAACGATACGCTTTCTAACTTACTTGTCCTCATAACAAAAACATTCTCTCTTTTGTTCAGTGGGCATTTGCCTGAAGCTAACAAACAGCAACATGTTTAGATTAATTTTTGAAATATCAAAATCATAATTTAAACAAAAGTAATAAGAAAAAAACTTTTACTTAAATTATGATTTAAAAATTTTTAAAAGTCAAATCAAACGTTATGAAACAAACATAGCATTAATATGTAAAGATTTTCATTTAGGTTAAGAATTTATTTTTTATTTTTTCTCTAGGAACCTAAGGGGAGAAACCAACCTACCTTAGAAGACCCCTTTTTTTTTTTTGGTCTGCCTACCTTAGAAGACCTTAAACATCTATCGTTACAATGATGGAGGCGAAGGGCTCGCCATAGGACAACACGTCCCAATTTGAGAAGGATGCGAGGAGTGTTAATATCATGTTTGAGACCAAACAAATGATCTGGGTTGAGATTCTTGAGCTTGAGGTTTGCTCCAATAGTAGTATTAGCAATTATCATAAGGATGGTTATGGAATCATTCGGTGTAAACAGAAAAGATTCTACTATATCCATCCTCTTGTGGGTGCACTTCTTCCACATAGAAGCAGTGAAACTGAAAACTAAATCGGTGTTTGTGGTTTAATTTAGTTTTATTTTAAGAAAAAAATTATTTAAATTAAATTAATTAATTTTCTTACATTAAAAATTGATCAATTTTATTTTAATTAAAAAACCAAATCAAAACAAACCTTCTCAATCAATTTAGTTCGATAAATAATTTAGATATGTTCGATCTAATCAGTTTTTGATTAAATAATTTTTTTTAAAAAAAATTATATATAACTCAATTTTTTATAACTAAATTGGAAATAAATTAATTTAAAAATATTAATAAAAACATAATCAAATAGATATAAATCAAATTAACCTAAATATTTTTATAAAAATAATAATAAATTAAAATATAATTATTAAGTATGTATTTATAAAAAAATATTTGTATAATTACATTAATTTAATTTAGTTTAGTTTCATTTGATTTTGTGAATAAAAATTAAAAATCAAAAATTAAATTGAACTAATTAATTTACATAAAAAAATTAAATAAAATTTATTAATTTCAGTTCTATTTAATTTTAGATTTTTTGACTTAATTTTTTTTTTAAATCGGTTTAATACGGTTATCACTGATCAACGCCCCTCCTGCGCTTTGATCTTGCACGAGAACCAGATTCTTCCAGCCAATACAGACACATATGACATGTCTAGGAATACTCGTACAGCATTAACCTCGATTTGATTTCGATTAGGTAATAGTCTATGGAAACTGCAATTATTATCAGCTGACCAGTGTACTATGTAATCTTGCCAGGGGGAATGGTTTTTAAACCTTCCAAAATGACTTTTCTTTGACACCGCATCATCGTTCTTTCTCAAAGTTACAGACACGAGAATCGGTAATTTGAATACTTTCACGTCTGAGACACTAAAACTCCGTTTGAAATTCTTAAAAAATATAATTTATTTGATTTATTTTAAGTTAAATTAATTTAATTTAATTTAAAAATTATTATAAAAATCAAATTAATTCTTATTTTATAATTTTTTAAAAAATTTATTTATAAATCAAATCAATTACCAAAGTTTATGCCAAACATACTCCAACGTCGTAAGTTGAATGGGACCTACCTCGAGAGCCCAGGCAGATGCACGCACTGGCACTATTAACCGACCGGGTGGTCCCACTTCCACTCACATGCGAGCACTAGAAATGTTTGATGGGCTAGTGCCTATATAATATGAGAGTATCTTCAAATGGTGCCCTGCGGCCTACCACTCCTATTAGAATTTAGAAGCAAAACAAAATGGGGAAAATAGAATTTTTTTAATTTTCCCTTCTCGACAAACTTTTACACTGAAAATGAAACAATCCACCATTAATTATGAATTCCAACATTAATATCTCAGTCAACAAACACACACCACCACAAAATTAACAGCATGCTTAAACATTTTCCAATTCAATCATATGGATTTCTGAATTTCTTCAAGAGCTCCGGTATTTCATATCCAAGCATGTCATCTACGGCCTGAATCATTTTAGGCTTTAGTTTCTCAAATTTGTCGATGCTGTAACCGCTCAAAACCTCTCTGAAGTGCTCTACATTGGGAAAATCACCAGCCGGCAGATGAAACTCCCTTTGAACCTGTTTTGCAAAAAACATAAATGATAAGTAATTGAGAAATTAAGGGAGCAAGGTAGGAGGAAGAGAAGGAGAGACCTTTTCAAATTCATCATCAAGATTATCGATAAGCCTTTGTTGAGCCTTAGCTTTGCCCATCATTGCAGGCATCTCCTTCCTCAGATGGCTAATTATATATGCATGAATTTTAGCAAATCTAGCACGTTTCACAAATTCGTTGATCTGCACCATTTCAATTACATCAAATCTTTGAAACAGCAAAAAAAAAATAGTACAAGCAAACATGAGGCACACGCACTGACATCAAATATAATTCACTCATTTTCACCAACAGGTCACACAACAAAATGAAAATAGTGACCATACCCGACGATCGCAGGCCTTTTTTGGAATATCAACCAAATCTGCAAGGAGGTCGTTCTGTTCCTTCTCAAAGAGATCCCGTCCTAATGGACCAACAAAGCCTTCATCTATACGCTTATCATTAAATGAGCTGCAAAGTCAATAAAAGCAGCATAAACTTACAACTGAAGAATATCAATCCAATAATTTGAAGTGAAAATCATTGTGAATATCATCGAAAGATACTATGCATCTAAATGGAAATTTCAACTACGAAAAGTTAAGAAAAGACAATAAGATTAATGTTCACTAAAACTGTGAATAAATAAAAATCCTACAACCATGTCATCATCATTCTTAGAATATTCAAAGCACAACGAGGCAGTAATAGTTTAAACGAATGGTTAAATTGAGCCCATGTAAATAAAGCAGTGGACCATTAGACATATTTGAAAGATAACAAACCTACCCAATATATACACGCGCAACTTCAGGAGTATTTAGTACTTTCCCCAATGACCACATCAATGCTCCATAAACTCTCATAAGCTACAATATTACAATTAGGCATGTAAGTAGGCAAAAAATTAGAAAACAAATGCAATAGCTCAGGTTAAATTTAGATGTCGATAGTGCCTTACTTGTTGAGTATCAACTTGGTCTGCCTTATTCAAAACGACGCGTATCTTGTCATCATTACCACGTAGAGATGCAATTACACGTTTAAATTCATCACTAATGTCAAGTTTATGGGGATCAAATAGGAGAAGAATGAGATCACATTTTGCAGCAAACCAAGATACAACACCAGTGAAATCATAGCTTCGTTGGGTCCTTTGCTTCTCTCCAGATAGGACACCAGGAGTATCCACAAATGTTATTTCATCTAGCAGCTAAAAGAGAAAATTGCTTCAAGTTCAAGCACATGACAAGGTCAATTGTCGAACAAAATTAGGACTGGAAATATATATAACTCACTGGATGTGGCATTTGAGAACATTGGAACTTTGATAAAAATGAACCTCCAAATGTTGTCAGGCCACCAAAAGGCATGTCAGCATCAACAGCTATGGTATTTCCAGGGATACTCCTCTCATCAGGTCCAGACTACAAATGAAAAGATAGTGAGTTTAGAAGCTCCAAGTGCACAAACAGAGCTAAAATGAGCACAATGGAAGATAGGTATGAACAGTATGATAATAATGACATAAAGATCTCCATCACCAAAAAAAAAAATACCAGAACCTATTTTTCTGTTTGGACTTTATTGATTACCAAAGGCAATACAAGAACTCAAAGAAGCTTATTGTACCATGACAACAACAAATCTGTCAGTTGTAGGCTCTGGTCCAATGTGTGCTCCTGTTCAAACAGTTAATAGTGAACATAAGATCAATATAGCAATCTATGTCCCTCTATCTTCAATTATATGAATGAAGGAATAGCTATAATGTAGCTCCAAGATCATCCACAACTTAACCAACCTGGATAATCGCATCTTAACAAATGCTTTATAAACGTTGTTTTTCCCGTGGAATATTGACCAAGAAGCATGACCATGGGTTTAGCGTCAAAATCACTGTTGGTCTGAAAGGGAAAAATCACTGATATTATTAAACTTAATAAATATCATCATATTTACATGAATAAGACATCATGCTAACTAGAGCAAGTTCCATGTTCACACATGCAGTCGACAAAATTTGGTATCTTTTATTTATACATTGGGTCCTATTAGAGAATAAGGATTGGACTATTATTTATTATTATTTTGTGTTATTGGGTTGGGTTTATCTTTTTTGTACTTATCTTTATCTTTTCATATAAATGTAGAGATAAGGAGACTAACAGGAGTGTGTTAGTCATTCTTATTCTTAATTCTCTTTTCATCTTCTTTAACATGGTATTTAAAGCTAGTTAGAGAAACCCAAATCCTCACTTCCTCTGCCAAAAAAAAAACCTACTTTCTTGGTTCTGAAAGAGCCGATCTTCCCATTCCCAAGCACCAAATTTTTTTTCGTACACTGTAGAGTACGATTTTGTGGTTTTGAAGGCTGTTTGGGGCGAGTTCTTCGAGCTTGATGCACTGATTCACTGCTAGGAGTACCATGGGACCGGTGACCAAAGGTGCCAACGCCGGCCAGAAAGGTGCTACCCAAGGTGATGTAGGTCTAGGTGGTGGAGTTCTTCCATTTTCTTGGAGCTTTAGCAGGACAAAGTGCGATTTTTGTGGCTGTTAGTGTTTTTGATGGGATTTTTGGGAATTTTTGATGGGTTTCAGTCGAGCCTAGTGACGTTTTCACTTTCTGTGGGTTGGGTCGATTGTCAACAGGTCTGGTTTTGTGTTGTCCAACCCCCTTGCTTGTCTTTTGCTTTTGGTTTGTTGTTTTTGGGTTATTGTCGTTTGGTATTTTGGAGAGGACTGTGACAATTTCTTAGTGAATTTGTGGTTTTTGAGATGGCGGACGACCATTCCAACTCCGAATCTAGTAGTTCTGATGAGTTGGAGGTTTTTACGAAGCTTACAGTTATGCCTAAGGTGATTTTTGCTTCTGTTTGAATTACTGATGACAAGTTTGATGGCAAATACTATGCCAAGTAGCACAAAACTATTAAGATGTTTCTTACAAGAATTGAGAAAGAAGATCATTTGACAAATGACCCTTCAAAGTCCCAGACTACAAGAGACAAGTGGTTGCGGGAGGATAACTGGTTGTTTGGCATAATTAATAAGACCCTTGAAACCTCTGTCAAGCATGTGGTTTCTCATTGTAATACTGTGAAAGAATTGTGGGAGTGTATGAAGTTTATTTATTCTAGGAAAGTCAATCTGTCTCGTATTTATGAGATGACATAGGAGTTTCACCGACCGGCACAGAAGGAGAATTCTCTCCAGGCATACTTTACTGAATTTAAACGGACCTATGAAGAATTGAATGTCCTTCATCTTATTTTTGAAAATGTTAAGCAAATGCGCCTACAACAGAAACAGTTAGAAGTTGTAAGTTTTTTGTCTGGTTGCATCCCGAGTTTAATGCTACCTGCGACCAAATTCTAACTAGTTCTGATAATGTGACACTTGTTGATGTGTATTGTCGTCTATTATAGCGTCATCATGCGTTGCCCTCTGAACTTTCTCCCGAATCTTCAGTTGCTTTGGTTAGTAGAGGGGGAAGTAGAACAGGTAGAAGTGGTGGACATAGAGGTCGAGGCAGAACTGGTGGGCGTATTGGTGGACGCGATGGTGGTCGTGATAGTACACCATTTTTTTTCTATTTTTGTGGTGAGGAAGGTCATATTAAGAAAAATTGTTGGAAGTTTAATGGGAAACCCACCCGATCTCAAGGCCAGCCAAGAACGTCTCTTACCTTCACCCATCTCTACTCCTCTGTTATAGGTCTTCAAAACTATCACCTTATATGATGCTGACTTTGATACTTATAATCGATTCTAGGCCTCACAAGGTATTGACACTTCTTCTACTACTACCCTTGATCAGTCAGGTAATCCCACTGCTTGTCTCACTTTTTCATCTCGCAACTGGGTCATTGATTCTGGTGCAACAGATCACATGACTAGCAACACAGGTATTCTTTCTTCATTTCAATCCTCTTCTTTATTACCTAATGTCACTCTTGCTCATGGTTCTTCTACTCCTATCATAGGAAGTGGCACTGCCTATCCTTCGCCTTCTCTTCCTTTAAATTTTGTTTTATGTTTATCTCACTTTTCCTTTTAATCTTTTGGTAGTTAGCAAAATTACAAATTTTATGAATTGTAGTGTTCATTTCTTTCCTAAATATTACTTGTTTCAAGATCTTGGGACGAATAAGGTAATTGGTAGGGGTCGTGAATCTAATGGATTATATGTTCTGGAGTTTACAGCTCAAAAGCCACAATTGATTGCTTGTTCCACTTCCATTTCTCCATTTCTACTTCATTGTCGTCTTGGCCATCCGCCTTTGAAAATTTTGAAGAAATTGTGTCCTACTTTAGAGTCTTCTTTTGTTTTGAATTGTAAGTCGAATTAGTTTGCCAAACACCATCGAGGAAATTATCCTCCTAGATTGAATCAACGGGTTGAATCCCCTTTTGTTCTTGTTCATTATGATATTTGGGGGCCTTGTGCCATTGAATTTAAGTCTAGTTTTCGTTACTGTTACTTTTGTTGATGATTACTCTTGTGTTACATGGCTTTATTTTATGAGAAATTATTCTAAGTTATTTACCATATTTCGTGCCTTCTGTGCTAAAGTTTAAACCTAATTTAATGTTACTATCCGCACTCTTAGAAGTGAGAAAATCTTTCTTTTTCTTTTAAGTCATTTATGATAGACCATGACATTATTCATAAGACATCTTGTGCTGTCACCTCACAACAAAATAGGGTGACTGAAATAAAGACCAGACACTTACTTGAAATTGCCCGTGCACTTTTGTTTCAAATGAAAGTTTCTAAACCTTTTTGGGCTGATGTTGTCTCTATAACCTATTACTTAATTAATCGTCTCCTTTCTTCTATCCTTGATGGTCAAATTTCTTATTCTCTTCTCTTTTCCTCTTAGTCTTTATTTGCTCTTCCTCCTAAAATTTTTGGTTGCACTTGTTTTGTCCAAAATGTTTGTCCTCGGGTCTCTAAGTTGGATCCTCATTCTCTTAAGTGTATCTTTCTTGGCTATTCTCATAGTCAAAACGGGTATAGATGTTATTCTCCTGATTTACGTCGCTATCTTGTCTCTGCAGATACCACCTTCTATGAGATCACTCCTTTCTCTTCAGAGTCATCTCCTTCTCCTTCTCCTTCTGCTACTAGTGATGACAATGACTTCTTGGTATATCACTTTCCTGTCTCTTCTTCAACTTTTACAGGTTCTACTATTTCTGTGTCTTCTTAGCCTCGTCCCCTTCCTGTTCCCTCCTTCCCTCACCACTGTGTTCGGAGGAATCAGCAATTTGTTGTGACCGGCCCTGCCGCTTCAGAGCCTCTAGATTCATTGCCTTCTACAACTGGATCTTGCTTCCTCTAAGTTTAGCATTGATCTCCCGATTGCTCTTCGGAAATGCAAGTATAGTTGTACCTATCCTATTTCTTTCCTTTGTTTCTTATGCTGGTTTATCTAGCACTGCTAAGTTTTTTATAACTTTTCTTAACTCTCTCACTATTTCAACCACTGTCACTAAGACCCTGTCTCATGAGGGGTGACGTATGGCTATGTTGGATGAGATGCATGCTCTTGAACACAATCATACTTGAGATTTGGTTTATCTACTTGCTGGTAAACAGGCAATTGGTTGTAAATGGGTTTACACTGTGAAGGTCAATCCTGATGGTTTTGTGGCTCGTTTAAAAGCCCGTCTGGTGGCTAAGGGTTATGCTAAAGTTTACGGTATTGATTATTCTGAAACATTTTCACCAATAGTTAAACTTGCTTCTGTTCGGTTGTTTATCTCTCTTGCAACTACCTCCATTGGCATTTGCATCAGCTGGATGTCAAAAATGCTTTTTTCTATGGTGATTTACAAGAAACGGTGTATATGGAATAACCACCTGAATTTGTTGCTTAGGAAAAGAGTGGTAAAGTGTGCAGATTGAAGAAATCTTTATATGGCCTTAAACAAGCCCCAAAGGCTTGGTTTGGAAGGTTTGGTCAAGCTGTTTTACAGTTTGGACTTCAAAGAAGCAATTTTGATGACTCGGTCTTCTTCTAACATTCTCAAGGTGACTGTATCTTTCTTATGGTATATGTGGATGACATCATTATTACTGAAAGTGATGAGGTTGGTATAGGAAAACTCAAAGATTTTCTTCAAACACAATTTCAAACTAAGGATTTGGGTAAATTAAAGTACTTTTTGGGTATTGAAGTGATGAGTAGTAAGAAAGACATCTTTCTCACCCAAAGAAAGTATGTCCTTGATTTGCTTAAAGAAACCAGTTTGCTTAGAGTCAAGCCTGCAGAAACCCCTATGGTTCCTAATGTTAAACTCTTAGCAGATGATAGAGATGTTCTTTCATATCCTAAACGATACAAAAAACTGGTGGGTAAGCTTAACTACCTCACAATTACTTGTCATGATATTGCTTTCTCTATCAGTGTGGTTAGTCAGTTTATGTCATCTCCTCGGACCACCCATTGAAAGACTGTTCTTCATATACTGAGATATCTAAAAAAGGCCCCAGGATGTGTTTGGTACAGAGATCATAGACATATTACAGTAGAAGGTTTCTCTGATGCTAATTGAGCTGGATCCCTTATATAGATAGAAGATCCACTTTTGGTTACTGTGTCCTTATTGGAGGAAATCTTATGTCCCGGAGGAGTAAGAAGCAAAGTGTTGTTGTTCGATCTAGTGCTGAATCAGAATATTGTGCTATGGCCAAGCTACATGTGAATTGGTGTGGATACATCATCTTCCTGATGAGATTATATTTAATAGTGCAATGCCTACGAAATTGTTGTGTGATAATCAAGCTGCCATTCACATTGCTTCTAATCCCTATTTTTCATGAAAGAACAAAGCATATTGAGGTTGATTGTCATTTTTGTGTGAAAAGATTCAAGAGGGGCTTGTTGCTACTGGACATGTGCGGACTGGAGAACAACTCACGGATATCTTCACTAAGGTTCTTAATAAGAATAGAATAGATTATATTTGTAACAAGCTGAGCATGATTAACATTTATGCTCCAGCTTGAGGGGAAGTGTTAGAGAATAAGGATTGAATTATTATTTATTATTATTTTGTGTTATTATTAGGTTGGGCCTATCTTTCTTGTACTTATGTTTATCTTTTCATATAAATATAGAGACAAGGAGACTAATAGAGTGTGTTAGTCATTCTCATTCTTAATTCTTTTCTCATCTTCTCTAACAGGTCCAAATGCCACTTACCAACAATGGAGATACAAAATCATTAAATCGATAAGTGACTTCCAATGGCTTTAGCCTCTCAACATACAATCTCTTCAAGCCATCAATAATTGATGTAACTGCATTGAGAGGTAACTAAGACAAAGCAAACCATTAAGATTAGAATATATCTGGCAACAAAATAAAATTGAGCAAGACCATATGAAGTAGAGCTTAAGAAGAAACAATCACATAAGCACATTCTAAATTAGTAAATTGCTTTTACATAGAACCATGTAGTCACTTGCTCCAATATTGGCTTGTACACATTATTTGATTCAAGCAATGAATGTAAACAGGAGAAGGACAAAACTATCAATTCTTAATATGTGATACATATATCCCTCAAAATAATCCATGCAAATTAGAAAAAAAATACTGCATTCACTAATAAAAGAATGGACAGAATTGACAATATTCACAAAGCATCTCCCTAGCAGAAATTCAATTACCATTACAAATAAGAAATAAAAAATTTACAAAATTTACCAACATATTGGTTCAGCAGTAAAAGCCGTAGCTCAAGTGACTACTTTAATTTTGTCAAAATTGGCATCAATGCTGTCCTCTTCAACTTCAAGGGAGAAGAACAACAAAGAGGTACGTGAATTTTCTTGTAATCATTGAGAACGTGAACATGAACTATGACTTGCACATTAAAGTATAATTCATAACGCCACATGCGAGTCTTTTTGTTTAAAGCCTTACACTCTTTTTGTTACTGATTGAAGTGAAAGCATTATTTGCGGATAAACTTCAAGGGTCTCTCAATTACAGAAGAATCAGACTATCAAATGAAAAGCAATTATCTCAAACTTTGCAAGTTAGTAATTGAAGATTTGATAAAAGACTGGACAAAAGATCATATCTAGAAAAACAAAAAAAGAATATCCATCTTCAAAAACTGAACAGGATATAATTAATAATTTGGCTACACAAAAAATGTAACTTGGAAAATTGAATTTGATCAAAACCAAGTAAGACCTCTAAATCAGAGAATAAATAATGGGACTCACTCTCTTTAAAGATTTTGAAGCGAGCCACGGATTTGGTGGCAATGGTTGACGGTGAGCAGTCCCTACATATTGTCAGTAAAATCATTCAGTCGAATATTAATTAAACAGTACAATGTCATGAACAATGAAAACATAAATTATGTATCTAACCATTTGCTTCAGGTTGGGCATTTATAGTTAAACTCTTTGTTTTCTGGAGAAAGGAAAAGAAAATAAGACAATAAGGAAAAGAATCTACAGAAATAACATGATCTTATTAACAAAACACAAACTGAGATAAAAAGCACTGCTTACTGCCAATAAAGCATCAAGTCCTTCCATCACTGGAGGTTTAATATTTTCCTTCTCAACTGTAATAACAGAAATGGAATAATGAAATGCAATGAAACAAGTGAATAAAAAAAAAAGAAGTATTGGGAATGATGACAATAAAAAGTTAATTTAACATACAGTAAACTCGTGTCTTTGAAGCCAACGAATAATATTTAATAGTATAGCCTCGATATTCTAAACCCATATTCAAAATTGAGACAAGAGTCGAAGAGGAATGCTTCCTGTTTACGCGGCTCAAGATCTTCGATGGGTTAACCATCTCTATAACTATCAAGACCAGCAGATTTTCTCGTGTCTCATTGCTCGTTCAGTATAAAATCAAGAGTCTAATTGATACTCGAGAAAGAAAACCTCGCTGCACTCTCTTTTGTATGAATCATCAAATTAAGGCTCATAGCCACGCACACAATGCTTAGCATCATGATTCATGCCAAATGATTTACAATCAACAACATAAAGAGGCCATGAGATCTCATCATCTCATTTCTGCATTCTTATTACGGCAAACAGGACATATATCAAGTTCCACAAGCAATATATGCAGACATTCAAGAGAAAGAGCAGGAAGCATGGAAGTACAAATGAGTCAGTCAACTTACTTTGAGTTTTGAGGATATCTGAGTTCAGTTCATGTCCTGCTTGTGCCAGGGAAACAAGCTGATTGATGAAACAAGGATTGAATTCAAATGTCAGATTCTCATATCAGAATCAGATGATGATACCATACCAGAAAAAAAAAATCCAAGAGTTAATATATTTCAAAATGCAGAACCTGCATTGCAGTAACAAACTCAGCGAAACCCAAAAATCCTTGTCTTTTGGTATCGGCGAGAGCCCAAAGTTGCTTGAGCTGGGAGCGAGATAAGTTGGAGAGAGCAAAGAAGTTGGTAGCATCGTTCCCAGTGATACGGCCATCTCCATCTACGATCAAATACGAAATCAAAACGAATCGAATGTAAAGTGGACCAGTATGTCAAAGTCGAACAAAATGAAATCCAGAGCGATGGAGTGAGCGAAACCTGAATCCGCCAAGCTGAACCATTCCTGGTACGTCTTCGTTTCTGTCTTCATCTTCTCGACTCAACTCGGGTTCGTCTATGGCTTGAAATTGGAATTGGAGAGAGTTGCAGAGATTTCCTTCCTTTTCAATTCAAGAGGTTGTCTATCGTGCTTCGCAATGAGGCTCATGTGTGTGCCTGATATTTGCCGCACGATAATGATCCTGATTTATTACAATTTTATTTCGAGTGGGGCGCTCCGAGTGATCCCGAGTTCAATGTGACACCACCAGACCGTTTCTCCACAGCATATTTGTGTGAACGTGTCGCATTGGATTCCTCCCTTTTCAGTTTTCGCCATTTTGAACTTTTGAATTAGAGCGCCACGCCGGTGCGCCTGTGTTCCGGTGTGGAGCCCATTACGGTCCACGTGTAAAACGCTCACGCAAATTATTTTCCTTCACTCCCACGATGTGATGTCCAATATGACACTCGGAATTGAGATGACGATGTGTGTCCAGGTGATTTGATGCTTTAGTTTACCGTTATACAGGAAAATAAAATTAACCTGCGTTCTTATGATGTATAAATTTTTCTTGATACTATATGCAAGACTAAAAATGACTATCGCCTTTGATTGCTTTTTGAAGTTTGATTTTCGTTGGCGGAATTTAAATTTATAATATTTTTATATTATCTAAATTCTTAATCATTAAATTATTCTGTACATATTTACTTCAGTTTAATTCTTAAAAAAATATTTTTTATAATTTTTTTTATTATAAGTTAATTTCAATATAACATAAATTAATTTAAACATACATTTAATAACTTATTTTTTTCAAAATTTGATTTGATAGTTACTTTTTTTTCTGAATTGAAAGTCACTTATTTGATAATAAATTGTTGAATTATTTTTTAAAATTTTAATTAAAATTTAAGTTAAAATTAACAATTAGTTTTTATAGTGTAAATTGATTAAGATTTTAATTTATGTAATATTTTTTTAGAATATCAATATTTATAATTTTACTCGAATTTTAATTCATGTCATTGAGATATTAATTATTATATTTTTTATTTATTTAAATTTTAATTCTTATATTTTTTATTAATTAACATATTAATCTCTATTTTTTTACAAAAAATTAGTCTCTATCGATTTTAATTATTAAAATATTGATATCTTAATAACTAAAATTCAAATGATTAAAATTATAGGAATCAATATTCTTAAAAAAAAATACATAAATCAAAATCTATATCAAGTAAAATTATAATAATTATTTATTTATTTTAATCTTAAGTTTAAACTTGAATGCTCAAGATATAAAGTATATTTTTTTATCATTAAATTAACCCCTTATATTATTTTAATAATATGTTGCTAGTAAGTCAAAAACCATATATTTGAAGAATATAGGCATGCCGAAAAGAAAATATTGCAAAGGAAATATGGCTATAAAAGGAGGACGAGAGTAATGAAAAACCCGTTTTTAAGGTATCACAAGAGAAGCTCTAGCTCAATAAAGGCTCATAAATAAATGTAGTGAATATAATAAACCAAAATAAAGTAATTATAAAATGATTGGTAGATTAAAGCCAGATTAGTTTCTCGCAATTAATTCCCAATTATTAGAGGTCGGATGAAGGATATAAAGTATGAAAACTTATCCCCATTGTGCCAATGAGCTTGTGGTTCAATCGCACTAATTTTAATTTTAAAAACTGTGATATAATAATATTAAAGATTTAATTATCTATGAGATTACTTATACTCAAAAACTTATTATCCTTAGTAACCCTAAATGAATCGTAGCTTATGTTTTAGATTTTTTTCTTCACAAACGCACGTTGAAGAGAGTGAATAATTGAGTTACTTTTAATAAATATACTTTCTAAATATTTCAAATGTCCAGACAGGACAAGAAAAATGTAATTTAAATAGACACTCAATTATCTTTGGCAAATTGTTAAGATCAAGAAATTACAACTAGACATGAAAAACAACATTTCCTAGAACCCACTTACACAAACATCCCCACAGGATTCGAGTGGCCTTCTCTGCCATCCCGTCTTCTAAGTATCTTCAATGCAACCAATGTCAAGCCCATCAAGTTAATGTGTATTTTAAAATTTTTTATTTGCATAAATAATTTTGTCAACAATAAATAATTACATCGAATTTATGATATAATTAATTGAAAATTAATTTACAAAAATTAATATGTAGTTAACGGGACGGGAATATAAATAGGCATGATGTACCAGTTGTTAGTCCAAATCCTCAATTCCCATGATTCTTTATAAAGTTGGATATACGGGTTGGTGTCCATGACCCGTATAACCTGATTTTAGATAGGATAGGGTCTTGATATCCCTGATTCGTGTAAAATCGGAACAAAGAACAAAAGCACTTGGCCCGTTAAATGATCCTTGCCGGGTTACCCGCGACCTGGTGTGATAGTTAAGAAAAAAAAAATTGGGCTTGTTCTAATGTGCGTCTTGAGCCTCTAGCCCACACCTTCTGCCCCCCCATTAGCCCACTCTGTGAACTCAACAATGCCTATCAGCAGCCCACACCACACCACACCACACCACTCTGACTCTGTGCAGCGCGTGACGCCGTGAAGTACCGGTTTAGGTTTTCGGGTCTGTCCAGACCCCACCCAGTCCTCCGTTCATTTCGTGCGTCCCTCGCTCTGCTCTTCGCACTCACTCCGTGCAAGCAACGCAGCACGGTGACTCCATCTTTCGGGTATCTACCTTCGATTTTCCAGGTATCTATCTACCTTCGCTCAATCTAGACATCTTTTGGGTGATGCGAAAACGTCTCTGTTTCAATTTGGACATGGTTTATGGAACCCACTGCTTTGGTCCTTCGATGTGCTGTTCTTTATGCATTTTTCTTTCGGTTTGGTTCTGTGTGTTTTGACTAGGAATGAGGCCTACGATGATGCTTAGGGCTCTTAATAAGCAGTTCCTTGGAATGATCGGTGACAAGAGCTCGACTAATTTAACAAAAGCTG
The DNA here is from genome assembly GCA_019955255.1 of Castanospermum australe. Classification (NCBI taxonomy): domain Eukaryota; kingdom Viridiplantae; phylum Streptophyta; class Magnoliopsida; order Fabales; family Fabaceae; genus Castanospermum; species Castanospermum australe. The sequence continues at coordinate 188,126 of NSJW01000826.1, forward strand.
TTAACGCCACGAACAAGCCTCCGGTGTCACCAAAACCCGCCTTCATTGATGCTTTCCTGTACAAAATGAAGAACAAAGATCTTCTCATGAACAAGACGATTTTTTCGCGGAGATCTACCATTTTGCCGGAGTTTGTTGACGCCACTGTCAAAATTTACAATGGGAAAACCACCGTTCGTTGTAAGATCACTGAAGGAAAAGTTGGTCATAAATTTGGAGAGTTTGCTCCCACGCGGAAGCGGAAAACTCGTGAACAAGCCAACACTAAAAATATCAAACTCAAGAAAAAGAAGTGAATTTTAAGTCTTAAGCCTGTGCGTGTGCTCTCTCTTCATTTGATCGCGAATGGGATGATGGAAATCTCAATGAAGGATGGGAAATTTGTTGTAGGCATGCTTTTAGATGGATATTTTATTTTCTGCATTTATATCACATCAACCTGGTTGTTTCTTAGGCTCTATATATTGCTGTAGTAGGCCTAACAGTTTTTCAGCAATGAGTAAAGTTTTCAGATTCTTTCTTTCTTTCTTTTTTTTTTTTTTTTTGGCTTATATTTTAACTTCAGTCGTAGCAAGGATTTTGTGAAATTTGATGATGATTGCCGTCCTTCCAGTTCTTGCTATTGAATCAAGTGGGTGTTTGACTATTTGAACCTTTATTTCTTGTGACCATTTAACTCGTGGATCATTGCATGATCAATTTATACTTATGAGGACCTGAATTTATGGTTGTCTTATCTGCTCATGCTGAATGACCTGCCACAGGGATGCCATCATCATTTTGCCGCATGCATATGTGACCAGGAACAGGTTTTTGGAGTGTTGGTGTTGCTGGTGTCCTTTAGAATAGATACTTTAATTGTATGTTGGGATGTACACTTGTATTCCTCTGAATACATAATTGAATTAAACATAGGTAAAGATGAAAAGATTCAATCATGCATTTGTTTCATTAGCAGATTTTACATCATTGATGCTAAGTGTTCTACCTTCAATTTTAATCTTGCTTCTAATTATCTCTGCCCTTTTTTATGGTTGTTTGCTCCCCTCTGTCGTCGTTTTTTAGTAAGTGCTAGTCTATTGTATAATAGAATATATTGTGTTACAAAGCTTTACGAAACCTTTTGTTGGTAGTTTGGGCTAGATCTAAGTTGGATATCTGCAGTGCACTTTGGGTCTTATCTTACATGTGTACTTTGTTCCTCTGGTTCAAGCGGCCATCAAATAAAACAGTACAAGCATCAATATTTGAATGTTTTACCTTTATGTGGTTATCCCTACTGTTCAACTACCTGCTGCAGGTGGAACTATTGCTGTCTTTTAGCTGACCCAGTGGATCAAATTTCTGGATAGAGATTGTCATCACTAGATACAACTGACAGTATGATTTGATGTCAATGCGGTTCAGTTAAGTAGGTATATGTAATAGGGTAGTTTTTGTTCTTCCAGAATGATGCTTGTTGAACATATTTATTCAAAGTTTACCCTTGTTTATATGATATTTAGCTTTCAAACCCTGAACACTCCCTAATCCCCATGCCCGCAATAAATGGAGAGCATGAAATACCCTTTAGGTAAGTCGACAGTGATTAAGAAATCATAATTACATCTTCAATATAAAAGTGGAACATCTATAATCTTGGTAGTCTGATGATCTACCTCACTTATTACTATATACTTCAGATTCCAAGAGGTGATGACGAAGAGCTTCTATACAAGGACTTTTACAATGAGGTGGTAAAATATGGTTACGTTATTCTGTTTCAAGTGTTTGACAATTCTTATCAAAAATGGTGGAGATAATGAAAGTGAATAATTTTAGCCAAGGTGGCAAACTTGGGCTGAAATCTTGTGTTTGATGCTCTTTATATCACATGATTAAATACATGTTTGATTTAGTTTATTTTGTGTTAAAAAAACCTTCTAACTAAAATGCTATGGGAATTTAGTTGAATAGCTGTTTTTGTGTAAAAATTAAGTAAAATCAAACATGTGTACGTAACACTGATAGTGTTTTGGGACAGAATTTCTTAGTCAGAAGAACAATAAATATGTTTATTATGGACTTCGTTTCTCTCATTCTCACATAAACAATGTGTGAATTTCTCTCTCATAACAGGATATTATCCTTTTCTTAGGGAAAAGACAAGGATCCAAATCCATTTATTACTTAAAAGTTAAAACAGCTTAAATGTTACAATTTATACCCTTCATGCCTTGTTGATGTCAGGAATATTTATTTCTTGCATTTGAAGTCTTTTTTGCTCTATTCTCTTTTAATCACATGATTAACCTGGTTTTTCGGTTCAGTTAAATGTACAGAGTATATTGTATACAGTTTAGTTTAGGAGATTACATTTGCTAGTGGTTGTAGACAGTGGATACAGTTAGCCAATGTTGGTTTACATTTGTAGTTGACATGAAAGATAATAGTTGACTTCTTTTTGGATTATATCTTTTGCAGACAGATAGCCTGCAAGATCATATTTGTGGATTTGGATGAGTTGGCCGGGTGAATAATTTCTTTTTTGGTTTAATTAATTAGTTTTAATGATAGATTTAGGCGTAACAGTTTGCTATTTTCCAGATCGTTGCACAATTTCTTTGAGTAACTTGTTCCTTTTGTTGCACTGGAAACTATTCTTTTCTTGCAATTGCCTCTTTTAGGTGAATGATTTATATATATTACTTGGTTTTTAAGCTTAATGGATGTTATTTCTATTGAAAAAGAAAAGAAAATCACATGCGTAGAATTGCATCTTTTTGCGTGAGTCATCTAGATGAGCCTATACGTGTGGGTGTTTGGGCGTCAGTTGTTGACTTTCTTTGAGACACTAAAGGCTTTTGGATTTTTTGGGGGTACATGAGACATTAAAGGCTTTACTAAAATAGAAAAGGGCTTTGCTTTCCTTCGGAATAGTTGGATTATTTGTGTATTTCGCTGTACTTCAAGAGATAGAGCACGTTGTTTGTTTCAGAGATAGCTGTGTCGTTTGGGCTTGCCTCTACCTGAGGCTGTATTGCTTATTTGGTTAAGATGAGAAACGGAAGACCGAAAAAAAACAAATAGATAGAGCACCGCAGTTGGTTTCTAGTTAAATAATGCTGGTATTTTTTTTTTCGGGTACAATAATACTGGTATTTTTTTACCGGCCAGGATGGGACATTCTTTGTTTATCTATATTCTTTACCGTAGTTGTCTACAAAGATATGTGCGAACTATTTATATTACGCGAAGATGATTTATTTGATTGATCTTTTGTTTATGACAATTATATAATTTGTGTTCGAATTTTGAGTTTTTTTATTGATAGATAATTTGTAATTTTACTGTAAATTCTTGTTGAGATTAGTAGTTTGTCTTAATTTTAGAACGGAGAGAGCTTCTTTTTTAGGGTGTTTGTCGTTTGGTTTAGTTTAACTTTGAAGAAAAAAAAGCTCGAACCAAATCAATTAGTGTGGTTTAGTTTTTTTATATTCAGTTTTGTTTTTTTATATTTGGTTTTGTTTTAATTGAAAAATTGAGCTAAATCAAATTGTTTTCAATTAGTTTAATTTAGTTTGGATTAATCAGTTTTTTGCTAAATATTTTTTCTTAAAAAATTCATATTTTACTTAACTTTTTTTACAACTTAATTAACAACAAATTAGTTTTAAAATATTAATAAAAGCATAATCAAATAGATATAAATAATAAATTGATTTAAATATTTTTATAAAAATAATAATAAATGAATATTTAATCATATATAAGTATGTAATCCTAAAAATATATATGTATAATCATATAAGTTTGGTTTGATTTAGTTTTATAAATAAAAATAAAAAATTGAACTAAATCAATTAATTTGCATAAAAATATAACCAAATAAAATTGATTAATTTTGGTTTTGTTCAGTTTTTAATTTTTCGAGTTAAATTGGTTTAATTTGGTTATGAATACTTTTACTCCCTTCACATTAATTTTTTATACAAAAAAAATCACACATTATGTGTGCAATTTTGAGAGTAATTATTCTAAATGTACTAGGTCCATGTAGAGAATGTGTTATTAATATTGTTGGGAAAGTAGACTTAGTCTTTGATTGACTTAAAAAATAATCTGTGGGATTGGTCCTAATTTTTTTAAAAGTTTTTTACATTAAAGGCCTAAAATGGCTAAATTTAGATTGTTAGCATAAATAAAATCTCACTCAATAATATTATGTATGTATAAGTAAGTTGATATATGGATTTAATATAAAAAAATTGATATATGGAACAAAGAATCACGTGTTTCTTGTTTTTGGATAATTAAAAATATTGATTTAATTTTGATTTACTGTTAGTGTAAAAAAATTTTATATTCTTATTTAATTACATATTATTTAATATTTAACTTTTTAAGTAATTATTATTTATTTTAATAATTTGATAACTCATAATTAGATGATAATATAAAATATTTTATACTAATAGTAAATTAAAATTAAACTCTTAATAATAAATGTGTTTATTATATATATATATATATCGCACAAAATTAATCAACTCAATTAATCTAATTCATTAGAAGAAACTCATCACCTAAATGACAGCGTGTCGTTGAGGTGAGGGTTAGAACCAATCTAAGCATTGTCAAACTCAATTACCCCTTGGTTGATTAGGCAATTCTTTACGAGGTGAATTGTTTTTTTTTCCAGCATTTGAACTCAATTTTTTTTCCAACTAAGGAAAAAATAAAAAGAAAATCTTTCTCAAATTTAAAAATCACATTTATATATTATTTTTTCTTTTCCTCTTATAAAAGGTTTAATTTAAGTAAAATAAAAAAAATAAATGAATAAATATAGAATCAGAGGTACGATTCTCTCTTAATTAAAGTTTTCTAAATATTTTTCTAAAAAAAAGTATATAAATTTTTAAAATTTTAGGTCATTTACAAATAGACATATGAACTTTAAAATCGTCTTAATTAATATTTAAATTATAACAATTACATAAATTAACTCTTTTATCTATTTTTCATTCACTTCAAATTTTTTTTATTCAATTTATAATAGATGAAAAGTGAATAGAATAGTTGATTTGTATAATTGTTATAGTTTATGTACTAATTAAAATGATTTTAAAGTTCAAGGAATTATTTACAAATGACCTAAAGTTTAGAGGATTTGTATACTATTTTTCTTATTTTTTTACTATAATGGACGAGCACGAGAACTAAAACTCATCAAATAATCAGTATGACTAATATTTACATTAACTCACTAAAATGTTAATAGGTAATGGTGATAATAAGTCGAGTTTAAGCTTTTTAAAATATTTATTTAGCTTAACAGGTAATCTTATTTGTTTGTTTTTTATATATAATTAAAAAATTATAATGTTTATATAATTTATTATTATACAATTGTATAATTTATTATATTTTATACATAATTTAATAATTTTATTTAAAGACATAAGCTTATTTAAAATTTTAAAAGTTTAAACTTATTAACTCAATTTAAAATTCTTCTGTAATATAAGCCTTTAAATAGTCTTACAAGCTAAGTTAAGCTTTAGTATTTTTATAAAAAAAGTTAGGCCAAACCTAATCTATGTCAAGTAATAGATTAAAGTTAGACCTAATATTTTATAAAATAAACTAAATCTATTTAAAGAAAGCTTAACCCGTTGCTATCCTTAGCTACTTTGATTTAGCTTACAAATGTATACATTATTGAAGGTAACAACTCAACCTCTACCCAAAAGATTCTGAAGTAACCACAATGCTAATAAAGTTGACTGATATTAAGATTCACTTAAACCAAAAGTTGAGCCAGGCTCCCTTTCAATAAATTCATTTTTATATATGGAAGGTAAAATGATAAACAAAAATGATACATGCACATCATTTTCATCCACCATTCACTTATACTTTTTTCGTTGGGAAAAAAGATAGAGAGAGAATGTATTGAAATATGTATTTTTTTTTATTACAAAAAAATACTATAAAAATAGTGTAATAAAAATAGCATGCAAATAATATTATTGAATGATAAAATGTGATAACTCCATGTTAATGAGTTACCATACAAGTAGTAGTATATTCTTCTAACACATTCTCCTAACATTTTACTAATTACTTAAAAGAAAAAGTATTAAATTAAAAGTTATAAGTATTTAATACGTTGAAAACATAAAAAACATTAGTACTCATTTGGATGTGTTTTTTTTAATAATTTTTTAAAGAAAAGTAATTATTTTTAATTTTAGTGTGTTTGGGTGGTTTTTTCTTTTAAAAAAAGTTAAAGCACTTAAAAAACACATTTTATGTTTTTTTTTAAATTTAGTCTTTTGTGTTACAAAAAAAACCTTTCTTAAAACATAAAAAAAGCTGTTTAAACATATAAAAAAAATACTTACTGAATATTGCATTTTTTTATTTTTAAAAACTCATAGAAAAAAGACATTTCTTGAAAATCTCATCCAAATAAATCTTTAAGAATGTGTTTGGAATTATGGAAATTAGAATAGAATAGAATTAAATTGAATTGAGTTGAGTTGAATTAAATTAAATTAAATTAAAAGTCAATTTTTATATTTGGAACTCATTATAAAAATTAAAATTTGAATTAATTTAGAAATTAATTTTTATATTTGAAATACAATAAAAAGAAATTGAATTGATTTTATTTTAAAAATTTTATATTTTTACACTTATAATAATATGATTATTCAATCTCTATTAGAATAGAATAATAAATTTATATAAAATTCATTCAAATTCTCTCATTTTTAAGAGAATTTCTAAACTAACTTAAATAAAATCTATTACATTTTTATGGATTTCCAAATCGTTTTAATTCTTATTTTATAATTGATTAAATAAAAAATTTAATTTTTAAATAAAATTAAATCATAAAATTTATTATTTCAAACCCATCTTATTACTTTCTTCTTTAAATAATTAGAAGAGTTATTAAACTAATTCACTGGGAGGATTTAGAATTACTTTTACTATAAACACCAGTTGGGGGCTATAATAAAATAAAAAGAGTAGGTCCTATTACTTCATTTTTTTCATATCAAATCATAAGATTCGGTTTTTCTTTTTTCTTTTTTTTGTCATCAGATTCGGTTTAATTATATTGAAAGTAAGATGGAGGATAAGAAAATGATGGAAGTGTCCGTGTCCCCCATGGCTATTGGTTTGCTGTGTTGGTGTCGAGCACGAGCCAAACTGATGCCATTTCATGCACCGAGGCGGCAGCAAGTTTGATGTTGTGCCAGCCATTCTTGCTGGGCTCTGACCCAGATGACCCCACCGTTGGATGCTGTATAAGTGCAGGGAAGCTGGTTCAGATGGAAATCCCCGAGGATCTATGCGAGAGTCTAAAAAAGACAGCAACTGATATGGGTGTCAAGCCTGAGAGAGCTCAACAACTCTGCCAACGCTGCAACATCACCCTTCTATTTCCCTTTGACCCCAATGTGAATTGTAACTGGTAAATCTCTCTCTCTCTCTCTGTGGATCTCTTTCTCTTTCTGATTTGTTTGAATTAAATTGGAGGTTTGATGAACACCCTGATATGTTAGTTTTTCTCCCTGCATTAACTCATGCTTGAAGTATGTCAAATTGTTGCTCCTGTTAAATTCTGTGTGGAACTCACCATTGATTATCAAAAGACTAATTTTGTAATGTGTGCAGAATTTCTTGATGCAAGAAGAATAATGCAGAGGCTTAGCAGATCACTTTGGACAGCTCTGCAATAAAAAAAACGTGTGTGATACAAAAATATGTGCTGTGGCGTAACATTTTTCGGTCATTATATGTATTCATAAGCAAACCCACATGAAACAAATTCACTGGAATCTTGCACTGTCTGAACTGCGATAAACTAGCAGCTTTTGTATTTTTTTGGATATTGAGTTAAAAATAAATAAATTTGAGGAATGAATGAATAGGCAAATTGTGATTAATTTGGCCAAAACCATCAACAATATTAGTTGGCCTCATGATGGTTGTGATTAATTTGCAATTGATAATAAAGAAGGTGCAAGAATGCTGAGTGCCAAAATTATTTATGCCTGTATCAAAAACAGACTCGACTATACAGAGAGAAATTCTTATATGCATTTCGTATGTTACAGCCAACCATTCAAATAATGATATGTGATAATATTATTGTGGTTCATGTATATAATATTAAATGAGGTTCATGTAAATAGATATTTAGAATTTAGAGGTCATCTGTTGTACCTAAAAATAAATACCCTATTGTATTTGTGTGTGAATCAAGTGAGTAAAAATTTTTCTTTCTTGGAATTCCCCTTCCACTAACAAGGTGGTATCATAGCTTCATTCTTTGGCTTTTGAGAAATTGAGATCATGGCAAGTAACGGAGTGTATTCTTTCCAAATTTCTCATCTTAAAAAAAAAAAATAATGATAACCGACGTCTTTATATGAAAGCCTTGATTGGTTCAAGAGATGTGCGGGAGATGATAGAAAGAGGTTATACACAACAAAAAAATGTAGCCTCTTTATCTCAAAATGAGAAGGATGATGCATTGGCAAAGGCAAGGAAGAAGAATTAACAAGCCTTACCCCTATCCATCAATGTTCGGATGACTCTGCTGAAAAAGGTGGTCCATGAAACCTCCTCAAAGAGAGCTTGGGAAATTTCACTAAGCTCCATCCAAGGAGTTGACAATATGAAGGAGATGAGACTTAAAACGTTACAAGATGAATTTGAAACTGTGTATGAAGGAATACGAGTCAATTTCGAATTATTATTCAGGTGTGAATGATATCGTGAATCACTTGAAGAGACACGGAGAAAAACACCCATAATTTCCTCTAGTATACGAGCTCTTGTTTCTAAACCCCCATTTTCTGTCTTACGTTGGACTTGGCACCAACAGTTTTCTTTTAACTTTCTACGTGCATGGTAGTAACCAGCAATTGAGATTTCTAGCTCATCATCCTATTCTACATAAAAGCAATAAAAAGTTTCTCCCTCAATTAACATAAAATCTTTGAATGGGATTAAGCTAAAAGGATTAAGAAATTCAAATTTGCAGCAAGGCTCTAGCTATATACCACCAAAAGGCAAAAGCATGTTTCTGGCTCTGCACTTCAATGTGTTGTATTTATTCTGATATGAGGATTGACCCCACTGAGTAGTAGGAGATGCGGGCACAGTTACAAGAGTGTCACCAAATTGTGGAGCAAACTATAGCATTTACCATTTCGTAGTCCATGACCAGAACTATAAGATCCAATATTACTTTATATTCAAATTATATACAACCTAGGTAGGAGGATCACAACAGTTCCTTTCTGTCTCTAAATACCGATTGTCTTGTTAAGTAGCCAAAGGGAAAGAGCTAACTGAATGGCAAAAATGGAGTGGAGCCACGTTCTGTCAAGCATGAATCCGAACACTCTGATTCCTGCTCCATTGTTCTCCATGTATGTCACTGCATTAAAAGCGAGTAATTCAGGACTAAACACAATTGGACAAGTGATCTGATAGGAAAAACACTACTAACAAAAATTACCATTTACCTAAAGCTTGCCTCTTATGGAATGAGATTGTATGGGCGTAAATTGGTAGCATTGTGGTGTCATCCAACTCATCCTCCTCATCTCCAACATCATCGTCGGATCCCCAACTAACATTGGTAACGATAGCTGGGGCTGAAGCTACCTGTGCTGTTGGTGTCTCTCCATCAATGTTGTCAAATGAGTTTATGGTGGCACATATATGCCACTTTGCAGCAAGGCCTGTAACGGATTGAGCTCTATGTGTGATCTTGGTTGCGCTTCGCAAGATAATGAAAAGCCCACTCACCAGGGTAATGGAGACTAACTGCAACATTGTCAGAGGGTGAAACCTGTTACTTTCTATTTGAAGCATCCAATGCTTGAACATGTTAAACATTTAAGGGTAGCAGCACTCTCCATTTCTTAAATGGGGGTGGGTGAAGAAGCTTTACCGCAAGCTCGCCAGCCTTGAGGATATCGACTTCAGCATGGGGTTTTGTAGCCATGAGCAGAAAAACGAGCTGGCTTGCTGTCACCAAAATCAGGGAAGCCAAAATGAATCCTCGAAAACGATGGCTGATGATCCGCAGATTCCTTCTTATTCTTAGGTGCTCCATCAAGATTGAACCCACATCAGTTTCTCTCTGAAATACTTGAGCGAAGTCTTCTAGTCTGAATATTTGCAGGTAGCAGATAAGTCGAAAGAGGACACACACTAGGAAGAAAATGGAGGTTCGATAAAGCCAGGACAATAGCTCCAATGTGCAGAGAATGATGCTGCTCACGCATACGTCACCATAATATGGTATTTGGGATGCTCCTGAGACGTACCACCATATCTTGTAGGCACATTCTGCTATGAAACAAGGAAGCCCCCAAAGCAAGATGAGCTTCAGGGTTCTCTGCATAATAGAAACAAAGTTATTTTGTTAAACACGGAGTTATTTCTCGCTCATTCAATTACAGTGGTATACTTTGGCATTGTTAAAATGTTCAATCACTTGACTTAAAATTATTCTCCAACAAATGATTTTCTCACCTGAATAAGAGAATGGGCCAAAACAAAATCTGAACAATTAGAGACAGAGGAGTCACATTTTTCTTGACACTACAAACAGTATCACATGCACATCAGAAACTTGGAATCATATCAATGGCGAAAGTTTTGCTGAGCATGAGTGGAAAAGGAAAAGTTTAGTTTGCTTTGTGTGCCTTTTTTCATAAAGCAAAGTGGTCGGTGCATTTCGTTTGGGGTATTCAGATGATCATCATGATCACGTTCCCTTTTTTAATTGCACATCGTGCAGCTAACGGGACTCGATTTCTTACACAGAACTCCCATTGTCCTACACTCCTGCTTCTGTTTCCCTTGGCTTACACAGAACTAAATTAAACTTATGTCTCTTTTAAGTTCTAACCAAAACAGAAAAATTACTTGCCGAGGTAGAAAGAAAAATGGTACAGTTAATACATTGTTTCTCTATTCTTATGTAGCTAATTGAATTGAAGACCGAAGAGTTTATGTTTTTGGAGGCCTCTGTATTATCCTACTTTTCTTCCAAAAAAAATTGACTTCCTAGCAAAAAATCTGAATGCAACCTGATTCATTTGTGTAAATTCTAACGGTGATTTTTGCATGCCAATTTCCAAGTGGAGGATGTGATTATTACTGGAAATGAAACAGTATGCAAACTAAGGTAATCAAAGGATAATTTTTCCAATATTTCATGAATTTGGACTCCAAACAAGTACTGTGTTTCTTTTACCTACTTCGAGAGTAACTTGGTATTCGTAAATTATGTAGCATATTTGAATTGGAGAAAGAAACAGGGAAGCTAGTTACAGGTAATTAAATTTGTAAATTTGTAACTTGGCATTTGTAAATTTGTTTTTGACATAAACGTAACAGTTTAGCTTTGATTCCCTCCATAATCTTCCCCAATTTCCTATAATTATTCATAAAATAAACAGGGAAGAAGGAAGAAAAAGGCTTGGTGAGTTGTAAATCGTTGTTCATTTCAGTTGTTTCTGTGAGTATAAAAAATTGAATGGCAGATACTTTGCAATCGTTTCTAGAACTTACACCAAATAGAACGGGTAAAGAAAAAAAACACGCAAACACACACAACAAACCTGCATCTGTTCTGCATATCCTCGTTGTATCTCGTAGCTTTCATCACTCACTTTATCAAGGAAGAGAAACTTCCTCAAACCATATTTGCGATCCCAGCGAGAGAGGCTGACGAAAGAGAGCGTTGCGAACAAAGACACAGAAATCTGCACCGGTACGTGGTACGGGCGGCTATGATCAGCATCGCAGGTGGAACACTCGAGGAGGAAGTGCGACAGAACAGGCACAACGAAGGCCAAGGAGAAGAACACGGACCAGGAGAGCCCTGCTCTGCAAACGTTGGATTGATCCACATAAACCCATCTCAGGTATGTTCTGAAGCTCCTCAATTCCGCTTCTTCGAGGGCCAAGTAGCCAGGTCCACCCTTGTTCTTTGCAAGCAGAGTCCCTCTTTGATCTTCCATAGCCTTGGAAATCTGGGGGATTTTCTGTGTCCCACAACCGGAGAACCAGATGAACACATACAACTAGAACATCCCAGGAGGGTGTGTCTGTGTTGGCATTGGCAATTATACTCAGAGGGTATCAATGATTTTGGAAGAAATCGCTAGTCAACTCTCTTGCTTCTCTCTTTCAAGCTGTAACTTGATGTCCCCCCTTAAAATATTTCAAATTAGCCCTCCGGGGACCCTTGCGCGAAAATTTTGCAGCTTTATGGTTCCCATGATCACACGGCACTCATCAATTTCCCCGCCACATGTCTGTGCTTAACATAATTTCCATTAGTTTAATCACTTTGATTGTCACAGTATTTTAGTAAATCTTCGGTGTTAATCACAATTTGCCACCTCCACGTCATCTTCCTGGTTTTTTCTTTTGGGTCATCACGTCATTTTCCTGGTTACAAACGGTATTTAACCCAATTGGACTCCTGGGTTGGCCAACTCAAAAGCCACTTATGGCTTGTTAGTTGACTTCAAAGCTATTCTTGATTAAATGGGCAGAAGACAAAAAATTGAAAAAATGATGAGGAAATCTAACTGACAAAATAAATAAAAAAAATACCTAACGAAACAATTTGACGAAATATTTAATTACACAAGAATTGTAATTAAATATTATAATTATTTGAAAGTGGTTATTTATTTATTTATTTCTCTAAATAAATATTTAATTTCTGATTATAATGAATGCGACGAAAATTGCAAAAAAAATAATGTATTAGTAGGAACAAGGAAGCATATTTTGTTTTGTTTAGAAAATTGGCAAGAAGACAGGGTCCGAAGTTATCGGCAGGCTCGAAGGCCAATCCCATACGTGTAAGACACTGGCAAATGACAAGGCAAATTTTAGTTTGGATTAGGGTAAAGATTGCGAGAAATGTTTAAATACTCCTACAATATTACAGTAAATATTATAATAAAAAGAATATTAAAATAAAAGCATGATGCATGACAATAAATATAAATATGTCTCATCATAATAGTATAATATAATTTTAGATTTAATTTTGATTTTATGTGAAGGTAAAATTTGTTTATATTATAATTTAATAATATGTTATTTAATGTTTATTTTTTAAATAATTATCATTTTAATTAAATTTTTTTAATAATTTAATAATTCATAATTAAATGATAATGTAAATTTTTTTTATATAAATAATTGAATCAAAATTAAACTTATAAATTTTAAATAATAATATAAATAATTGAATATAATTCTATGAAATTATATTAGAATTTCTCCAAATTTATGGTTCTGCATGGTACTATCACAACTGGCAAATGACGATTGTTCATTTGGTCTTTCAACCCTTGAGATATCTCCGGAGTCGGTCTTAAAATCAAAGCAATCAACAATGGCCATAAAAAATTTAAAAAAAAATCAAAGCAATCAGCAAGTACAGGGTGGAAGCCGCGACTTGGGTGGCTGTGGTTGGAGTTGGACCAGCTTATCCCATGACCTGGGAATATCACATCAATAACAAAATCATTTTTTTTACCCAACAAAATTAATTTTTTTATAGAATCATTTTATGTTTATTTTTTAAACTCAATGATTTAAATTTTTCATGTCCAATAAAATATAAAATATAAAATTCACAAAATAGATATGAATTAAGTTTGTATAACTTGAGCAAAGACATTTGATACGCAATGCTTCAATATTTTCATTATATATAACTTGGTCAAGTCTTACGTGGTACAAGTCGAACGCTTGATGGCACTTGAGTTTTATCATACCTGTTGAATCTTTGCTCCCAATATGCAAGACAAAAAAGTTGTTTGGTATTAGCTATAGGGGTGTGAATTAGTAGAAACTAAGCTGAAATTTCAGGAGATTGAATTTTACTTCTAACATCAATGATTTAAATCTTATTAAAATAATACTTTATAAGGATGATAATTTACACCATCTCAAGGGAGGCTATACTTCACAATACAAAAAAAAAAAAAAATTGTATGATGTCCGTTAAAGAGCCAAGCAAGATTAAAACTTTTCTGTAGCGGTAGCTTGATATTGTTTATCTAGTATATGTGATACTCTCGAAGACTCAAAAGCCATGCATTTCTTTGATGCTTTGAAATATGACAAGTCTAGCGGCAAGCTCCTCAGTTGAATCAATATATTCAATTTTCACAAGAAGAAGAGTTTTGACAATGATAGAATGATGTTATTGGTGCTCTCAAACATGCTTCGACTTCTAGTAGCTCGTATCCCCTTTATCTTTCACATTATGACAAACGTGAAAGGTTAAAGTCTTAAAAGGTATGCTCACTAAGCCACAAGATATTTCTCCTTTATCTGCCACATTCTTCAATATGCAACAATTTTCTTCTTAGTTTTCTAATTTATATATTTTGTCATTATCTATCTGTAAAGGGTTTGTTGAGAATCTTCACTTCTATGCTATTTATGTTATGTATAGATAAGAGATTAAAAAGATAAAATAAAAAAAATAAAGGTTTATTATAAATTTGTCCATTATTTAAAAATTTTATAAAAGAAAAAAATTAAAATTTTTAAATAATCTTCCAAAACTTTCATTTATAAATTTTTGTAAATATTTTAAAGTTTTTTTATTTAAAAAATTTTAGAAAACCTAAAATATCTAAATAAGAAAAAAGAAATTTATTAATTAGCCTATCATCTTTTTTTTCCATTTTTCTTCATTTTCTTTAAATATTTTTTTTTCATTTCCTTCAAACTCTCAACCATAGCATTAGAGATCACAACGACATCGCACACCTTAAAATACAATACAACTTATCAAGCGGGTTTTGTGAATTAAAATTCAAATATGTCCATATGAAAATACTTACTTTGTCCCATGTTTATGAATATTTTAAATAAATTTATATAATAATTAATAAAAATATTTAAAATCAATAATAATTTTATAGAAATTGAAAGACATGTTGGCTATACTTTCACAACTTCTATTCATAATTTAAATAAGTAAATTAACACCTTAATTTCTAATTAAAATATGTTTCAAATATAAGTTTAACATACATGAAAGGTGTGAATCATCTTAAACCCTCACCCATCCTATTTCGTGAAAAGATACAATTCTAACTTGTCAGAAATCCTACAGGTAAATAATTTGCCTCACATATGAGAGTAAGAGTTACGTACCTATTATGTGAGCATATTTTGCCATCCCTAATGTTATTATTATTATTATTATTTTACTTTTTAAGCAACTTTTATATTTTATTATTTTTT
Source organism: Castanospermum australe (assembly GCA_019955255.1). NCBI lineage: Eukaryota > Viridiplantae > Streptophyta > Magnoliopsida > Fabales > Fabaceae > Castanospermum > Castanospermum australe. The sequence continues at coordinate 203,444 of NSJW01000826.1, forward strand.
ATTACAATTACAACATGAAGGCTTGAATTCATGGTATTGTTATGATACTTTTATTATTGTTTTGGTTATCAATATTTAACATGATTTATCAAAAATTTATTGTTTATTATTTTTCATACTTAAAATATAAAAATTAAAATTAATAATTACTAAATATTTAACAAATTAGTTTTGGTACAAGTACCTAAGAAAAAAATATGTATCGGAATAATATCCTTAAACCCACTTTTTTAGGATGAAATTTTTATCTTCAGTGTATGTTTGATTTGGGTAAAAAAAAATGGATAACTTTTATATATAATTTTTTATATAATAAATACCGTACTAAACATACACTTAATTAAAAAAAATCAAATTTATATACGGAGACGTTACATTTGTTTTTGTTGGATGAATTACCACTCTGTAAAACGACAAATATATTCCTACGGTTTTGCTCTGTTGGATATTTAATTTTCAGACGTTAATTAGTGTATGGCATGTTGACTATTAGTAACCAGACCTGAACTGAAAGAATATGCGGCACGCCCGGCAATCCAAGTCGCCGGTATTACTGTAAATGCCGACCTATGACCAAACCAGCGAAACGACAAACATCATGTCGTCGTCGAGAGGCCACTAACGATGTCTCAGCGAGTGGCGTTTTTTCCACCTTCCATTTCCATAAAGATCTGAGCCCCAATTCAGTTTCCCTGCTTTGTGCCGGCTGCAGCTTTAAGACAGTGAAAATGGCGGCGAGTTTCTCTTCGACGGTCTTTGCAACCTCATCTCTCAAATCGAAGAACTTTAAGAATCCAGCTTCATCGTACTCACAAAGCCATCTTCTTCACTATAATACCCTTTCGAGTCGTCCATCGTTTTCCAGGTTTGCAATCTTCAACTTTCCTTTTCCCTTTGCTATCGAGTCCATTGAAAGGCACTCCTCTCCCAGACCATGTTTTGTTTCTCGATCAAGATGTAGGCTGCCCAACCTTGAAAATGCCCACAAATTTTACTGTTTGCGGAGCCCCATCAATTGCTATAAAATTTCTCTCTCCCACCGCCCTTTTCCTCGTTTGTGTGAATGCTTCATCCCCACCCCCGATTCTTTTTTGTGAATTGTGAAAGGACTTCATTTCCATTGGTTCATGTCTAGGGTCCGGGCAACTCTCCTTCAAGATAACGAGGAAAAAGTGATCGTAGAAGAGTCGTTTCCGTCCAAAACTTCTCCTTTTGATACCGGAAAGGGAAGTAGCGGGGAACCGATTAGTAGTTCATCCCCCAGTGCGTTGGAGAAATGGGTTATCAAGTTTGAACAATCAGTGAATATCTTTCTCACGGTAAAAAGTTATTCTCTTTATCAATTTCATCATGTTCATGTTGACTCAGATTTGCTTCTTCAATATGTGAACTGAAATAGGCGAGCAGAATACGCTTGCAGCTGTTTACTGTAATATATCCTTAATTATTGTTCATCTTTTGCCATCACATGTTGTGACTTGTGAGATTTTTGTGGATTTTGAATCGGGGATTGTATTGGGTGGCATTTGGTCCAACCTTGATCTTGTTCACTTAAAAATTGGAAAACATTTTTCAGTAGCTCAGTATATTTAACTGGAAACTGTGTGAGGTGATTCATAAATACCGGAGCGTATTTGAAGCAAGCAAAATGATTGTTCAAGTAATTTTACTATCATTAGCGTTATTACTTGTTTGGATTAGATTATTTTGCACTCAAAAAAACATTTTAAGCCTAAAGCTCTCTCACGAGAATTTTGATTATAGCCTTTTTTTGAAAGCAAAATAAGTTATCCAAACATGAACTTGATTGCACTTTACACAGATATCATTGATACTTTCTGGTTTGGTTTCATACCAATGGCTGCTGAAAATTTTGCTCTGCAGATAAGGAATCATACTTCGTTGAATTTTTATCAGATAATTGACTTACTGTTCTCTCATATTGAGTTTCTGACTAACATCTTGAATCATCCATTCTGCTTTCAGGGATCGGTATTCTTGAAAGGCAGAAGCCCATACTGTTGTTTATTAATTATTTTCAGCTGCACTGATAATTTCAGGATTCTGTGATAAAGATACTTGATGTTATGTACCATGATAGACATTATGCAAGGTTTTTTGTGCTTGAAACTATTGCAAGGGTTCCTTACTTTGGTAAGTGCTAATTTTTAAAGTATTTTCTTTAATTATGTGTGGGGACTTGACATCTTAATCTCTAATTAAGAAAGTGCAATCTTTATTGTTTCGTGTGATTATACATTTTTTACAAAAAGCACATCAAGGGAGCTGTATCTCAACTTTTAGTTTTCTTCTAAATTCATCAAAGTGTAGGGAACTTACAATTCTTTTACCTCTACTTTAGTGAAAATTACTAAATGGAAGTTCTTATGCACTCCTAACTTAGCATCATAGTCAATTATGTATTTAATTTGTTTGTAAAGGTATGGAGTCACTGTGCATTGTGATATCAACTTTTGAGCAATAATTTTTGAATATCATTATCTATGGCAGCGTTTATATCAGTTCTCCACATGTATGAGAGTTTTGGCTGGTGGAGGCAAGCGGACTATCTGAAAGTGCATTTTGCTGAGAGCTGGAATGAAATGCATCATTTGCTCATCATGGAAGTAATATCTTTAAAAAAATTTCATTTAAAGCAACTGATATCTTATTGGTTACTCCTCAAAAGATGTCATTCCGTGAAATCTTAGTAGTTGTCCGTCCATGAGTCGTTTGAAGGATCAGTAGTTGAACATAATATGAATAAACTTTAGCCTTGAATTAGAATACCTTAGTGAATCTAGGAGAAAATTAAGGGTATCCCTCATGATAACTGTATGCAAATGTATAGTTTAAGGGAAGTTTAGTCAAACAGTGGTGTGTGCCACTTTGAAGATACTAATTCAAGTCCCATATATGTAAATCTACCATATGCATGTTTCTATATCCATGCCATTTTTACATTAGTGTGTCACTAATTAGTAATTACTATGCATACCATTAGGGCCATACCATTATACTCATGGATATTACTCTTGGGTTCTGTTTGTTTTTATGGAAAAATAACTTGATAGTGGAAAAAGTTTTCAGCAGAAAATAGCTTCCTGATAAACATTTTCAGATAAAGATATTTTCCCAAAAAACATTTTCAGGTGAAAGCATTCTATTCAAGAAAATGACTTGCCTTCTTAAAAGGGGATGTCATTTTCCGCTCCTTCAAAAGGCTGTAAAAATTGACCAGGAAAATATTTTCCTGTTGATTGTTAAACCAAACCAAGGAAAATGCTTTAAGAAAATTGTTTTTTTGCACCGAACAACAGAAAATTTTTCTGGAAAATATTTTCTGCACCAAACACCAGAAAATATTTCTCAGAAAGATATTTTTCTGTAAAACAAACAGACACTTCATAGAAATGATGTATTTTCTAAAAATTTTCTATTATTTAATTTGTTTAGGAGGAAGTCATTTTCCCCTCCTGTAGTGGATTGTAACAAATGACCAGGAAAATAGTTTCCTTTGACTATTACACCAAACATAGGAAAATGCTGTTTTAGAAAATTGATTTTTGCACCAAACAACAGAAAATGTTTTTCCGGAAAATATTTTCCACACCAAACACTAGAAAATACAGAAAGTATTTTCCATAAAACAAATGGGCCATTAAAAGAAAAAGGGGAGAACATAAATATACTTGTGTGGGATTTTTTGCAAGTTTTATAATATACACATGCATATGAACTCTATTATTAACTTATTATTGTATGCTATAAGCTTGTGCCTCTGATTGCAGGAACTGGGGGGTAATGCTTGGTGGTTTGACCGGTTTCTCGCTCAACATATTGCAATATTTTATTATATTATGACAGTTATTATGTATGCAATAAGCCCAAGAATGGCATGTAAGTATTAAGTATTTGATTTTTGTTGCATTGTAATCCCTGCTGCATCATTCAGTTTTGGCAAGTTGTATGATGGTGAGTTTTTAAATATATCAAATGAAAAAATGGCACATGTTTGATGGAAAAGAGAGAAGTGGCCTGCACATTTGTTTACACAGTTTACTACTATTTATATGCTTGTTTATATCATTGATGCTGACCAACTGGAAGAGTAATTGAGGAAGCGTTGAAAATGTCCTTATGCTCTTTTGATTAGCATCATTGATAAAACAAAAGGAAGAAAACAAATTAACATTAAACTACATTGCTTAACTTATGGAGGTGTGATCCCTGCCTTGATTACTTGGGTTCAAATCTTGGGCCAGCTTCTAGAAGAATTAATTCCTCTAAATGCACGGGCTGATGTGGGGGTAGCATCATTAAGATTACATGGGGAGGGACTTAATCTCAATTGACACAAAAGCTAGCTCAAGAATACCCTTACCGTACAACTAAAAAAATAAAAATCAAAACTGTAAGGATGAAGCTGAGCATAACAAACAAACAAGAATGAGCAAACTGACCTAGGTTGCTTTAGCTAAATTATCAACATTGAATGCCTTGTTTGACAGAATCAAACACTTCTACCATTTAGTCCCGTCTGCTTGGTTCTTCAGTTTCTGATTTTATGTGTTTGGTTTATCACTTGTGCAGATCACTTTTCTGAATGTGTAGAGATTCATGCATATGAAACATATGACAGATTTATCAAGGTCCAAGGAGGTATTATGAAGTTTTCTTCTGTTTTCTTTACTTTTATGTGTTATTATGATTTTGACTTCTGTGTGTTTATACTCTTGGTCATATGGTTTCATATTTAGGTGGGGAACAGAATACCATTAGATTATACATGTCTTGCTCATTAGTCATGATTCCTTTGATATGAAAATTAATTAAAATAAGATGAGCTGTTAGGCTGTGGTATGGTTGAATAGTGACAACCTGAGCTTATTCTGGCTTTGTGCCGAGAATTATCTGTCATGGATTGACCTGTTCAGAAAATGACTTTAATTCATCTTATCAAAAAAAGAATAGAAAAGAAAAGAAAGCTAAAAACAACTCTAACATTGTCTGATTATATTTATTTGTAGAGGATTTGAAAAAGATGCCTGCTCCTGAGGTTGCTGTGAATTATTATACAGGAGGTGACTTGTATTTGTTTGGTAAGCATTTCATTTTTATGTCCTATATTTGTCAACGGAGGAAAAAACTGGAATTTCACACTTCCCATGTCATTTTCCTCAGATGAATTTCAAACTTCCAGAGTTCCAAATTCTCGAAGGCCTAAGATAGGTATGCTTTGAACCCTGGTCCAACATTCATTAATATGCTGAATTTGTTGTGTTTGCTGGCAAAAAGAAAGGGGGCGGGGGTTGAAAAAGGGAATTCTTATTAAAACTATTTTCAGTTTAGTAACAATTAATTACTTGAGGTGTTAATTAAGTCAATAAGTGGTTGCTTATTAACCACTCTTTGAACCTCACTAACTGGTTGTGTGGTTAATTGTTCCTAAAGTAGAAATATTTTTACCAATAATTTCCTTTGTTGTAATTTTCCCAAAAAAAATGAAACCCTTTTCTTGTATAATTTTGTTGGAAGTTCCATATTAGGATGATTCCCTCAGGAACAAACCAAATACTCCCTTGCCTGGGTCTTTTTTAATTCAGTGAAATTTCTCTTATTGATGATTAACAATTTTATTTATTTTCCCTCCAGAGAATCTGTACGATGTATTTTTAAATATCAGAGACGATGAAGCTGAACATTGTAAGACAATGAAGGCCTGTCAAACCCATGGGAACCTCCGGTCACCTCATTCATATGCAGAGGATGTGTCTGAAGATGACTCAGCCTGTGTCCTTGCAGTTGATTGTGAAGGAATAGTAGATTGTATAAAGAAATCTGTTACTTCTAATCCATCTAAGCTGAACTAAGATATGTGGGACAATGCATGCAGTGGATACTCCCTAAGAGTTAGTAAACAGTTGAACTTTTTTTTCATACAGACAATATAGATCCTATTTAAGGTATAAGAAGTTAGTTTCTTTTTTTTTTTTTAAAAAAAGATAATATGGTGACTGTTTGTATTTTTTCTTGGCACTATGTTAATAAAATGTCCATCTCATATGGTTGATCTCTTTTTTTTATTTTTTTTCTGGTTAACTAAAAGTTTTGGGGAGGGAAGTTTATTTCATTTCAATGGCAAGACATACTTCAAGTTTCAGTAGTGGCTTATGATAGTACTTATAGATCGTCTATCAATGAGAGATTTAAGCAATTTGAACTTGAGATTTTTTCAAATTTACTGTTTAATTCTAGCAAGTCTCTCACGTGGTTTATGTGAGCTTTTTCCCCAATGCAATGGTGTTATTAAGTTGTCTGTAAATAGAAATAACTTAGATGATGGGAAACTTGATCGCATAACTCTGTGCATATTTGAGAATGATTAATTTTGAGGAAAAATTATTTTTTTAAAATTATTTTAATAAGATTTTGATTATAAATTAAAGTTGGCTGGGTCAGATTTTTTCTATCAGATGTTTGTTTTCCTTCCTTTCGTTTTCTTTTTTTAACCTGTTGCTGTGGTGAACCATTCAGTATCTTGAGAATACCCAAATGTTGCAATTTATGCAGAGTTCCACACGAGTGGATTGGATGGCTTTGTGACTAGTTTTCCTAGCGGAATTGCATGTTTAAAGAACTTTAATTACTAATTACAACAGTCATCTCTAGGAACAAATTCGGGAGGAAAGGAAGTTGTGACTTAGGAATGAAGATTACTATGCATTCCCCTGTTTTCCTTCCCACCCCATTTCATTCCTCTAAGGATTTGACAATACCGAATACTCATCATCCATAATCCAATAAAAGCAACTGTCATCATCATAGTCAAACCAAACGGCGGTCAATCATGTACAGAACAATAGATGATATGATGTATCTTGACTCTGAAATGCATAGAGAAGCATGAACTAAACGAGTGCATATAAACATAGTCCGCATGCGAAGAAATTAAAGATCTTCTGCACATCATCTGCACTTTTCTCTTTTAGTATTCACCAAAACTATGACTAGCTGGTTGGGTTTGCTATGCCTCAATGTCCGTATTTGATGGCGGAGACACTCAAGTCTCACCAATCTCTTCATTCTCTTGCCAAGAACAAAGGCCTTTCTTTTCAATGAAACTATCCTACGGGTTTTGTTTCTATTTTTTTTTTTTTTTGAAATGCTGGAGAAAAGATTTTTTTTAATTTACGAAAATAGCCTTCACTCTCTGCAATGAAATCGTTGTTAGCTTTGGCCTATAGGGGTCTTCGTCGTCACTGTCAGTGTCACTGATCCAGCCACCCCACAGGGGCCAAGAGCGATTCACCATTTATCTGCCAGTGCCACGCGTTCATGCTTGATGTGCAAGATCAAGGCCACCAGGTGGTGAATATTCATTAGATCAGACGGTCTAGGACGAGGAGGGCATGGGCCCCATCTTGGGTGCTGAATTTACTAGTAAGTAACCACCCAACTGATCCTACTATTTAGGGTTTCAAACCCGGTGACTCTTTCTTCTTCTTCTGGGGTTATCCACTGGGCAATCGCGGCCAGAAAGATTCAATTTTTGCAGAAAGAATTCAGCTTTCATCGTCTCACTTGTAAGTCGCTCTCACACCTCTCTCTCTTTGGCCTCTGCTTCATTGGAAAGGTTGCCAGGTTTCTGGTTTTGCACTGATTTTGATTTAGATAAGTATTTGTGTCTATATAATCGAGGGTTTCTGCAACTGGGTGCGTGTCTGACTGAGCGATCGAAAGAAAGAGAGAAAATTATATGGGGAAATCCGGGGGTAGAAGAAAGAAGGGTGGTTTAAACCATGCTTCCGTTGATAGTTCAGCCCCAACTGCTAATGGTAGCGTGGACTTGGATTCCTCAATCTTTTTAAGGAGAGCCCATGAGCTCAAAGAAGAGGGGAATAGGAGATTTCAGAATAAGGACTATGCGGGTGCTCTCGAACAATATGAGAATGCTCTTCGACTAACCCCCAAGACCCACCCTGACAGAGCGGTTTTTCACAGCAATAGAGCCGCGTGTTTGATGCAAATGAAACCCATAGATTATGAAACTGTGATTTCTGAGTGCACCATGGCGCTTCAGGTCCAGCCCCAATTTGTCCGGGCACTTCTTCGGAGGGCTCGAGCATTTGAGGCTGTGGGGAAGTATGAAATGGCCATGCAAGATGTACAAGTCCTATTGGGAGCTGACCCTAGTCACCAAGATGCTTTGGAGATTGCCCAGAGGTTGAGGACAGCATTGGGACCACGCCAGGAAGCCCAGCAGGACCTCCAGAGTCGCCCCTCCCCTGCTGCCCTTGGCGCTTCTGCTGTCCGTGGTGCCCCTATTGCTGGTTTAGGGCCGTGTTTGCCAGCCCGGCCAGTACCAAAGAAGGGGGCAAACTCAGCAGTCGGATCGGTTGTCTCACCTAGTAACAAGTCAGAGAAGTCCCAACCAATTTTACCTACTGAAAATGGTCCTGAGACTAAGTCTCAATTCCCAAAACTTGTGTTGAAGCCCTTAAATAGCTCTGCTAAATCACCTAACCCAAGGAAAGAAAACCAGAAGGAACAGTCATCTCATTTGTCAACTGTTCATGGACAGCATTTGGAGGTTGCAATTCAGTGGAGACCATTAAAGCTTGTTTATGATCATGACATTAGGCTTGCCCAGATGCCTGTGAATTGCAGCTTTAGAATACTGAGAGATATAGTGAGCAAAAGATTTCCATCGTCAAAGTCAGTTCTGATCAAGTATAAGGATAATGATGGTGATTTGGTGACTATAACTTGTACTGATGAACTCAGATTGGCTGAGTCCAGTGTCGATAGCCATCTCCTACAAGAACCTGAAGCAGATAAAAGCGATTCAGTTGGAATGCTGAGACTAAATATTGTTGAAGTTAGTCCTGAGCAGGAGCCACCTTTATTGGAAGAAGAGGAAGAAAAACCTGTTGAGAGTGAAGGGATCAAGGGAGATGAGATTGGGTCTCATTCTTCCCTCAATGAATCAGTCTCTGAAGCTCCTGATTCTGAGGTTGATAAGATAGGGAAAGATGCTCGAAAGGAAAAACCAAGTGCCACAGAAGATACTGAATGCAAGGAAGTGGAGATGGATGACTGGTTGTTTGAATTTGCTCAGCTTTTCCGCTCACACGTTGGTATTGATCCAGATGCTCATATTGACTTGCATGAGCTTGGGATGGAGTTTTGTTCAGAGGCACTTGAGGAAACAGTAACTAGTGAAGAGGCTCAGAGTCTCTTTGACAAAGCTGCTTCAAAGTTCCAGGAGGTGGCTGCTTTGGCATTCTTCAACTGGGGAAATGTTCACATGTGTGCAGCTAGGAAGCGTATCCCCTTAGATGAGTCAGCTGGGAAGGAGGTAGTGGCAGAAAAGCTTCAAGTGGCTTATGACTGGGTCAAGGAAAAATATTCTTTGGCTAGGGAGAAGTACGAGGAAGCACTCTTGATCAAACCAGACTTCTATGAGGGATTATTGGCTCTAGGGCAACAACAGTTTGAATTGGCTAAGCTTCATTGGTCTTTCGCACTTGCTAAGAAGATAGATCTATCAGGCTGGGATTCTACAGAGACGCTTAAACTTTTTGACAGTGCAGAGGAGAAGATGAAAGCTGCAACTGAAATGTGGGAGAAGCTGGAGGAACAGAGAGCAAATGAGCTAAAGGACCCAAATACAAGCAAGAAAGAAGAACTATTGAGAAGAAGAAAAAAACAGGGGGGTGTCCCTGAAGGTGAGTCCTCCAGTGTTGGTGGTCAGGGTGATATATCTGCAGAAGAAGCTGCAGAGCAAGCAGCTGTCATGAGATCGCAGATTCACCTTTTCTGGGGTAATATGCTGTTTGAACGATCCCAAGTTGAATGCAAATTAGGAATGGGTGATTGGAAGAAAAACCTGGATGCTGCAATTGAGCGTTTTAAGCTTGCAGGAGCTTCTGAGGCAGATATTTCAATGGTACTAAAGAATCATTGGTCCAATGGAGATGCAACGGAAGGAGATGTAAAAGGATCGAGAACCAACAACCCAATTACACTGGCAAAATAGAGATCAATGAGGCTAGTCAAGTATGAGATAAATGATGTGGCTTTGAAATCTCGTCTATGTATGCTCAGTGGTGTCTCCATGAAGCCTCTGGACAAAGAATGCCCATCTCATTCTGAGCTCAAAAGGAAATTCTGGATTCTTTTTTGATGGAAAATGAAAATTTTGGGTGCCTAAACTAGATAATTGTGCGATTTTTTTTTTCTTTTCTCGTGTTCTTGGTAATCTGAAGGAGATTTTTTCTGAACATTGTTTGAACAATTATGAGTTTCCAGTAATCAATTGCACGCGCTGAAGATCAATTATTCTTGCTCTCTCTGCTATCTTGGATGTGTTGTTGCAATTTGTTGAGGACTGCATAAACAAGATTTGTTTTGTAAGATCTTCTACTAATATGTTCCCCATTTTGTAACCAAGAGGTTTTAAATGGTCATGCGATTAATTTATTTCTTCCACAGACATGGTTGTTGTAGAAAGTCTGTTGTATGCTGAGAATGCTTTGGTGGGAGTAAGGCAGGACGCCCCAGAGACTTCTTGCTAGTGGTGACTGCTGAGTCGTTTTCCCATGTCAAGAGCAGGTGCTCCGAAGAGTAAAAGCAAAAGTAGAAAAGTAAATACTAAGAAGGGAAACAAAAGTAGATGAATGCCTCTGCACTACAGGCCAATGGTTTTCTGATGGATTGTTTCTATCATTGAGTTGAGAGCCATAGCATGATGAACAGGTTGGTTCTCACCAAAATGCATAGAATAAGTTTATTGCCCGTGTGATTGATGATTGTGCCGTGACATGGATTTAAGTAGAAAAGTATAAATCTCTTCCAAGTTTCAGTTTATAGCTGTTTGATTACGTGCCATCTTGGTATCTCCTAAGAGGGGGAACATGGAGGCTGCCATTGATCTTCGCTTTCTCAAATGAGTACTTTTATTTACACTATCCACGGTCATTCAATAACAACTGAATTTCATTTTAAATTATTTTAGATGAGTCTCAGAACATATTCACATATTTGTCTTATTTTGTTGGAACTCAAATATGAAATATCCCCTGACATGATAAGCCATTATTCCTGATTCTTGAAAATAGGCGTACTAGTAATTAAATATTTGGTTTTAAAAGACAAAGAAAAGGATGTGCCTTTCAAATGTAAACGTTTTTTTTTTAACAATTATAGAAAGAAAATATGAAATTCTTTTATTAATTAAATATTTGAATTAAAAAGACAAAGGAAAGAATGTGCCTTTCATTTCTCATGTTTCTTCTTTTCTTTTCACAATTAAGAAAGAAATTATGAAATTATTTTATTTTTTATTTTCTGTTTTCCTTTTAGATCCATTCATCTAAACAAAAGGGCAAAGGAATTTAATTTTCTGCGTCCGCTAAAAATCCGATTGGCCTTGTATTATTGCTGATATCTGCGAGGTACTCCTTTCAGTTCCTGGTATGCTTCTTCCCTATTTGGGCATCCTATGCATGGTAGAAGGCCTGGTGAGAAAATCCTTATATTGAATAAAAGCTAAAGTCTTTGACCAAAAAAATAAAAAGAGAATAAAAGCTCAAGTCAGAGGAGCATATGAATTATCTCACATAGTCTAACCTATGGCTATGGTTATTTTTAACTTGCCCGCTCACTTCCATTAAAAAATTATGCACTGTTAGTTTTACTTGCTAGAGTGACTTTTGACTAAAAAAGTTGGCAACTTCTGCGGGTGCTCGCAATGGGAATGCATATGTTGTCTCGTTTCCTGCGAAACCGCAAATTCTCCCGTGGTGATTGTAATGCTCCTGCATATTCTGGTCTCGTTGTAATTGAAATATAATCTTACAGCCCTGCCTAAAATTCTTCTACAGCACAGAACCTTAATTCAGTTCACCAGGAAATTGTTCTTTGAAAATAGGATGAAAATCTATGTTGTTGGCAGACATTACCCTGTCAATTCAACACAACCTTATTCACACTATTGACTACATTCTTTCTTGCTCATGAATCATTACTTGCTTGCTATTCTTCTCTGTCAACCTCCTTCCTATTATATGAATTACAACCATTTCATAAAAGATAGAAATTAAGTGTATGTTTGATATGGGAGTAAAAATAAGGGTAAATTTTTATGGAATGAGTTTTTTATAATAAATTTTCATGGAATAAATTTTCTATATAAATTTGTATAGAAAATCCATCCCATAAAAATTTATCCCAATTTTCACCCCATACCAAATTAATCAAGAGAAAATCCTACTTCCTATTAGTATTACTATTTCCATTTAGTTCAATTTCTTCTAATGTACGTGTTCCCACTTGGTAGAAAAAGGAGGGAAATAGATCATTAATGCTTAGGAGTCATCAAAGCCACTAGGCCACTTTATACCCAACTATCTTCACCTTTCTTGTAGGTAATTGTCTGTCCGTGGTTTGGTTTTTTTTTTTTTGGGGGGGGGGGGGATTAATTTTAATTCACATCTCTTTTTTTGCTATTGCATGACATGATTATTACTAAAGCATAATAAGCCACTGAGGAATCATGAGAGACAGTTCCTTGTAAAATGGGTAAGATGAGGTTGCTTTCTATAACAGTGCATCATTACACCGCACTAACTTATAACCACCACAGACATCACACACACAAACTATCATATCGAGCTAATAGTTTATTTTGAACTATATATGAGGTTTATATTACACATGCATAAGCTTCCATACCAATCAAAGATACCAGACACTAATTAGTAAGCTTAGTTGCCTCAGCTAATCAACAGAAACACACAGAATTGATCATCTAATATTGCTTCCATGCTCAGGCTCAGACAGTTGCTATGGGACCCAAATTAACGCTGGACTCCATGGCCTTCATAGCTTCAAATCTTGGCTCTTTGGCCTGGAACTTGAGACCAGCATACAGCTTCATGTAATCGTCAAAAACAAATTTTGGGTAGACTTGGCTTGTCTCATCTTCCTTCACCAAGGCTGGTGCTGGAGAGATAACGGCATCATTGCCTGGGTTGTAGAATGAGGCTAGGGACATTCTGTTACCATCTGTTTGAGCGATTACACGGTGCAAGACACTCTTGTACTTGCCGTTGGTAATGACCTGTTATGACCAGAAAGACACCAAGCTGTTAAATTATTGAAGAAAGTTATTAATAATTGAACTAACTGCCAAGACTAAGCTATTGGATGTCTCATCTTTGATTGGAAAATATATATATTTTAGCCCGCAAGATGTATGAGATTTTGGTATGGTGAAAACTGACAAGTGAGAAACATTAGGCTGGTAGGGCATGTATATATACCTCAAGTTGGTCACCGAGGTTGATGACAATGGAGTGGCGCATTGGTGGGACATCAATCCACTGGCCATCCTTGAGGAGCTGCAGTCCACTGACCTTGTCATCTTGGAAGAGTAGGATGATGCCACCAGCATCTGTGTGGGCTCTGAGGCCCTTGATGAGCTCTGGCTTGGGACAAGGAGGGTAGCTGCTAACTTTGGTGCCAAAATTTGGGCCCTTGGACCCATAGAAGACCTTCTTCAGGTACCCTTTCTCCAGCCCAAGATTCTCACACAACAAGTCAAGAAGTAGCTCGGCCAGTTTCTCCAATTCCAGTGCAAATTCCTTCATTGCCTTCCTGAAATAAATACCCAGAAAAGAAACACACAAAGAGTGTCTCCATGAGAGACTGAGCTTGTACACAAAGTAAACACAAATGCACAAAGATGGACTTCCAAACAAATCTACAGAGTTTTTATTGGTGCTTTGAATAAGATTGAGCCTGACCTGTAATCTTCATCAAGATCAGGGATCTGTGAAATGTTAGAGACGGGAAGATGGCGCACAAAGAATGTGCTTTCCCAGTCCAAGTCACTGATTGCAGACTGAGGAGACTCCAGCCCTTTGCTGGCCACCATTTCTTTGAACCTTTGCTCCATAGTCTTCTTGTAGTGCTCTTTTGCCAACCTCTCCACGGTGTCCATCAACTCGAGGGATATCCCATGGTTCACCAACTTGTGAAAAGAAGACAAAGGAAACCCACAAAAGTAACATATTAGCAAAGCCTTTTCAACACAGAACATTTGCAAGAGAAATCTTAATTTCTGTTTGGGTGGAGGGATGGGAATGGAAGGGAGGTAAGTATATATGGCCAACTTAGATGTACCTCAAAGAAACCCCAGTTCTCACAGGCATCCTTTATCATCTCCATGGCTGCTCCTCTCTCTTCGGTGTTAAGCTTCCCCATGTCAACAACTGGAAAGTTCTCCATTTGCTTCTTAATTTCCCTCTTTTCTTTTTCTCTCTCACTTTAAGCGGCTGTGTGAGTATATGCTGTGATGAGTGCGGTTCTCTGAGGTGCAATTTATAGGCCTTCAACTTCAAGGAGAGGTTAAGAACGGAAGAAATTTATTTAATTTATTTTTTTAAAATAAAAAAGAAAAGAGAAAGAGAAAAGTTGTGCTGATGTTGCCCTTCTTAATTTTGAGCTCTTCACGGACTCTCCCTCAATGACATGGAATTTTTAACAAGTTTAACACATGGGTGAGCAGCCACTGTTGAGTTAAAAGGACGAAGCCTACAATCGTGAAGTTGAAAATTTACTGGTAAAATGTCATACTTTTTCCAAGTAAAAACAAAACATAAGAGATTTCATTTTCTTTCCTGTTTTTAACGAAGCGTGTGAGGAATAAAAATGCTACTTATATTTAAGCTGAAAATAATGTGAGAACTAGTGGATATAATGGTAAGTTTAGAGCCTAAAATAGTAAATCTGAATTTCGGAGAAACCATATATATATATATATATATATTTGATTTTTTTTGAATTAAAGAGAGGAGGATGCTTTCACCATATATGTATAGTGCCACTTGAAGAATATAGAAATAAACAAAGTTGGGTGGGAAACTTTAATCTCGGGAAAAGGAAAGAGAAAACGGACAAAAAATGGGAAGCGAAGTTTAATCTCAAAGTTTTAAAAGACAGAGCAGGAACTCTCGTGGAGTATGTATGTGTGCACATACTGATGATGGACCCTACCATCTTTTGTCACAGAGAATGTGGCTATGATCCTCGATGAAGTTTTGAGTCATCTTCGTTTTTGGCAGGGAATGGGACCCTACTTGGATGGCTTTTCACCCTCTCTTGGTTTCTTCTCAACCCCACATCCACAGGTGGCTCCAACCTTTCCTCATGCACGAGCTAATCTCTTTCAATCTTATTCGGGTTTTCTTGTTAAGTTTTTTTTTTAATTTTTATTTTTCTCACTAGATGAGATCTATAACTACTTGTCTTTTTTTTTTTATACTAATTGTCCTTTTTCTTCTTAGGAAACATTGACACGTTGATGAAACTATGATTAAACCTCCTATAAAGGAAAGGCATAGAGTTAGGCTTTAGACATCATGATACCAAAATCAATTATTCTCTCATCAATTGATTCTTCTTTAACTCAACAAAATAATAATGAAGCTTCACCAATTTGATATAAAGTAATATTATTTGAACAACGCTTGAAAAAAGTTACAAATATAGTTTAAAAATAGGTTAAGTTTTTATACATAACGTTCATTAGCATAATCTCTACCTCGAGATATTATCATCTATGGAACCTCAGTTATTAACAGATGAATGGATATATCACAATCAAATTGTATGTGCCAATAGATTTTGTAAGCTGTTGAATTAATTTAATGACTATATATATAAAAAAAATACCCCTTCTCCCCTCCCTAACCAAAAATCCTATTCTACCTGCTCTTCAGATCCAAAAAGAATAATGTATAGATACATAGCTGAAAAGTTATTAACTAACAGCGTTAATTAAATAATAAATCTCTAACTAAATGATGTAAAATATCATTTGGATAGGATGGTACCATCAGGATAAAGATTGGAGAATTTGGTAAGCAATGGTTTGATAATCATCTTATAATTAAAAAGCAAAACAAGATGTCATCATCCTTAATTGTTCATCGAATGAGGCTGATGCATGTACAGAAGCATGCTTAAGCTGGCTGTTTTGTATGATTATTCTTGTTATTATATGGGGGCCCGAAGCAACTTCTGAGTTCTGACAAATTAAAAGAAATTGAAAGTGAACATACAGCAACAAAAATCTTAAAAAAAATCCTGTATAGCTAATTGAAATTATAAGGCAAAATTGACCAATGACCTCATTCTGGAATGATGGATACGCTAATTTATAGATTAGGCAGCAGCCAACATGACGAACCAAAAACGACACATAACACAACACAGCCATCGCTCGTAGATAGTATTGGGGCGGCCCTTGATTTTATTTTTGGAAATCCAACATTATAATAAAATTAAATTCCTGTCCTACTCGATCACATTGGTTATTATTTTTCTTTCTTCGGTTATTGAAGGAAACGTGAATCTTTGTGAGTTATTGTCATCCAGTCCTTTAATTTACAATTAACTGAAAGACAACATTGATACGTAATCTACATGTTTTTCGGTAGATCAATGACGTCGTAATTTGTTTATGTATCGTTGTTTACTTCTAATGGCTTCTGCGTCATTTTTTTTTTTTGTAAAGATGTCTTATAGATTTGAAAAAGAAGAAAGGAAAAAAAAAAAGAAACGGAACAAGGATCAAATTATGACATCAACGCACTTTACTACAAATCTTATTAGTTGATTTCACACACACACACACACACACATATATATATATATGATAATTGTTCTTTGGTATATATGCTAGCGTTTGAATATAACTATACAATATATCTATAACCCCTGGCACATTTAGGTTATGATCTTCGGCCATTCCGGTTCTCGGTATCCAACACTATTTTTTTTTATTAGATTAGATATTTCCTTTAATTTAAAAGAAGCAAAAGGTCTTGATGGAACCTTGGCCGATACGGAAAAATCTGAGATCACCGGAAACTCATTACCTACGAAAGAAGGAAGAGCATTCAAATTGTGAAGTGACCCATCAACAGGAGCTACTTCAATCAATCGGGGAAGGAAAAAAGAGAAATCTGGACTTGATTCGGGAGGATTTATTTAAAAGGCTAAAGGCATATATATATATATATATATATGATAATTGTTCTTTGGTATATATGCTAGCATTTGAATATAGCTATACAATATATCTATATATAGGTATGTGCAATGTTTGCATTAATGCTCAAATTTGATTTGTCAACATCATATTTAAAAATAAGAATATATATGATGCCTAAAATTTTAATATATCCAAGACATCTTATAAATTATGTGAATGAAACAACATGAAATATTAAGATACTGGAAGATACGGGATTTCGAAAACTACGTTTCCCTTTTATTGAATACATTCAAAAATATGAATTTTGAATTTGATCGATATTTAAATTTTCATGTACGTATAACTTAATATCAACATCAAACATTCTTAAATAAATTTAATTTTAATTTATTATTAATGTAAAAAGTTTTACATTATCATTTATTTATGAATTACCTAATTGTTAAGTCAAACACTTGACAAAAATGTGATTGAAGGTGATAGTAAAATCAGAATTAAATCTTTCTTAAATATGACAATGTTTTATCCTCAATTATGACAAAGGCAACAGCATTATCATACCTCCAGGAAAAAAACAAAAAAAGCAAGGCATGCCATTAAAGGAGGTTATCGAACGTGTGGGCAACAAAAAGTAACCCTTTTGATCACCGCCTAAGCCAATGGCACTAATAAAGGAATCAATTAACGTGTGCCTCAGTTCGTCAAGTACAAGACATGCATTGAGAGATTTCGGAAAATGTTTGCTACATAAAATGATTATGCTCTAACTAAACACCCCCCATCGGCAACTTGACCCACTCAATTTTCTTTGTTTACTGCTAATTAACATTCCTCGATCCTAGTAAAATTTTTGTAAGCCCCCATTTCATTTTGACAAATCCTTTGTGTATATTAATCATTTTAACACGCCAACGATAGGATTATCTATTTAGCTCCGCTATTTACATACATGAAATATTACTCAGAATGAAAGCTGGTTTTGAGCCATTTTTCTGTATTTTGTTACGTACGTGTTCAGGATGTGTCGTATACGACCATTTAAAAGATAATATGTTACGTATATGAGCATATACTTATATTCTTTAATCATTATTTTCATAATCATTGAATAATAATTAAATTTTACTTATACTTACTCTGAATTATTCATTCGAGCCACACTTTACATACTGAATCCGATCCAGTTATTTTTCTTATTAGGATGGTAACATATGCCAGTTGATTTGGTATCAATTTGTTGGGTCACTTACGAAAACGCCTTGTTCCAACATGAAGGTCAAGGTCAGATATAGTCATATCCATTAGAATATGAATTTGTTACGGAATCATTTTTTAATCGCGTACAGTCATACACAGTAACATAAACAATCTTTTCTAATTCTATGGTATCTATCGGTTTGTCTTTTTCCCCTTTGTTTCTCTTCTTTTTCCACTTTTCTTAAAAGCTTAAAGCCAATCTGCAGGAAGCTTCACGGGCTTGGTTGTAATTAATAAAAGGGTAGCAGCTTGTACGTGTGTTTCATGCATTCTTAGATCGAGTGGAGTTCTGCATATACAAGCAAACAAAGAACGTCTAGAGTTTACCAGCTGCTAAATATATTCTTTATAGTCACTCTCTATCTGTGCAAATGGCATGTTGATTTAGTTTTGCTTTTTTCTGAATGCTACTAAACAATGGGGTTATCTTTTTTTTCTTTTTTTTTTTCTTTTCGAAAAAAAAAAAAGAACAAATTAAACGAATATCTTTCTAGTGCTAGAAAGAAACAGTAAATATATAGCAAACAATTAATGGGCTTTATTTTAATTGTTTATTGTGTACCAATACCAATGCTACTAAACAACGGGGTTATCTTTTTTTCTTTCTTTTTCTTTTCGAAAAAAAAGAACAAATTAAAGGACTATCTTTCTAGCGCTAGAAAGGAACAGTAAATATATAATAAACAATTAATGGGCTTTATTTTAATTGTTTATTGTGTACTAATACAAAGGCATGGACTTCAGAGTTGATGGGAATTGGACTCATCATCAACTTTCGGTCTTGATTCACATGCACTGTTGCTTTCTATAATGGCAGTGCCAGATTGTGTCTCTTGTTGTGGTGAGTTAATTAGCTTTCACGAGCCATGCCACTGGATGTCAAAACAGTTAACAGGGAATTTAGAGTACTGCTAAAGAGGAATGTTGGAAAATAACACGAAGCTACGCATGCGCGCCTGAGTTCCCACTGTCTCTTTCTTTTGTGATGCCATTTCAGCAAATCGAATGTTTGATTAGTGGACTAAGTGAAAGAGATTTTATTAATTATTGTAATTTTAAAAAAGTAAATTAATGACTTGGACTGAGTAGTTGGAAAGAATATATATAGGTGGGTCATTTCATGCATTTCCCATCAAATCTGATTATATTACGCTTTGATACAATTCCAATCCAAGCCTAGAATGAAAGGACTATCATGGTATCTGAGAGAACTTTTATGATAAGATTAGAAGGATTTTATTCTATATATAATTTAATCATTGGTTGTTGAACTGGGTGAAAGCCTTTCGAAATGTGAACAGAATGGGAATCCTAAGAAGACTTCAAAAATGCAATATTGTAACAAGTTGGTCAACTTAAATCATGTTTTTCCTTCTTTCGGTAGTGAAAAGTTAAGTTTAATTAAATCATGCTGTAGTTAGGTATGAACAATTAGAGTATGAATATATATTACAGTAATCAAGCACACTTATGAAACTTCATTTTATTTGCATCAAATTTTGATATTTAGTATTTCATATCGGGTTTGCAGCATCGATCAAATAATTTTCAATCTTTTTAAACTGAAGTTTCAATCATAAGCTCCTTTCCACTGATTCCAATGAGATTTGATGATAACTTGAAACTTTCACAATATAATGTCCCTCCATACATAAATTATATAACTAGTAACTAATAATGGACTAACGCCTTAAATACAACTTGCAGGAGATAAGAGCACACAACACCACATGTGCAAGCAGGATATATATAACGCAACATAAATTCCCTCTTGTATATGTTGTACTTCAATTCGTTTCTTCTTCGGAATTCTATGAATTTGTTCTTGCTTATCTGATTTGTGGATACCAATTATTTGTGACCCTCCATCGATTCATGGAGCTGTAATCATGAACACGACAATCAGGCCATCAACAATTATCTTCTGACGTGTGGGACACTTCCCGAGTGCTATTGAGTATTGAAATTTCTTTCCTTGCCGTTGTAACTTGCAAGGATTCCATAGCCCTGCAGCACTATTTTTTTTTCTTTTGTTTTTACATAAAATTTAGTATTTTCAGTGGATAGCTAGTGCTGGTTTGGTGACAAAGAAAATACCCGAATTCAAGGAAATGCTGATGGATACCAATTTGCACATGATATACTGATCATCTCACTTGCTGACAAGCCTGTAGATCCGGCCATCTGAGCCTTTTAAGTTTTAACTAGATTATGGTTAAAATGCAATCTTTTATTTTGTTGTTTTTTTAAATAAAAGTACACTTGTTATCTTTAGTCATAGAAATATTCGTTTCTTTATGCATGTTTGGTAATTGGTATTTTTAAGAAAAAAAATTACTTTTTTTTTAAATTCTCTCAATAAAATGTTGATTATAAACTATTTCAAATACCAAATAAGTTAACCAAACACACACACAAATATAGAAAAGGTTTTTATCTAGTTTCTTATAGTGATCATTATAAAACTTGGGTAAAATACACTTTACCTGCCTCTAGTATATCTATTTTTTAACCTGTTGATATTATAGGGTTTAGATAGAGAGAAAAAAGAAAAGAAAATAGAGAACAATATGATAAATATATTAGATTTGTTGATCTATTACAAAAAACAAAGCTCTAACCTCTATTTATATTCTAGTAACCCTAAGTAAATAAAGAAATAAATCAAAAAATAAAATAAAATTATGCATGACTCCTAAATTACTTCACCAATTAGAGCACTAATTGATTCCACAATATATTCTAACACTCACCCTCAAGTTAAAGCTTACTAAGTTTTAAGTTTGTTACAAATAAATACTTTAATTAAATAACATAACATAAATATAAAGTAGACTCCCCAACTCAAGATGCTGAGGATACCAGAGAGATGAACATTATTGGAAAGATAACTCAATAAGAAAAGATCATCAGCTTACGTAAGAAGAAAGGATTCTAGGGTTCTGTTTGACCAGATGTAGACCTAAAAGACTTGAGGAGAAATATCACTAGTATTATTCATCAGTAGGAAAGAAGTCACCATCGAAATGATCATCGATGGAAGAGAATAACATCACAAACACAAGTATCGAAGAGATGTCACCACTGATATGAATCATAAGTAGGAAAGAAGTCATCATCGAAATGATCGTCGATGGGAAGAGAATAATATGAAAAATATTAGTATTAAAGATATGTAACCACTGATATGACTCATCAATGAAAAAGAAGTCACCATCAAAATGATTGTTGATGAGAAGAAAATAACATGATTGAAGAGATGTCACTACTGGTATGACCTATTAATAGGAAAGAAGTCACTATCGGAATGATCATCGATAAGAAGAGAACAACATCACGAACACTAGTATTGAAAAGTCACTACTGATATGACTTATCAGTGAAAAAAAAAATCACCACTGGAATAATCGTCGACAAGAAGAGAATAACATGACAAACATTAGCATTAAAGAGATGTTACCACTTGTATGATTCATCGGTGGGAAAGAAATTATCATCGAAATGATCGTCGATAGGAATATAACATTATGAACACTAGTATTAAAAAGTCATCACTATCATTATCAGTCTCCCTCAATGCTATACTAGCATTGAAAAACAGTCAAATAGTAAAAAAACAGAGAAAATAAATGAGAAAATGGGTTGAGAATACAAATGAGTACTATAGAACTCGACACAGCAAAAAACATGGACATCCTCAAGGCAGATGGTACCACTTTGATACCATGTTAAAATTATAGGGTTTAGGTAAGAAGAAAGAAGAAAAAAGAAAGAATAATAGAGAACAATGTGATAAAAATATTAAATGTGTTCATATATTACAAAAAATAAAACACTAACCTCTATTTATATTCTAGTAACCTTAATCAAATAAGGAAATAAATCATGAAATATAATAAAATTATGATATGACTCTTAAATTACATAATCAATTAAAACACTAATTGATTACATAATATATTTTAAAGATCTTCTAAAGATATTCTAAATATATTCTAATATAACCTATCCCTTGGAAGCTTATTTTGAATTACTTAATCCCTCTAACAGTTGGACTAAATCAAAAACTTTATTTTGATCATGAATTCAAATAAAACATATAACACATGACTTTACCTTTACAAAATGTGAAATTTTTTCATCACATAATGCCCCTAAAATGTGGATTTTTATTACATAACCCCATTAACTTTAGATTTTTATCACATAACTCCCATAAGGTTTGATTTTAAATGTACTATGTTTGATTTAACTAAAAAAATAACATTTTTAATTCAATCCAAATGTTAGGAGATTAAATGATATAAAATAAACATAAGTTAAAAAACGATATAAAGTGTATTTTACCATAAAAATTAATTTAAGAAGATCCACAGAAAATTAGAGTCATATCTTTTGAGACCATTTAATTTGCAGAAATGTGGATATATCTTCTCAGCTCACTCAGAATTTCATGGACAAGTAATACATTTATGGTATATTGTTAAGCTTTAAACGCTGTATATGTGATTTTGTAAAAGACATATCAATTTAAAGGTATTGTTTGTAAGAGATACGTATCACTATAAATTACACGTTTCTGTGTTATATTATTCCAATCGAAAGCCTCTGCATTTAGTAATATTCATCTCTTTTGAAATCTAAACTTCTATCTTGTAAGTACAAATTGAGTTATCCAATTCACGGGAATATATTTGCAATTTTCAAAAGGTGATAGGCAACCAAACTCGTACGTCGAATATGATCAGGAATCTTTGAAAATTTCTGAAGATCGTTTGTCATATCATATTCATATGAGAATCGAATCATGCATTTAAGTTTTGAAGTGTTCCATTGGACATCAATATAACATCATGCGCGATATGATTTGCTGCCATCAAACAGTAGCCACTATGGAATATAACAAACCCAACAAGGTAAAGATTATTCTTTTGGAATATATACAGGAAGTGGAAGTTTTATATGTTTAAGCATCAAATAAAAGTATAAAACAGAACTTGGCATTGGTTAAGAACCAAATGGCTTCAACACGCACAAGAAAAAAGTGATTCACATCACTTCTAAACGAATGTAGCATCCAACATCTGCATGCACCAGAGAGAATCCTAATTTAAACTACTGTGGATTACAATTCAAGATCCACGTTACTATAACTCTAGCTTCTTTGTTTATACAAGAGATAAATTCTATCTCACACGATTCTAATAAAATTAAAATTTTAAACCTTTAAAATAATTTTAAAATTTAACTATTGAAGTGTGACTCTTTAAAAGCTATACATAAATGCAATTTGTAATCACGTGCGTCTCCCTTCTAGTTGGTGCTCAAAACTAATTGTATTTTGATTTTTGGCATAAGGTAAGTCACTCGAGATTAAATTTTATTCTTGAATAATTTTATGGGCTTATTTTTTAATATCTGTTTATTGTATTTAAAAAAATTAATTTTTCTATCTGCTTTTTTTTTTTGGTCATATCTGCTATTCCAATGCTCAAACTAAGTATTGAGGTAAGGGAGGCTAACATGGGGGCATGGGCCCCCAAGCCTCAAGATCCTTCTTTAAATTTTTAATTTTTAAAATTTTTACTTAATTTAATGTTTGGCACCCTAAAGAAAATATATAATTAATATTTGGCATCTACAAATTAAAATTTCTAATTTTGCCCTTGGTCCAAACCTAAGAAGTCATAAAAAATAATTGTTTAATTTTGTTTGTTCTCAACAAGTGAAAATATATTGTTTCTTCATGTTTCACAAGCTTGTTTGTTCTCAAAATATTTTTTTATTACTAGGAATCCTTACATGAAAATGCTAAATTCTCATGTTTAGCATAAGATTTCAAAAAGGAATGATTTTTGTATAATATTCTCACACTTTCATTTCTTGAAAGAGGTGGGCTTGCTATATTTGTATGGAAATATTTTATTATGTGAAATTAACGTTCAAAATGCCTACCTTTTCATCGTCACATTATTACCAATCATCTTATGTCTCTGACAAAGTCTATCGACATTGAGAAATGTTTAAATAAACTAAACATAGTAACCATCGTTTTAAGAATACTATTCTCATAAATATCATTTTTAAAATATTATTTTTAAAAATATTTTTTAAAAGAGTTGAACCAAACACTCCGTCGAGGATTGTGAAGCAAAATATTACTAGTAACGAGTGTCATTAATTTTGTTGTAGTTGCGTTGAGGGAAATTATAACGAAAAATTCTTTATGTACAACCAATAATCAGGCATAAAATTAGAGACACACAAATTTGGTGTTGCATTTTGTGGATGAATAACAAAAGTTATTCTCATCATTCAAACTCATAGATAATACTGTAGTCTAGTACCCTCGATCAACAGATAATCATTCGATGCAAGAGTTGATGTGAGAGCTTTGCAATCATTCATTGACTAAGTGTGAAAGGGATTAAAAGTGAGTGTGAATGTTTGAAAATAATATTATTCTTCTCATATTATAATTATTTATTTAATATTTTTTTAAGACTCTTCGTATATATTTGACTTTTCATTTTGTTTGCAAAAAATTAAGTGAAAACTAAATAAAAATATAGTTAAATTGAAAAAAACAAGGTTCAGTTTAGCGCTCGAAATAGTGAATTTGTAGCATATTTGGTATAACTTATTTTTTAAGAAAAAATTATTTTTTTAAAAATTTTTTAATTATAAACTATCTTTATCACAAAATAAATTAATACAAATAAAAAAAAATTAAATTAAAATGGCCTCCAACTCCAAAATATATATATATATATATATATATTATATATATATATATATATATATTATGAGATATTACCTTGCTGTTGTTATTGACAAAATATTTATCGATAATATTTGAATTTTTAATATTTTAAATAAAATATATCTTATATATTAAATTTTAATTTAGTTATTATTAAATTACCCCCTTACGAATCTCTAAATTTTTAAATTTGGTACACATTCTAGAATGTGAATTTCAATTCATAATGACAGTGTTAAATAAATATAAAATAACTAATAAAGTCATTCTTAACTTAAATCATAAGAACTACTTAAATAATAACTGTTATATACTTTATACCAAACACTTAATACTTCAACTATCATAATTTGATATTTTGATAATCATCTTTATTGTAGATCATATATATATATATATATTATGAGATATTACCTTGCTGTTGTTATTGACAAAATATTTATTGATAATATTCGAATTTTTAATATTTCAAATAAAATATATCTTATATATTAAAATTTTAATTTATTTATTACTAAATTACCCCCTTACGAATCTCCAAATTTTTAGATTTGGTACACATTCTAGAATGTGAATTTCAATTCATAATGACAGTGTTAAATAAATATAAAATAACTAATAAAGTCCTTCTTAACTCAAATCATAAGAACTACTTAAATAATAACTATATTATACACTTTATACCAAACACTTAATACTTCAACTATCATAATTTGATATTTTGATAATCATCTTTATGGTAGATCATTATTTGACTTTGTCATTATCATTATTATTATTATTATTATCATTATTATTGTGATATTTTCCCACGTTGTGGCTAACATTATTGTCCTAGTCCCTATGACCATCATGTATCACCGTGGTCATTACTTTTTATTATTACAATTAATGTTTTCACTCTCTACCATTATTGTTGTTGCTTTCTATTATCAGCACGGTGTCACCGACACTTTTTACTACGACTATTGTTGTCATTCTTGTTTTTACTATCAAAATTGACATTGCCACTAATGTTATTATCACTATCACAATTGTCACTATTACCTTCGTAACACCAACCATTATCACCTTAGTAAAAAAATTAGAATTATATCTCACTTACGTGCAATTTTTTTTTTTAAAAAAAGAACCTATATCGTAATCCAAACAACAAAATTTGGATTAAACTTTAGAATTATTTTTTTACTTTATAGTGTTTTGTGCAATCTAAATATAATATGATCTAATTTAAATTCTCATATAATTAGAATTAAAAATTTAATTTAAAAATCTAATTTCAATTCTGATAGAGTACTAGAGGGCGCCTAAAAGTATGAAAAGTAGTGCTAATTTATGAGCATAATTGTGATATTATTATTATTATTATTATTATATAAGTGGACAGTAAAATGAGAGTATATTTAAAAAAATTCCATCAACTTTATTTAATATGTATTTTGATTAACAACTTTTGATTAATGCAATTTGCTTTTATCATATATCTAGACGTGTAATTTAATTACCTCCTCTTTACAATCCTATTAAAATTGATGATAGAATTCAATAATTTTTTGGTACATAAAATGGAAATACATATAAGTTATATCAAGTTTATTGGCTAGGATATCACAGGCAAGCAGATGTTTACTCAAACGATAATTTTCAAGAAAATGTTTCCTCTGTAAAGAGAGACAACTTAAGCAGGCCTTGAAAAAATCGATAATTGAGAAGAGAAATTATATATCAAACAGTACTTAATGGCAGTATATTGTAATATTTTTTATTATAATTCAAAATCTAATGTAACAGATTGCGTCATTCCAAAAATAAATACATCAATTAAAGTTTTATAGAAATTTTTATAAAATATATAAAATTAGAAGAGTTTCTTTTATTTAAAAAAATTAACGTGAAAATATCCTCTACTGCAGGAAATAAAAAAAAATGTATATGTATAGTAAAGTTTAATTTAAAAAAAAATTTAAAAAAATTTAAAAAAATTTTAATTAAAAATTAATTTAAACTCACGCACAAAACCGAAATTTCGGGCGCGCCAATGGAGAAGTTACGGAAGGGCACAATGTAAGTGTTTGCTAATGTTATTTGCCGTAAATGGAAAGAAAATCTAAGCCCCTCATCAGATCTGTACACAGATTCTTTTTGGCGAATAAAATCTCCGAAAGCACGGCCTGGCCTTTTGCCTGTTTGGGGCGTGACATTCTTCCATCATTGCGGTACTTGCACACACCGTGGGTCATCATATCAATCTTACGTTAGCATAAATCAACGGCCAGTAAAATAAGACATCTATCGCATGATTATTCAATCATAACAATTATAATGTATGGAATTGCATCATTTTAAAGTTTAGGATGCACTGCATAAATTAAGAAAATTATTTTAATTTTTTATACTGTTAGTTTCGTTGAATGTTTATTAATTATTAATTTATTTTATCAACTTTAAGTATTTATTATGAAAAATATTATTAATAAATATTTAAAAAATTATTTGAAATACAAATATCTTTAAAAAAAGAGTAATGTTATATAAATAAAAAAAATAATCATTTTTTTATAGAATTTAAGTAAAATAAAAGAGAGTTTTTTGATAAAGTTAAATGATAGAGATAACTCACTAATTTAAAAGTAAAAAACTATTAAATTATTCTATCAAAAATTCTGATTATATAATATATTTTTTTTAAAATAAAACATCATAATAACACTCATAAAGTAATTTTTATTTTATTTTTAATAAATATAGATGACTTAAACATTCCTAATATTACTTTTAAGATTTGAATTTATAATCTCATTTCACCACGTTAAGTCCATTTCAATGATCGACGTAAAACATTGCGCTAGTATTATTCATCATATTACCGGATTATATATTTATATTATAAAGTAATTTATTCATTTTATTTATTACATTTTGTATTTATGATGTGTCCATAGTGTTATGCTTTTCCTTACGCCTAAATAATTTAAGGATAAAATATATTTTATCCCTGTAAAATATGTCTATTTTTCTCGATTTTTGTACATGAATTTTTTTTATTACTTAACATGAAAATGATGTTTTTAGTTGAAATCAAACTTTAAGAAATTAAGTGATAAAAAAATTTTATGTATAAAAATTGAAAAGGATTCATATTTTAAAAGAGTAAAATGTATTTCACTTATAATTTAAAATATTTAAAAATAATATAAATATGATGTCTTTTAATATAATAATAATAATAATAATAATATATGTGAGAAAAGACACCAGTAGTTATCAAATGTACATTTTTTTTATAAGGTAATCTCAACGTTTAAATCAACCAAGATATTTATCAAATTTATCTGTGTTCAACTTATTTATAGTATCAGCAAAAAGAAAACTTATTTTTAGTATTGCATGAGCCATCTATTTATTTTAATTAAAACATTTAATAACCACCACCGTACTTATATGGCAAAATTAGCTCATGCAATATATATTGAGAAAATTCACGAGCGCCCATAAATTGACTCAACTGGCTACGATTTTTTGTTTTTGGAAAATGCTTGTTTACAGGAAACAGGATTCGTAAAACGACTTATAAAAATTACATTGTATTGTTTTATGTTTGTCTTTTATCATTCATTCTTATTCGTGATTTTTGTATCTATTATTCTTAACCACCTTTATCTTATATTATTAAACTGT
Organism: Castanospermum australe; assembly: GCA_019955255.1. Classification (NCBI taxonomy): domain Eukaryota; kingdom Viridiplantae; phylum Streptophyta; class Magnoliopsida; order Fabales; family Fabaceae; genus Castanospermum; species Castanospermum australe. Next base: position 232,210 of record NSJW01000826.1, read on the forward strand.
CACATCAATGGTTTCGTAGAAACCATTCGTGCTATACAGCTATTCGGTTTTTATTTTTTTTGGGTTCCGTGATGTTAGACATAGGCTGTGTGAAAATTTGAAGGTTTGAACTTTCTCCTCCTCTCTATTTTGAATCGCACATATTTTTTTTAAAATTTTAAAAATTAAATTGGTCACTTAATTAATTAAAGTATTAATTTAAAATTTAATAATTTAATTATAATTAAATTAAAATATAATTAAATATATATTTATATTTATATATAAATATAAGTATATATATTATATATATTATATAATTATTTATATACTAATAAAATAAATAAAAAATTATAAAAATATATACAAATTAATAATAAAATTATTTAACATAAAAAAAATAATGTCATAAACTAAAAAAATATTACATTCATATAAGTAACATAACAATATAGCATATAAATTAACTAAAATAATTAAATAAACATAATTCATCATTTTTTGATTGATTTTTGATCAGTTCATCGGTTTTTGACCCTATCAATTCTAGGAGATAGCCTGAACCGATGAGGGGACCAGTTCACGGTTCAGTCCAGTTTTTAGATCTTAAATTTTTTTCTACCAAATATAGAAGGACAAATTTCTCATATTGTCAAAGAAAAATAAAAGAAAAAGGAAAAAGAGGATCCTACAAGTAATTAAGCAAGACACCATGCATGTGATGGGAGAGCATATCATTTGAGCCAGTACTTTTTCCAAAGGAAGATCCTCATTATTTGATTAATTTTTACTGTTGACATATAGTGGAAGAAATCTCCTTCATTCGCGAACACTTCAATTCTTCGTCCTTGTGCATCCATGTATTGTTGTTGTTTCTAAGGAAGACGTATATGAAATCATTGCGTTCAACTAGAGTCTTGGGAACCCTTTATTTGGGACGATGTCATCCGCAGGGTTCCACACAAAGAATGTTTATTTTTTGGCAAAAAGCTTCTGGGCGCAGCATATATTGAAATCTAGAGATCATGAAGACATTTCTGGGTGCGATGAGTCACTGTCGAAAAAGAGCCTCATGCATGCCTACAAAGACTAATGCTCTTTACAGTAACCAAAAGTTTTGGAGCTTTTTGATGCAGAGTAATTGCACAGTTACACCAAATACAGCGTTTCTATAAGCAGGTGGATCCACATCGGCCAGATTTGAGAATATATGACTTTAGTTTGTTAGAAATATAAAATTATTTATATACTTTCAGTTAATAATTTAAATTTTTATGATAATTAATTTATGATACAGTATCAAAATCTCTATAATTAAATGATCTTGACACAGTTCATGTTGTAGAAACCACATAATTGGAGTACAAATAGCCAAAAGTTTTTCAGTCTTTCTCATGTTCAACTTATTACATGCAGACTACTGAGGACGCCCCACTAACTCAAAAAAGATATTAATCCAAATAATGAAAGCTTTTCACGTTCAAAGACATATGCATTAATTGCTTGCACTAAACGGGAAAACGTCTACTTCGAACTCAATTGGGAGAATCATATACTTCTTCCTTACTATCATTGTAGGTCACATTTCTTTTTTTACAAAGATTTTTCTGGGAAAGCTTATGCTTATCCAGTATGTGTGTCTCATATTATGCCTTGCTATAGAGTTGTCATTGCTACTACATGTATGATAGAGATAAGGGGCCAGGGAGCAACATTTAATCAAGGAATCTTTAGGTACGGTAGATTACATAATCAAATATGTCTAGCTAGTTTAATTTGAATATTAAAGAGTACACGTAAATTATATATTTATATTTACAATTTAGTTATATTGTTCATATATTCTTACGTTTTGATTGGCCACTATGAAAGTTTAATTTAATACAAAAACGTGCATGTGTTAATTTCATTTTCATTATGGTAACTAAACGGGGAAGTTTGAGAGAAAAAAAAGTAGGACACCTTGCGTCATTTGTATGACGAAAAATAAATTATTTATGAAAACTATTGAGTAGAAAATATTTTGTGGTGAGGGTTTCTTTACTTCAACTACAAAAGCGAATTACAAAAAGTGGAATAGAAAAATGCTGAAAATGGGAAATATAGAGAGAAGAAAGGGAAGAAAAAATAATAATAATAGACAAACAAGTAGAAAGATAAAATAGATAATTCAAATAAAGCTCTCAAATGGGTTAATTTGATCTGTTTAAGTCCCTTCATCATAGGTTGCAGGTTAAATAGATGAGACTAGAATTGCTCGCATTTCAAATAGATTGAACAAAATCAGCAAACTTGCTTTATATAAATTTATGGACTTAAATGAGCTTACTCATGTAACAATTTATATTTTTAAATTTACCTATTTTTTCAACTATAAATTTTAAAAATATTTGAACTTACTCAATCATCAAAGTTGTCAATCATTACATATAGTTTCAAAGTCAATAGTCTCATCCATATCATACAGACCATACCATCTTTAAAACTTTCAAACTTACAAATTAAAGTATAAAAATTATAATTTAAAATCCAAAGATCCAATGATTTAGCATTTTTTTAAAATTATATTTTTTAATATTTACTTTTTCGTGTATTTTTTAATATTTATTTTGTTTATTTAGGCTGAGATATTAAGTATCTTAACACAAATAGTAAAGCTTCGTCTGCGGGTCACGGCCCATTCGGATAATACTATAATACTAATGGTCAAGCACGGGCCAGCTATCTCTGAATAGATGAAATTTGCCTTACCGAATAAGGTTCTTCAAACACAGGCCAAAAAAAAGAAAAGAATAAGGTTCTTCAAACTAACTCACAAATTGCTAAGATAATTGACTAACTCTGTTGGTAAATGATTATGGGCCTTATATACATATGATAAAGAATGCACATCTCTCCTGTGAGATAATATCATGATTCCAAAAGAAAATGGGAAAAAAGTAAAAGAAAAAAAATTAAATATCATTTGAAGAAGCAATACAGGGATGGTGGGATATGGAGAGGAGGAGCCAATTGTGCTGCCGTTGTCGTCTATTTATTTATTTATTATTTATTTTATTATTATTATTATTATTATTATTATGAAAATCTAAGACTTGATATAAAAAAGAAAGAGTATATTAAACTTTAGAGCGACCTGAATAAAATTTCACCTCGTGATTAAACAATCCAAAATTAAAGACTCACTTGAGATTCGGTGAGATGTATCTTGGACTTATTCAGCCCTGACCCTTTTATTTGTGTCCAAAAGTCAATTCCACCAGTTTCTGGATCTCGGTCATGTTTTAGGCTTCGGCTGCATCAGCCCAACTTAAGACATATGACATTGGGCTCTCACGTATGTTTTGCTATTGGACCCAAAACCAAAAAATAAACGAGTTGTGTACATGTGAATGTGATTGTTTAACTTGTAAAGTCCACGTTACCACAAACAAATTCCACGTTCTAGTTAAGTTTTTCTAAGTCCGGCTCCTACTGTGGGCACCATCAGTAGCGACCAAAACTAATTTTGAATAAATTGAGCAACCCAACTCAACTCAGTCCAATCCAATTCCATTTACTTGGTTGGTTTACATTTTCATCTTGTTGGTGTTAGCTTGGTTTAGATTTTTTCAAAAAAATTGGGTCAAATTTAAATTAATAAACATTTTTTTATTTGTTAAATTAATAAAAATTAATAAACATTTAATTAAACTCTTGTATTTTTGCGTAGCTTGATAACAATTTGTAAATTTGTTATTCGAGTTAAAAACTATAAAGTGTATCAAAATTGTTTAGATTAAGCCTGATTACCATTACATCCCTAATTAGCACTAATTTAATGAAATATCTTTTGGTGGATATGGTCTATTGTGGAATACTGTATAATTTTGAAATTGCGGGAATCATGTTGTATTATAAGGATAGAAATTTTGAAAACTACGAAAATTTCAAACCAAATTCCCTCGTCCAAGTCCAAGTAACCAACACGCGAGGCAAAATTTGCCCTGTTGGCTGTTGCCCATCTACGCAATGCACGTGTTGATTATTGAAAACGATGCCCATGCCACAACTTTTGACACTTATAACAGTGCCACATCCCACATTTTATTTGAAAAAACTTTGCTAATCAATTGTATCCGTAATCAATACATTTGACTAAATTAGAACAACCAAAATGATCCCCTTTATTTCTTGATAAATTTTCAATCCCCGAAATGATCCTGCTATTGTATCACGATTTCAAAATAAAAAAAAAAAAAGATACTAAGAGTTAAGACTATGTGTTTCCCTTCATTTCCATTTTTACCCCTTTTGTTTTAACAAGAGGCGAGGAATAGATCTAGAGAAATAAAACTAGTACACATAAAGAAGAGAAAATATTTGAAGTGGGTAACAAATTCATCAAATTAATATACTACTATCATATTACACGTGAAATATCAATTTTTTTTTCCGATTAAGAATATGAGGGCAAGAAAAGGCCACATGTCATCCAAGAAAATAGGGTATGAATTTTAGAAAATGTCGAGAATCTCGAGAATTGAACGACTGCAGAGCGGGCAAGACCCTCGATTCAACCACAGCTCCCTCGAACACACCCTGCAAAAAGTGTGCCCACATGGGATGAACGCTGCCCCTTTCTTCCTTCTCATGCACACGCAACACACCGAATCACTCCCCAGCACCCCTCCTTTCTCTGCCTCCCCCTCCGCCACCTCCGCACCCCCACCCTCCGTTTCCTCCAGCAGCCTCATCAACGACACCCTCCACGGCGTCCCCGGTACGGTGCCTCTGCCTCTGCCTCTGCCTCTGCCTCCACCTCCGCCTCCCAAACTATCTCCAGTGGATCCTTGACCGCTCGCATCCGGTTCATGCGATCCCCGGAATTGTCGCTCGGCAGCTAACGCCGCCGCCAGATTCATACCCGAACCCGCCTGGGTTGGGCCCACACAGTTGGGTCCCGGCGCGTTCGGAGCTTGGCCCGGATTCGTTTCCTGGAGTTGTTGCTGCTGTGGTCTTCCTCTTCCTTCTTCTTCTCCATGCCTGGCGGTTAGGGTGGCCGGACGGAATCCCCAGGTGGCCCCACAACATCCCATCCCGATGAATCCCAGCCGTTGTTTGAAGCTCCACCTCCTGCGAGGTCCTCTATCTCTATCCACACCACCATCACCGTCCATTTGCTCCGTCAACAAACCCAGAATCGTTCTCGGCTGCCTCTCTGTCCGCAGCGATTCCTGCAATATCAGACCGAGTTGACTCATATCCACAGCTAGCGACCCAGAAGAGCCAAAAGAAGAAGCAGAGAGTACGAGGACTCAGCGAAAGATTGAGGAAGACATTGAAGAGACCAACAAAACCGGATCAAAGAGAAGAACTGCATGGGTGGGGACACAGGGATCCCGTGAGGTCCTTGAAGAACATTTAAAACCAAACAACCCCACCTCAGGGAGAAGAGGAAAATGACAGAACCAAACAGGGAACAACAAATGGGTCCAATTCCAAAAGAAAGCAAGTCCGAATAGTTACAGGGTGTGGGTCTCTGGACGCACTGCAAGCTCCGTCATTGAAAAAGAGGGGAATTGCAATGGCAACTGGAAAGTGTGTTTGTGTGTGAAACGAAAGCAAGGGAAGGAGGAGGAGGACAAAATAGATGGAGCAAGAAGAAAACAAAAGGGAGAGGATATGGGGTTTCTTTACAGAGTATTATTCTTCTTCTTTATAGTCTCAGAGTTCGAGTAACAGAACCCAAATATTTTCTCTTTCCCTGATGAATTGAGCAACAGTTGCACCGGCAGTAGTTGGAAACTTTATTAGTTTATTCCCCTCTTGATGCCAAACATTTATTATTTTTATTTTCTATTTATATTTTTACATGAATGCAATGCAATATAAACTGCTCTTTTATTTTATTTTATTTCATTTTTTTGGGTTATTTGCACACTTGGTGCTCTTCTACTGGCCGGCCGTAGAGAGGCAAAAGCCGTTGAAGCCGGCGCGGCAACCAAAATTCTGGCCAAGTGGCTCTTGCAGGAGTCTGCATTCCAATCAAGATTAATGAACAAATACAATTATTACCAATATATATTATTATTATTTTTTATTTTCCGACACTTTGAACTCTGATTTATTCGATTTTTTTAGAGATATTTGTATTTATTGTTTTCTGATTTTTTTTTACCCATGTTGTGTATGTGATTTTAAATATTTTTTAAAATCAGACTTTATTTTTGTCGTATAAAATCACTTTATATACGTTAGTTTTGGCTGCCATAAACAATGAATGTAAATAATATCATGACTCTTTTATGTAATAAAAAAAAATCATGACTCTTTTGTAAAATAAGAAATATTCGATTTTGTACAATTGCTCTTTATTTATTACTCTTTTGGAATGAATCAAATATATAATCATAGTATGATTTTATTATGCATAATTATTATATGATATTTTTAATAAAAATACAGATTTAACCGATGCTTTTTTTATTATCATTTAATAATATATTATTAAGTATTTAAATTTTTAAATAATTATTATTTTTATTAATTTTTTAATAATTTAATAATTCATATTAAATAATAGTATAAAAATTTTTATATTGATAATAAATTAAAATTAAATTTTAAAAATAATTATAATTTTATGTATTTGAAATAAAGTACAAATACAATAAAAACAAATGATTTACTGAAAAAGTTATAGGTGATAAAAAAAAATGCACTTCAAAGCATTTGGAATGACGTTCATACATATATAAATAAAAATAAATCATTAAAGTAGAGTTTTTGAGAACTCGAAATCTTCAATGAAACTGAGCCTCATTTTATTAGTGTTTCATGCAATAAATCAATATTAATCTTAATTTTGTAAACAAAACAAAAAGTTTGAGTTCAAATCTTCCTCTTAGTTACCGGTGAGTAGTCATAGTCAATATTATAAAATAATAGTATTAATTTCTTTCATCATCATATTCATATTATATATTTAAGAAAACCATTAAAAAAATATCCTATGCGAAGAAGTTGAAAATTTCATTCAGTTCTTGAAAATTTGAGAAACACTGGAAATAAGTTTTTTAGTCTTTTTTTTTTTAACGTTGAAACTGATTTACTTGTAGACAACAGGATCAAATCGAATCAAATAGTTCAATTGATTTAAACGTGAATTCAACATTTAGTCAAAATTTCACTCGAATTGACTGATCAAATTTTTTAAAAAATTAAATTTTTTAATATTTTATAAATATTTTTTGTAAATTTCATGTTATTGTGTGTAAATTATTTTTATGATATTATCTAATTCAATTAATTAATTTAAATTACTAAATTTAAATGAAAGTCTCGTATTCAATTTGATTTTAACATTTGTCCCGTGAACACTAAACAACGAAAAAAATCACCATGTATAAAATCTCGGTGACCACACCGCAGATAGTCAGGCCAATTTGTGATAAGTTATAATAAATAAATAAAAACACAGAAATTATTATGAGAAAATCATAGAACAGTGAATAACGGAGAGAAAAACACCCAAAACCTATGATGAACTCACTTACTCCTTTGGAGGCTTTGGGCTTGAACGGCAGTGATTGGTCGGCTGGGACTGTGTGATTGCTGGAGAACACCAAAGAGAAAGTTAAGGTCTATTTGAGATTGGAGTAATATATTTTTATTTAATTTGATATATGGTTTTCTTATTAAGACCTATCAAGTTATTGGAGGTCTAATTAATTTATCTTATAATCATAAGATAAAAATAAATGAAATAAATAAATTTATATTATCAGATATTATACTAAATACATAATAAAAATAGACTACGTAATATAAGCTTATAGTATCAAGTCCTAACTATGTATTAAACAAGGCCTTAGCGTCAACTTCTTAATGTCCAAGAACATACCTTCCTTTCCAACCTTATCTATTATATGAATGGAGAAACGGGGGAGTTGTGAGAAAACACAATATTTTCTATCTAAATTATATCCAAAAGCAACCCTTGGAAACATTCTAATGTACTCAAACATTGAATCATCAGACTTCAGAGAGCAAAATAAAGGAAATTATTTACTCCCATCCAATCTCAGACAATACAACAGCACCTAATGTCACCTAAACTAAGATTAGGTTCGAAAATGCTAAGTCCGCCCCCTTTCATTAATTAGTTGCACCAGTGTTTCTTATATAATATAACTTGCATTAGAATTCCACCTGATTCCTATTGTCTTCTATAATCACCTTAACTGAACTAGAAGAATTTTCCTTCCTTCACTCCGACTCATTTATTCTCACCATTTCATTGATAAGGAAAAGAAAACTCCCTTGTTAATATTTTTGTGAGGAAAGAAAAACAGAAACTTAGTAAAATTTAATATTTTTAAATAAATTTTAATAATTTAGTATATATTATACATGTTTTTCTCTGACAAATTTTCATCACTTATAAAGGTGATATTCAGGTATTAATATCTATTTAATGAAAGATTTTATCAATTAAACAAACTTAGATATTTAAAATAGATATATTTATAAACACTGCGGAGGTAAACGGAAACTGTGATCTGGTGGGAGTGGGACTCACGCCTCACAGTCAGCAAAAATTGTGTAGGTTTTTTTTCAGTTCAGTTCAGAGTTGAGACCACCTAATAAATCAAAGCAGCCACGTTGTGGTCATCATGATCATAATCATCCCACCGTGATTAAAGCGATAATTAATTGATTTCTTAATTTACAATTTAAAGCTTGATTCGAATTGAATAATGAATAACATGTTTTGTTGATTGTTAATGGGGGCATGAACAATAAAGCATTGTATATTCCTCATGCACCCTTTTTTGATCAATGATCGGCATTGGTTGGTCAATCGTCAATGGTGTCCAACCAATCAATAACGTAGCTTTTGATGTGGACGCTCATTACAACTCTGGCGACATCCAAGCCTGCAATAATGTAAGAAATATTTGTAGATAAATATTATTTATTTTAAATATTTTATTTAATAAGTAATATAATTTAATAAATTATGTTATAAAAATATATTATTTTTTTAAAATTAATATATATTAATTATTAAATAAAATACTTAAAATAAATAACATCTACTTAAAAATTTCACATTACGCTGCCCTTCTTGTAATCATGAACCAAGTCATGCATACACATATGCTTATCAGTTATTAACTAATTATGGCATGTATGTATTTTCTATGACCCAACAAAATATTTAAATTATTCAAATGTTGTTTTGTTGGTAAACCCTGTAATTAGTTTTTAATTATTTAACTCAGCCCGCCCTCCTGTTCCTGTACACTTTGCGGGGAATACACGCTGAATCTGTGTTAGGCTTTCTCCTCTCCACTTGGTCAAACAGATTTTTTTTAATAGTGATAAAAATATAGAATATAAATGATAATTATATTGGAAAGATTACACTAAAAATTAGCTCCTGCAAATGAAAAAAATAACAGACAACAAATATTTACAGACAAAAACAGATAATAAACAAAGAAAAATTAAAGGAGGAGGTTATCACAAATTATGTTGAGTATTATCCTTAAAGATTTATTAAAACACCTTTTACACGAGATAGGACAGGACGACGTGCATGTAATATGGATTATGTTCAAGTTCATACTCTATCTATATATTACAAGATATTATATTAATTAATTTGATTATATATAAAGATTCTTTAAGAGCCTTTTCTAAACAACGTGAAACTTTGAACATAATGCACACAAAATGAGTAGTCTAAGTTTGAAATACACTATATCTATAATTTCTAACAAATTATTAATGATAAAATAAATGAAGTGAATTTTTATAGATTTTTTATTTTTTATTTATTTTATTTATAAAAAAATATCAATTGCACTTTATTAATTTGTAGACATATATCTCAAATTGAAAATATTAGTTTCTTTTTTTGAGTAAGAGAAATTTAAGTTCAGGAAATATTCACTCCAATTTAAAGTTAGGACATGCCGGGTATGACCCATCATCAAAGAAATCCAAGTTATGACAACTATATAATTTTAATTTAAATCTTAAGATTGCTGTTGATAAGTAATTTGTAATTTTATTATAAATTTTGGCTGATTTTGAAAGTTTGTTATAACCTTAAAATAATGAGAGTCTCTCCATTCAAAACAAAAAAGCTAAAGGACCTTTCACCAATCGAGCAAAGAAGACCTACAACTAAGCAGGCATGCTGACTAAGATCATAATCAACACCAGGTATCATTTACACACAGGAAGATGTGGAATCGAAGGATGGTATCGAACCTGATTCCTCTGTTATCCTCGTTGGAGAGGGTGATAAGTTCTCCCTCTTCTAAATTCCATCTTGTGAAAAAAATTAACTTATTGACATTTGGGGAGCTATCACACAATTGAGCTGCAAAATTTTTGGGGTAGCTTTCCCTTCCAGCCCCTATTATGTTCCGCAATTGAATACAATGCAATTGAATGTGAATAGTCCTCATGCAGCGATAGTTTGTAATTTATTTTGCATACCATATGCCGTATATAAGTATTACATTTTAAATGTATCTGAAACATATGTCGAAACTGCACTCCAAATACTAAAAATTAGTTTTGAATTATCTAAAATATACTAAAATATGTCTAAATTCCTTTAAAATACTTAAATCTATTAAGTTTTTGTAATTTGATATGAAAAAGGTATATTATATAATATTTTGTTGATTTTATATGCATGTAAAATTGTATATTTATCAATATATATTCTAATGTCCCCGTATTTTAAATTTTTTTAAAACTATTTTATCCTATCATTTGTACTTAGATAATTAATTCATCAACTCACGATGTATTGGTATAATGAAAATTAGTTACACATTTAGTCATGAAGATTGCAGTTTAATTCTTAAGAATTTTATCTAATGGAAAGGGTCATATCATTATCACTCATAATCTGATGATATTAACCCTTATTGAGTAGTTCAAATAAGCTGAACTTTATGAGAATATTCCTAATTCGTACCAAAAAAAGATAATCACTTCATCGCAAAGGTAACGTGACCTTTAATTTTTTGGTTTGCTCAAGGCATGGTGATTAAATTGGATTTCAAAGTTGTGTAGCAAAACTAGATATTGTTCTCGTGCTACGCATATGAATTTATTCATGTTTTATATTAATTATAATTTTTTATTAATAAATATTTTTATCAGTATTGTGTTAATATTTAATGTACTTATTTTTAGAAGGAATTGATTTTAACTTTATTACTAAAAATAGTTTTATCTAAATACATCTATCTTAAAAAAGAAATTGAAAAAGTGAGATATGAGAATATTCATTTGGATTATGTTAGTATTTGGTATATTTATTTCAAAATCAAATGAGAAAAGTTTTGGAGAGTAATAGTAATTTTATTAGATTTAATTTTAATTCACTATTAGTATAAAAATTTTTTACATTGACTTTCAATCATATGTTACTTAGTGTTTGATTTATTAAGTAATTATTATTTTAATCAAAAATTTTTAATAATTTGATAATATATAATTAAATAATAATATAAAAAATTTTATACAATAAGTGAATAAAAATTAAACTTAATTTCATTTGAATTGAGTTCATCTTTATCTAATAACATTCATTACAATGTTTAATATACTTTATTTAATAATATTTATTAAACTATAGTCAATTTTACTATCTCACTGGTTTTGATATACACGTGTGTAATTGCATTAGCAATTGTGTAAGTGCATTATGTTAATTAGTGCATTCTGTTGGTTAGTTAGTAACTGTTACGCATTCAATTGCAGTCACAGATCAAAGGGTCTTCATGTATATAAAGCATGAACTTGTAAACATGTCTAATCCTGAAGGATCATTGGCTAGAGCAGAGAGCTCTAGAGTTGTGAATTCGAGTGTTAGAGCCTTAGATAAGTGAGCTTATCAGGTTTATGTATATTTTATATTATTTAAAAAGTCATTTAAAGTAATTTTAATATTTTTACTAACAAATATTTTCATTAATATTTAGTGTACTTATCTTAAAAAAATTAATTTAAATTTTATTATTAAAAATAGTTTCATCTTGATTATGTTAATATTCATTGTATCTATCCTAAAAATGATTTAGTTTTATTTTTTATTAAAAATAATTTTATCTGAATGTATCTATTTTCATTGGATCATGTTAGTAATTAGTATATTTATTACAAAATCATGAAAGAAAAACTTTGGAGACCTAATAATAGTAATTCAATTAGAATTGAATTAGTTTTTATTTAATAACATTTATTACAATATCTAATGTACCTTTATTTAATGACATTTTTTATTCATATTTTATATTATGTAAACAGTCATTTAGAGCAATTTTATTTTTTTTACTAACAAATGCTTTCATCGGTATTGTGTTAACATTTAAAGTACTTATTTTAAAAAGAAATCAATTTTAAATTTTTTTTACTAAAACTAATTTTGTTTTAATTGTGTTGATATTCATTGTATCTATGCTAAAATGAAACTAATTTTAATTTTTTTCATTAAAAATAGTTTTATCTAAATGTATCTATCTCAAAAAAGGAAAAATAGCCTGAAAAATAGAAAAAAAAATTTCTTAGATTTAAGGGTAACTGTTAGATGAAATGAAGTGGTAAGAATTATTCACTTATTTAAGAATTAACAAACATACTAAATTATCTTAACAAAAATTCTAGGTGTATAACATTTTTTATGAGAATATTTATTTGAGTTGTGTTAATATATAGTATATTTATTTCAAAATTGTGAGAGAAAAATTTTAGAGATTTGATAATAATAATTTTATTTGAATTGAGTTAATTTTTATTAAATAAAAAAATTTTAATTATATAATATTTTTTAAGAATATTTATTTGAATAATGTTAGTATTTAATATATTTATTTTAAAATTATGAAATTTTTTTTAAAAAATATGATAATAATAATTTTATTTAAATTAAATTAATTTTTATTTGATAATATTTATTATAATATTTTTTATTTTTTATCTAATAATATTTATTAAATTTAAGTTAATTTTATTATATGTAGAAATATAGATTGTAAATTTTTTTTTTCAAACAACGTAGCCTTACTGTTTTTCTAGGTCTGAAAAGAAGGTAGCCTTACAGGGCTAAAAGGAATATCCTTGATCAAGGGAGTAAGCCAAGCCCAACAATCTTATTCTCTGAGGAATGCGTTTAAGCCACGTATAGTTTGAGCCACATTTTAAGGCCCAAGTAAAGTCCTATTACATATAGAATTTATGTGAATAAACTTAGACATGGATGACCAAAATAAAAAAAAACTTAGACATGATATTTTTCTAAAGCTACTCGTTAATAGATTATATATGTATATAAATTTTCGTACATAAATTTAGACATAATTTTTTATATTACACATTTATAATAAAAAAGCTTATACTATTTTTTATTAAAAAAAATAATGTAACACGAGAGTATTTTAGAAGATCACCTATCTTCAAATTATTTTTGCTTAAATACATTTAACGGCATAATTTTAATGAGATTTCAATACATTAAAACTAGTTTTGAAACAGTTCATGCTTTTAATTTAAGTTACATAGTCATAATAAAAATTTAATATGTAAACACTTTTAAAAATTATTATTATAAAATTAAAAGCTCTAATATATTATCATACTGCTTTATTTTATTTATTTAAATTTATTGAACAAAAAATTATAAATTTAATTTATAAAATACAAACTAAAAGTATAAAAATACAAATGCTTCCCGAACTTACGAGCTAGCTAAAATCGCAAGTTAACGAAACAAAATATATACAATATGCTTATATATAGATTTATTTGTGAAATCGTCGTTGTCCGTGAGTGCAATATACAAAGATGGTAACTGGTATACGCTTTTAATCTTAATATACAACAGTCCCTGTAAAAAATCCCTGTCAACATGGCAAATGTCTATTTTTGTGAATAGAAAACATGTTTGACCATGTAGGAGTGTTAATTAGATTGGATCAATTTATAAATTTGTCAGTTTTAATCCAACTTAATTTATAATTAATGGATTAGATTGAGTTTGTGAGTTAAGTTGAGTTTAAAAATTTTTAATCTAATGACATTAGGTTAGATTACGAATTAAAAAAATTTTAAACTCATTCAACTTAGTCTAATTCATCTTTTTTTTTAAATAAAAAATTATATTATTTTTAAACATTTAACATATTAAACTTAATATTTTTTCTTATTTTATCTTTTAAATTTTTGTACGTGATTTATTATATTTGACTTTTAAAATTTATATTAATATTTTTTATATTTAATATTAAAATTTATTATATTATGTTTATAATTTATAATTTATTATATTTAATTTTTAATTTATTTAAAATTGTATATATAATTTTTTATTAAAATTTATTAAATTATTATTATAATATATAATAAATTTTTAATTTTATATTAATTTTAATATTTATTTTAATAAATAATTTTTAAAAATATATGTCAGACTTACACATTTAACTCAAATTAATCTACTCATATATAAGTTAAATTGGTTTTAATTAAAAAAAATTCCTCAACTTAATCGAACTTATTACTTTAAAGAATGAATTAAATATAAAAATATTTTACATTCAGCCTAACCCAATTTAACTGACGGACAGTCCTATGTCCATAAGCACCAAAACAAAGAGAAGATAGGTTTTAGAGTAGCCACGTGGCCGTAACATTCATTATTTTCTTTCATTCACATTCACATTCACATTCACGTCCACACAGGAGGAAAGTCGAAAACTCACTGGCTACCTCAAAAAACACTTGACACATCTTCTGTCCATTTTGTACTGTTGTTTTCGCATGGCAAATTCGAAGCCTAAACTCAGCTCAAGCCAACCCTCTGATACATAGATAGCCGCTGGCCCATTTGATGTGACCGCTAAAACCGCCTACATAGATAGCCCTTCAAGATTCTTTTACATTTGCACGTCTCTTTTCTGTACCTGGAAACCCGGTATTACCCTTCTCCTAACACGGAAATATCCTTTAACTACAAGGACAATATTGTCTTTTGACCTCAAGGGCACGCTCTTTCCATTTTTTCACAACGTCGTCAACGATTTACTGACACATACCAGCTCCGAATCCCACTCGTTCTCGTTGGTAAATCGTAATTCTTGTTATAAATTCTTCGGTTTCGTCCTGAATCTGTGTGTGTTCCAACCAGAACCAGAACAACAATGGCGTCGCTCTCTCACCTCAACCAATTCTGCTGCACAGCCCTCTCTGTCACCCCGCTCAACTCTCGGCTCACTTCTGGACCTTTAATTTTGCCGCCGAGCTCCGTTGGAATTTTGCGCAAACCGATCGGAAATCCGAGGTTCTTGGCCGATATTCCGAGGCCGGTTTTCTGTGCCCGAGCTGCGACCAACGACGACGAGTGGGGCCCCGAGAAGGAGGACCCATATGACGGCGGTTCGGCTGTGGCGGTGGCAGAGGAGGAGGAGAAGCCGGGGGAGCCAACGGAGATTGAGAAGCTAAAGAAGGCTTTGGTGAATTCCTTTTATGGGACCGATCGTGGACTTAGAGTGACCAGCGACACCAGGGCGGAGATTGTTGAGCTTATCACCCAGCTTGAGGCCAAGAACCCGACCCCGGCGCCGACCGAGGCCTTGACGCTGCTCAATGGAAAATGGATTCTGGCGTAAGTTCCATGTTTTTATTGTTGGACTTGTCTAATTTTCTGTTTGGTTTCCGAGAAAATTATGGAAAAGGAGTAGATGAAATGCTAGCTAGTTTCATTTTCCGCGTCAGTAATTCAGTAGAGTAGTTCCGTATGCCTTTGGGGTAGAAAGAAAAGGGATAAATTTAGGAGTGTTCATAATCAAATAAAATCAATCTAAATAAAAAAATTAAATTAAAAAATTAAAAACCAATTAATCGGAGGTTTTAAATAATTTTTTTTATATAAATTAATTGATTTAGTTTACTATTTAATTTTTATTTACGAAACTAAATCAAACGGAATCCATATGTATATATAATTAAATTTTAATTTATTATTATTTTTATAAAAATATTTAATCAAGTTGTTATTTATATATATTTAATTTTATTTTTATCAACTATCTTAAATTAATTTATTATTAATTAAATTATGAAAAGGAAAAAGTCAAATTAAATATAATTTTGTTTAATAAAAAGATACTTAATAAAAAATTAATTGTTTTAAATTAAACCAAATTGATTGGCAACAATTCGATTCGGTTCGGTTCGGTTCTCCAATCAAAATAAAAGAGAATATGAAAAAATCGAACCAAACCGATTAATTTGATTTAGATCATTTTTTTTTTCAAAATCGAACCAAACTAAACTGTGGTTATTCTTAAGTAAAATATAATTTATACTTCTAAAATTTATTCAAATATCAAATTATTTTGTTCATAAACTTTGATCTGACTTGAAAACATTAATTGTTTTGTTAAATGAAACGGAGGTTAACATCCAATTTTAAGTTATACTAAATTTTAAAAAAATTTAGTGTGACAAAAAAAATTTTAAGGAGGTTATTTAATATAAAGATAAACTTAAGGAGTATAAATTATATTTTATCTCATAAAATTTTCTATATAAATAGTCATGTAGTGTGTATGTGAGCCACATGTTGTGCATGTGGCAGTAATTTCTATTTTATTTAACAACAAAAGTAACGTTTTTAAGTTAGACTAAAGTTTAGATGGGTTTAGTGAAAAAAATTCAAAAGAATAATTTAATATTGAGATAAATTTTAAGCCTGTAAATTATATTTTACCTAAAGAAAAAAGAAGAGTATAATAAACTTTTAGTACTGAAAAAAGACGAAAGCTATTATTGTTTTGTAGTTTGATAGATTGATAAGATTAATTTCTGGCGAATTAAATTGATAAATAAGAAGATTAAGAGTTCATTTGAATATATTTTTTAAAAAAATATTTTTTTATTTTTTTAAAAAAATATTTTAATACATTTTCAAGTATATTTGTATGTAACTTTTTTAAAAAATAAAAGTTAAAAAAGTTAATTTATCTCTGTGTTTAGAAGTTAATGATGTCTAGTTTATTAAAAAAGTAGAAGGAGAAGTGATTTTTAATATAATTTTATGACAAAAATATCTTTTACCTTTATTAAAAATTACATTTTATATTCTCTTTTTTTTCTTTTTATAAATCTTATTACATAAACCTTTTTAGATAATTTTATGAATTACATTTTAATAACGTAACTTTAAATCATTGTACCCTAATATCTTTAAATTGAATTCTGTTTTTAATGACTATATCACTTAGAGAAAGTAAAACAGAATAACATTAAGCAACATGTTATTAAGCTTTAAGTACATAATTAAACAAGTTGTTATTATTTTATGCCTTATTTTTTATAACGTTGTTACCATGACATACTTAAAAATCTCACCGTTCTTATTATGCTAGCTCATTTAATCATATCTTTACATATCATAACTCATCATATCTTACATTTGAATGTCTTTTTTTAATAATTTTGATATAAATTTAAGTGCTTCTATTTTTTTTATCCAAACAAACTCAAAAGTCTTGTTATTATTTAAAAGTATTTCTTAAATATTGTATCCAAATAAAAAATTACTTTTTCTTTAAAAAAATACTAAAATAAGATATATAGAAAAAGTATTTGTTTTATGAGCTTATCCAAACAAGTCCTAAAATGAGGTTTTACTAAAAACGTAAAAAACAAAATTCTTTTTTTTTTTTATGTGTTTTCTTAGTAATCCTGGAAACTTAACTTAATGCTTCAGTTAATGGGACAAGCTATCCATTTGTAACTTCTATGTACGTAGTTCAATACAATGGGAGTTGTATTTTGGGTCTGAGCAGGTAAAAAATGAAGGCGCAAATGGCACCGGCATCAAACGTCTAGATTATAGCACTGCTACATGGTCCTAGGGAAACTTAGCTATCGTGTCCTGTTTAGGCATCATATGTCAACTGGTAGTACTGCTCATTAAGTTATTTCTATTTGTGGCAAAGCATCTCATGTGACGTGAGTACAGAGTACAATAATTCAATTTGAAGAATAGCTGCACAACAGTACTTCTTACCATGTGAAAGCCTTAGCAGAGAGATCTAACTAACTCACGGGTTCTGTCTCACTAGAGACATCACGTCTTGGGTACAGCAGCTGACCCTCACCATTAATGCTGTGCTTGCCGCTTTCCTGGATCATTAAACTCGAACTCAAAACCTTGCTAATTGCTATCTAATCTTTGTGGTGGCATTACTACTTTCACATGATGAACATCTGTTACACTACTTCACCGGTTATAATATTTGGTTTGATCTTGTCTGATTTGTTTAAGATTATGGTGTTAATTAAGGTCCCTCGTTTCTTGGGAATAATGTGGTGTAACATGTGGAAACCCAGATTTATTCATTGAAGTAGCGTTGGGTAGTCTGCAGAGGGTGTCAGGGTGACACATAGCAGCATGGATATTTAAGCCTTTCCTATCCCAAAGGACAAAAACTGACTCAATCTCAAATAATCATACAGATGTATAAAGTTTTTGGGTTCTATCTCTGTTAGTATTTTGGTTTCTTACATGTTTTGTGTTTTGTTATTCCCCAAGATATGTAGCTGTGTGACAGAGATCATGAAACTTCTAGACAGAAAGTGACCAACCTCATGGGTGGAAAATCATATATAGCATGTTTTATTTGTTCTGCAGGTATACATCCTTTGCAGGTTTGTTCCCATTATTGTCAAGTGGAACACTGCCATTGGTCAAGGTAGAGGAAATATCTCAGACCATTGACTCCGAGAACTTCACTGTCCAAAACTCTGTTCAGTTCGCTGGTCCATTGGCTACCACCTCCATCAGCACCAATGCCAAATTTGAAGTTCGGAGTCCAAAACGCGTGCAGGTTTGCATGTAGTCTCCTATCTGTATGGGTTTAGCAATAAGCCATTGATCATAAGTGTTTTCTCGCCTAACATTGGATTTTGACAATCAAACGAAAACCCACAGAGGGACTGTGAAATCTGCAGCCTGTGATTTATGATCTTCATTGTCAGTTTGTTTTCTGATTTTGAATGTTATTCAGATCAAGTTTGAGGAAGGCATCATTGGCACCCCACAGCTGACAGACTCGATAGTGATACCAGAAAATGTGGAATTTCTGGGACAAAAGATTGACCTCGCACCTTTCAAAGGCATAATTACCTCTGTCCAAGACACAGCCTCATCGGTTGCAAGAACAATTTCCAGTCAGCCTCCCTGGAAGTTCCCAATTACCAACAGCAATGCTCAATCGTGGTTACTCACTACATACCTTGACGAAGAACTACGCATCTCAAGAGGTGATGGTGGCAGTGTGTTTGTTCTTATCAAGGAAGGCAGCCCTCTGTTGACAGCCTAAATAAACTTGTTACTTTTTGGTCATTATGAAATAAGCAAACCTGCCTTCAGGTCTGGATTAGTTACGATAATCCTCAAGATGCATGTATCGATATATGTAGACACACACACACACACACAAAACTGTTCTAGTGTGGTGCTGCGTCTCTTTACTATATGAATTGATGTTTGTTACCTAATGTTATAGTTCATGAGCAGAAGCATCAATTGACTTCAAATAATATACATCAAATGTATCAATAAGCAATATATAAGTCTGGATTGGATACAAATTATTTTGTACTCAAAACTAGTTATAATTAAAATATTACTGAGAGTTTTTGGAAAAAGAAAAAAAATATTTTCTTAAAAATTAACTAAAACCAAACATGCACTTAAGATGGTGCTGCGTCCAGATCCAGCCATTTTATAATTTATGGAGGAGTATAGAAGGAAGAGAGGATAGTGTCGATTTTTTTATTTATAAAATGAGAGAATTATAATATTGTAAAAATAAAGAAGAGATGCTTCATATATTTTTAGAGCTGAAGCATCAACTAACTTCGAATAATATATCATATCAAATTATTATTTTTTTCGTTTCCATTTTTTTTGGTGGGGGAAGGAGTTGGGATTCGACCCGAAGGGGGGATTTTGGTCTTCATATCAAATTATTCAGATTTACTACTTTTGAAGATCTTCAAAGGACGGGAAAGGAAAGTCTGCTTTCTGCGAAGGTTGGGCCGGAAATGCACACCTTGTCCAATTTCACAAGTTTTTCTTCTTGGGTCATCAAAGTGACAGAACCATGGTTGTTACATGCTCAAGTTCCTCTCTATGGAGCTATTGAAATATCAAAAAATCGATTTAATTAATGGATATACTTTTATTACATTCTCAGTTTTTATGGAAAGATGAACAAAACTAATTACATTTTCTGTTTTTAACAAGTTTCTGTGATTTACTTTTTTTTGTCAACGCAAACGTGTCTTGAAACATGCGTTGAAAAAGAGTTGTGTACATACTCCTTCTCCCCAACGCGGGCAAACGCTCAGCCATGCTAAACGTTGATTACACTCTTTTTTTTTTTTGGACTTGGATTACACTTTCTTTTTTATTTGACAGGCAAAGAAATATCTGTTCTACTCCATACTCTTTAAGGTTTTTGAAAAAGAAAATAGGACTTCCATAAAATCAAATCATCTAGAAACAACGAATCTATACTGTGTATGGGCCCACCAGACCAAAGGCCCAATTCAATGGCCTGACGATCTCATACTAATTCCCACCCCCAACCCGGGTTCATGTGCACGCTTATTCTAACAAGGTCCTTTTCCTAAAAGCGGAAATTATTAAATATTGTGATATATTAATTTGTATTTTAATATTTTAATATTAAATAATTATAAAACATACTTATTAATAAATAAAATATTTTTGATATAAGCAAACTTGGGTTTCAAATGGGACGTAGAGATCTGGTATAAAAGACTAAGGAAAAACACAGAGAAGGTAAGCATTCTTAATTTCCTAACCGAACAAACTCTCAAAAGAATCCTAATTAAGTGACTTAGCCGTCCGAGGGTCCCTGCAGGGTGGAGGACGTCTCATCGCTGCAGCAGCCATTCACACGGAAAGTATCAAAAGTGAAATCTGGAGCACCCTCTTACCTAAATATGAACGTTTGTAGAAAGCAATAGCCCATCTAGCTAACCAGTGAGCAACCACATTGACCACTCGAGGTGCATAATTAGCAAACGAGATAGAATGAAAACTAGAGGGAAGTTTCCAAGTGTCAGATAGAAGAAACCCCTAGGGATCTAGAGATGTCTTCCGCATGCCTCGCACACTACTCTACTTTAAAGAATTTTTATCTTCAAAATTAAATCAATTTTGTTCAAAATCGTCATGTTTCAAACAGAAGTTTTCTTTTTCTGGTAGTAGCTGAATAAGCCAGGGGTCCATGTCTCTCCTTTTTTATATCCTCCCATCTAAACTCTTATATAAGCAAAGAATAAAAACATGCATCAAGGATAAAAATGTTCTGACAGACAGTGTTTATTTCGACAGGGCTTCGAAACTTTCTTGCAAACTTAGCTAAGAAGCTAATAAGGATCCAATGATCCATTCAAGGAGCTATATAACATGCTAGAAACTCTTTTAGATTAAAAAATCACGTCTAGTGGGTGTGTGTGTGTGAGAGAGAGAGATACCATCATACCAGTGAGTACCAAGTGAGGCAAATTAAGGGAGATATGGGGAGGGAGGTAGAGATAGAGACTGGCTTCAGTTTGTTTGATAACAAAATGGAAGCACCCCAACGAGCTACTCTGTGCAAAGACTGGAAAGCCTTCAAGAAATTCTTCGAGGAAGATAAGAAAGCTCTGCTTGAGCCCATGGACTTGGCTGCAAACACTGCCTTCCACGTTGCAATCCGCTCCAACAACCCGCAACTCATGACGGAGTTACTGGAAATGCTGCCGGTGCCGGACAGGTGGCGGGCGCTGAGGAAGAGGAATGCTCTCAGAAACACCATTCTTCACCATGCGATCTGGTGCAGCAATCTTGGCATAGTGGATGTGCTGCTCAGATGCGAGAAGGAGCTGGCGCCGCCACCGGATGAAGAGATTGACGAGCCGGAAGAGAAGCAACGGCCGCTGCTGCAGTTGAAAAACGACTTGGGCGAAACGCCGCTGTACAGGGCTGCTAAGGAAGGCAACCTAAGGATGCTCCAGCACATGGCCAGACGTGTGGCGGACTTACAGATGTATTTCCACAGAGATGCCGACAGAATTTCCATTCTTCATCTTGCTATTATTGGCCAATACCTTGGTAAGTCTCTGCGTCTCCCATTATTATAGCATCTGAAGAAGATATATATATACAGAAACTTATATTAAATCCTGTAAAGCTTCAAAAGAGAGAAGACTTTTAATTTTTCAATGATTTAATTAAATAATATTTGCATTTTTAACTGAACAAAACTTTATGCATGGCTACGGGTTGGAATTGTGGAGAAATTATATTGAACATTAATCCTTACTTTCTGGCGCAGATGTAGCCGTTTGGTTAATGAAAGTGGATGACAGACTAGCTGATGAAAGGGATGATAATGGATTGACCAGTCTTCAACTGCTATCTAATATGCCGTCTGTTTTCCGGAGTCATTCTCACCTGGGAACTGCAAAGAATATCATATATTCTTGTATTTCTCTTCCTCCACTTTTATACTTTATTTTTTTGGTTACTATCTTTATCTATTCTCATATTTCTAAATTATTTTTTACTAAACTTCATATCATTTGAAATTTAAATGATAGCTAAATTATACATGCGCGCATACAAACATATACATAATCCAACGACAGGGTGTAAAACTGATACATCCATTTTTTGTAATTAATTTGAATGACAGTGCTTCCTGAGCAAGGATATGAGTGTGAAGATTATGATGAAAGCATTAGGGTCCTCAGATGGAGGAGAGATTTAGAAAGTGGAGAAGAAGATGTAAAGCCACCCACCTCAGGTACTCAAAACTAAATGGCGGATGGACTACGGCAAAAAGTACAATTGTGTCTTGTGAAGCTATATATGTAAGATATAGACTGTATATACATATCGAATTCCTAATAATGAATGCAAATATCACAAAAATTGCAGGATTTTCAAGGATCAACTATGCTATTTGGAAATTTCTTGCCTGAGGTGCGAACTATTAGTAAATTTACTTTCAACTGCAGCTATCTAAATTTAGTCATTTTTTTTCTTTGGATTGTTTGTGTATTTTGAGCTGACAGTTCTGGTATAGCTACTATATATATAATCTGTGTGTGTGCATAATTAAGCTTGCTAACGTGAAGAATGGGATGGGATTGATCGTCTTTGGCAAACAAAGAAGCAGCATCAGTTTGCTGAGCGTCTAACTGAGTTGTTGGCGCGGAAGGACGATTCTTGGCAAAGAACTTTTAATGTTAAACAGCGAACAGTGGTGGTACTGCCAGTCATTAATCCCTCCAATGTGGCTGTGGGGAAAAGACTCAGGGAACTGAAGAAGGAGATGCAACCTACACAACAAACCACCCGCACTTACAGCGTTTACACGCCACTGCTCTTGGCTGCCAGCACCGGAATCGTAGAAATCGTTCAAAAAATTATAGAACAGTATCCGGAGGCTATAAATCATGTTAGTGAGGATGAGCTGAACATACTGCACGTGGCTGCGAGGAACCGTCAAATGAATATTTATCGGCTCATAAAGAGATACGGTGCGTTGAAACGGTTGGGTAATCGGATAAGTAACAAAGGTCGCACCCTGTTGCACCAAGTAGCGAGAATGGAATATTACAGAGGAGGCTTAGCTGGCTATGCATACGAACTGCAAGATGAGATGCGTTGGTTCGAAGTAAGCACAGAACCTTTAATTTTCCTGTAACGTTATTCTTACGCTTTTCTACACTTTTTCCAATCCACTTATTGTTTATAGAAAAAAATGATAGAGAAAAGAAAAAGGTAAAGAGAGTGAGTTTTTCTTGTTTTCTTTCTACAATTCAGGGGAGGTGAAAGACTAAAAGTATAAGAATGAAATATACACTTATTGTTTAGTGTGGTGCTACGTCTAGTCACTGTATGAATTGATGCTTGTCACTTAAATGTGATAGTTCATGAGCAGAAGCATCAACTAACTTCAAATAATATACATCAAATTATCAATAAGCAACATATATGCTTTCAGGTCTGGATTGGATACAATAATGAATAATCCTCAAGACGCATGTACAGAGAGACACAAATTGACAATGTTATGTGGTGCTGCGTCCAGATCCAGTCACTGTATAATTTTTTGCTATAGAGCAGTATAGAAGGAAGAGAGGATAGTACTGATTTTTTATTTGTAAATGAGAGAATTATAATATTATAAAAATAAATAAGAGACGTTTCATATATTTCCTGAGCTGAAGCATCAACTACAAATAATATATCATATCAAATTATTCAAATTTACTAGTTTTGAGGATCTTCAAAGGACGGGAAAGGAAAGTATGCTTTGCGCGAAGGTTAGGCTGGAAACGCACACCTTGTCTTTTTTTTTTAATCTTAACGCTCACCTTGTCTTCTTGTTTTTGGTCAGTTGGGGAGAGAGATGTAGATCGTTCCAACTGGTGTGAATCTTCCAAGGCAAACAACGCTGCCAGTAGTACCAAGCCTGGTCCGAATCTTAACGCTCACCTTGTCCAAATTGACAATTTTTCCCTCATGGGTCATCAAAGTTACTGGGCCATGCTTGTTACATGCTCAAGTTCCTTTTGAGGAATGCGTTTAAACTTTATATCCCTGGAGTGGAGTCATTGAAATATCAAAAAATCGTTTTGATTAATGGATATATTTTTACTACATCCTTAATTTTAATGGAGAGATGAAAAAACTAATTACATTTTCTGTTTTTAACAAGTCTGTTTGATTTTTATTTTTTTTTTCAAGGTAAACGTATCTTGAAACACGCGTTGAAAAAAAGTTTTCTACACGATCCTTCTCTCCAACACTAACCACTGCTGCTAAATATTGATTACACTTTCTTTTTTATTTGACTTGTAAAGAAATTTGTTTTTCTACTCCATAATTTTTTTTAAAAGAAAATAGAACTTTCGTTAAATCAAATCATCTAGAAACAAAGTACATTTTTTTTTGTCTTCCTAGAAACAAGGTATCTATACTGTGTATGGGCCCACCAGACCAAAGGCCCAATCCAATGGGCAGATGCCCTCATACGAACCCACTCTCAAGATTGGATCATGCGCACACATATCCTAGCTTCCTTCCCTAAAACGAGAAACTATTACATATTCTTGTAGCTGCACACGATACACGATATTGCAATCCCATTCATTTTACTAGCAGAACATAATAAGCGCTGAGAGGAGCGGCTGCCCCTCCAAAATTTTTCTGTCCAATTCCACTTATTCTCTAATAGGCTTATGGATATGTAAGATTTTGTCATCATTTAAGTATTTTCAGTTAAATTTTTATTTTCAAACAGATTTTTGTGTGTTAACAAATTTTGGGCCTTCTAATTTGCACAAAAAAACTCAATATTTTGAGGAAAAAAAAGTCTTTAATTTTCACTAATCGAGCTTAATTTTAAAGGCTATATATATATATTATTAAAGTTGACTTTTGCAAACCTTCTAATGCCACATCAGTTTTATTACTAATTTGACATCCTTAATGAATTAATCAAATATTAATTGTGAAGATGTGGACTTCATGATATGTTCATGTGGCTAACTTTGTTATCTTACCCTTTCATATTCCTCTTCGATTTTAATAAATCTTGTCAGCTTTTTTTTACTTTCTCTATTAGAATTATAGCTTGTTTGGATAAACTTTTTAAAAAAATATTTTTTTTATATATCTTATTTTTAGTAATTTTTTTTAGAAAAAGTAATTTTGTATTTAGATGTAATATTTAATAAGTAATTTTAAATAATAAAAAGACTTTTAAAATTTGTTTGGATAAAAAAAAATAAGAAGCACTTAATTTATATCAAAATAACTGAAAAAAGACATCTAAATATAAGATATGATGAGTTATGATATGTAAGATATGATTAAATGGGATAGCATAATAGGGACGGTGAGGTTTTCAAGTATATCATGGTAACAGCATCGTAAAAAATGAGATATAAGATAATAACAATATGTCTAATTGTGTACCAAAAGGCTTAACAACATATTATTAATATTATTCTATTTTACTCTCTCTAAATGATATAATCATTAAAATCATAATTCAATTTAAGATATTATGGTACAATGACTTAAAGTTGCATTATTTAAAATGTAATTCATAAAATTACTTAAGAAAGAAAGTTTATGTAAATAAAGTTTATAAGAAGGAAAAAGAGAGAATATAAAATGTAATTCTTAATAAAGATAAATGATATTTTTTTGTCATAAAATTATATTAAAAACTACTTCTTTTTCTATTTTTTTCAAAAACTAAAGATCATTGGCTTATAAAAAAAGAGATAAATTAATTTTTTTTTAAATTTTTACTTTTTTTAAAAGTTACATCTAAATACACTTGAAAATGTATTTAAGCACTATTTAAGTACTTTTTTAAAAAAAAAAGTGTAACCAAACGGACTCTTATTCTCTTCCCCTTTATTCTTAAACGATTATTTCTCTAATTATGCATCCCTTCAACTTCTTTTTCCTTCCAAATTTTCTGGGTGAATTTAGTCTTTCTATATATTTTTAGGATCTTGTATTCAAAGGCAAAGTCTTTTGTTGTTGTAGGTGCCATGGCCCCCAAAAAATTTTCAAAATTTTATTTTTTACAAGCTTTTTATTTTTGAAAAATCTAAATTTAGCCTCCCAAATCAAATAGTTTTGCACTTTGGCCCCCAACCCGTACCTGTATGGGAGGTTGAGTTTCAAAGTGTCAAAAAGAATTCTACCATGCTTCAAGTTTTTAGCTTATTTTTAGTAGTTGTTTTATTTAATTCTTGATTTTTATCCTACATTACTATTTCGTTTGCAGATACATATACCAAGGCCTGTTCATTAGTACTTATATTTTTATTGATGTAATTTGAACATATAAATACATTTAAAAATAATTTCTTATAAAAATAAAAAAAATATACTATCACATATTTAATTCATAAATTAACTTACCATTATAAAAACACGTATAAACTTTATTAAAACTGATTTTACAAATATTAATATGTAGGTGCTTGCATATATGCAGTTTATAGACTAATATTATATTATAAAAATATTTATAAATTATATTAAAAAATTAAATACAAATATTAATATGTAGACGTTTACATATAAAAATGTTTATAAATCATATTTTTAAAAAATAAATTATAAATATTAATATGTAAGGGCCCACACATTAGGCAGATTAATGGACTAGCTAGCTGCTAATTATGTGTGTTTGCAATTACACATGCTGCAAGTGCAGACCGATGTGTGCTTCACCTGGTACATGTGGCACCAAGCAAGTCTATTCTTGCTTGCTGGGCAGTGAATCCAGACTCGAGAGGATATATTATGGAGAAGGAAAATGTTTCTTACACTTCTTAGTCTACATCTTTTTTATATACTTGTCTTTTATAAAAAATGAGAGAAAGAGAAAAAAGTGGAAAGTAAAGGGGTGTTGGTTTGTTTTTTATTTTCATTTTTAATTAATATAATTTCAGTTTTAATTATAAAAATACATCACCTTATTTTTAATCTATTTTTTATTTTTAAAATTTTATAAAAAATAGTAAAAATAGAAGATCCTTTCTTTTTTAAATAAAAGAGAAGCGTAGAGAATAAGTGCAAAAAAAAAATTGTAAGAATAACATTGCTTTGCGGAAAAAGCATTATGTTGACAACTAAATATTTCTAAAAGGGTTTTTGATTTCTCACATAGGTTAAATAGGAAATATTCGCTCCCTCAATATTTTCAGTCAAGTTTCCACTAATTTATTTATATTTTGATATAATCAACATTAAATTATTAAACAAATACACTTTTTAAAAATTAAAAAAAACACACTTATCAGGTATGCGAACTTGGGTTCAAATTGGACGTAGAGATTTCATATATATAAAAAACTAAGAGAAACACAAAGAAGGTAAGAATTAATTCTTTCTTGACCAAACGAAATCTCAAAAGAATCCTAATTAAGTAACTTAGCCATCCGAGTGTCTCTGCAGGCGGAGGACATCTCATCGCTGTAGCAGCCATTCACACGAAAAGTATCAAAAGTGAAATCTGGAGTACTCTCTACCCAAAGACGAACGTTTGTAGAAAGAAATAGCCCATTTAGCTAACCAGTGAGCAATCTCATTGACCACCTGAGGTGCATAATTGGCAAACGAGATAGAATGAAAACTAGAGGGAACTTTGCAAGAGTCAGACAGAAAAAACCCTAGGTAGAGAGCATGCAGATATGCTTAAGGAAGCACAACATTGGATAAAGGATACAGCTCAGTCATGCTCCGCCGTGGCTGTCTTGGTGGCCACCGTTGTATTTGCAGCAGCCTACACTATCCCCGGAGGAACTGATGCAAGAGGCATTCCTGTGTTCCTTCGCTCTCCTGTGTTCCTCTTTTTCACTGTCATGGATGTTGTGGCCCTTGCAAGCTCGCTAGCTTCTGTTGTGATGTTCCTTTCAATTCTCACATCTCCGTTTGAGATGTAGGAATTCTACAAGTCACTCCCTCGAAAACTCAAATTGGGATTCACTTTGCTGTTCTTCTTGTTGACCACCACGATGCTATCCTTCAGTGCAACTATTTTGCTCACCATTCGAGGTGAAGAAGGTTTGAGGTGAAGAAATAATGTACTTGTAATATAAATAATTAACCTTCTATATCGGCTAGTTTGTGTGTTGTTGCATGTTTGTCTTAATAAAAGTGAAGCGTTTCTGTAACCTGCGTCGCTGTCCTTACTTCAGCAATAAACCATTCATATTGTATCCTTGTTTTTCTTTCTTTCTCTTCTTTTTTTTTTTTTATAAATTTTGGTTTAATATATTTGTGTTTTTTATATAACGTACTTATTTATGCGCTACTTTTTTTTGGAAAAGGGAATCTACTCTTTGAAAGAAAATTTTCTGAAGTATAAAGTATATTTCTTAAAAATAGAATATATCCTACACTTATAAAAATAATTGAACCACTGGTGTTTATTTTATTATTATTTGTAAAGTTAGTAGTTTGATTCGTTTAATGAAAATGTAAACTAAAAGGATGGTGGACGATGATGGGAACCGTTAAATAGTTTTTGCGTGGGCGCTGGTGGTTCCTCATCCACATTCCATACATTAGGACATTTTATCACTATGTTAACCTAGATGGAAAACTAAGCAAAAGAATATAACAACTAATTTTTTTTTGTAATAATATAACAACCATGTTATTTGCACCTCCTCAGCTCCTACCATACACCTATCATTTTTGGTAAAAAGGAATACACAAAAGGAAGAAATGAAAAAAAATCAAAATTTTCTTTTTTTAATTATCATTTAAAATAGAAGTATGGAAAAAAACGTAAGAATAAAGTGTAAGAATAATATTTTAAAAAATATAATTAGTATTAAATTGAAAGTTTTAGACTTGTAGCACAAAATTAAGATAAACATATTTTAGAGGAAAAATTCAGACACGTTCCTAAGTTTTGTAACAAAATTATTTCGAACCTAATTTTATTTCAATAATGCCTCGTTAACCACTTAATGCTTGATATGCCGTTCTCCAACTTGATTAAATTTTTTTTTTCATTTTTATAAATAGTGGATTTGTAAAGGGTTAAGATCCTTACTTGGGGATGGAAGTTGAACTTCCAACTTAATCAAAGCTGCTGTATATTTACTAAATGACCAGATTATATTTTGGGTTCTTTTTTACATGGAAAGATCCAGATAACGCATATGAATTGTAAAAGCAAAACTGAACTATCCTCACTCCTTAGCTTTCTTTAATAACATTAATTCTGGAGTGGAAGCAATTGGCAATTTCACATTTGTTACCCATGGCATTTACATATATAATAAGAACAATTTAGTAAAAACCTCATGAAAAACCTCGAGTATAAGACTATGGTAATCTTCGGAGTTCATCGAGACATAAGAGTTCAAAACTTCAAATCACACCGAACTCAGTTCCTTCTATGCTCCCTTTTTCTCTCTACATGTCTATATATCTACCAGCATTTCTCTAATCATTTGGTCAAGTGTCTCTTGCACCATGGCATGGGCTAGGCTTGAAACAGAAGGGAACCTATCAGAGGCAGAGCTCTCTGCTCTGCAGCTGCAACACAAGGCCCTGCATCCTCTCTGTTGGAGCTGATGTTGCTTCTGTTGCCCAGAGGCTTTCATTCTAGGACAGAGTAAGCTTTGAAGGGAAACTTGTGCTAGAATAATCACTCGTTCGCAATTGGCAAGTGGGACACAAACGGTGAATAAATCAATTATGTTTTGTTCTGAGAACATTCAAAACTAAATTAATTGTTAGCTTGGAGGGCAGATGGGGGACATATCTGTAGTTAATTGAGCCAAAGATCATTATGTTTAACTAGACCTATCATGATCTGAACCCTTCTAAGATAGTACTAGGTGGCATAATTTTTAAGTCCTGTATAGCACAGCACATTGTATAAATAATAGATAATATAATATAATTAAAATTATTTATTTTTATATAATATTTGAATAAGATATTAAATAATATAATATTCAGTCAAAATAAATTTATTTAACTTTAATTATATAATAAATAAAGATATAATTATTTTATCTTATACAGTCCTATATAATTAAAGTTAGATAAAATTATTTTGATTAAATAAATTTTTATTTAATATTTTATCTAAATGTACATAGTATTAATTATATTATATTATCCATTCTTTATATAGTGTATCAAATAGGCCTGAAATTCATCAAGCCTTTTTACTAAGAACTTGTTGATTACGCGCCCTGTGTGGCTATTGTGGTAGTATCTTCCCTTTAGCAATTTACTAAGATACAATATTTATGCCCCTTAAAACCCAGTTTCTCTTTGAAATTGACGAAAATGATAAAAGCAATGGACTACCAATCCCTAGAATAGTTGAGTTATAAAGATGTCTGAATTCGTTGTCTTCTGCTTCCATGACTATCGAATGAGTTTCTACTTTCAAGCATTTCTTTCTTCTTTCTTTGTTTATTTAAATTTATGTTGCTTTAGTTGCCTTTGTGCGTTCGCTCTAGTGGTTGTTTAGTCTAATCATGGAGAAAATCTGACAAAAGATGCACACAGCTAATTATGAATCTTTTTAAAGGATTAGTCTTCGTTTGAGGCAGAAAAACTAGAATAGGAAGCAAAGGTCACTGGATGATTAGCAAGTGATTATCATTGATTACTTTGCTAATTTGTAAAACAAGGAATTAATTCAGTACTCATCTTTTGTTTTTTTCCCTGGTGCTGTATCCTGATTCAATGGGTTGGTGTACATTGAGTTTGTGCCAGTTCACTTTAAACACTTTTAAGTGTGCTGAAGTATGGTGTAGGACCTGGTAGATAGGGTTTGCAACGGATGAAACTAAAACTATTAGTCAGGATTCCACTTCACTCCAGACACTCATGACTGCATACTCTTTTCCATCAATCAATGTCTCACTTATTGAGAGTGAAGGAAAAGATCATATTCTTAGGGCATGCATTTATGTCCCACTTATCTTGAGGTGTTCTAAATTGTAGTGTAATACAACGGTAATTCATGAAATCTTACAAAGTATTGTTTGGTTACAGATTATATTTTATAAAATTTAAACATTTATTACAAAAATAACAACAAATAAATAATTGACAATTCATATTCGTTACCTTAGCATACCATAGCATTAGCTATAGTAATAATTTGAAAAGAGTAGAGTTGAAGTAAAGACTTCAACAATTATCCAAAAAAATAGAAAACACAAATCTTCTCCTCGTGGGCACAAATATCATTGGTCCCATAATTTTTTTTTTTTTCGATAGCATCCCATAATAATCGTCTATGGGCTGGTTTCCAAGTAACTCAAAGGTGGTTATTTGAAAAAGTATTATCTTTGTTTAAAAATCTTTAAGGAGTGAGCAGTGACAGATGCAGTGGGAGGCTAATATAGGCCCCTCCCCCTTCCAAGATTTAATTAGTAGTGTATGAAAATTTTTGTTACACATGCTTAGCTTCTTCAAATTTTTACTTTGGCCCCTACAGATTTGTGCAAATAAAAATATGCTAGGTGGATAACTTTTGGTATACAAAAGAAAATAGTGTATAAAGTCCCTTGCATTGCATGTGAATCTATGTAAAAAAATTAATGATGCGACCCTATATAAATTCAAAGTTTAATTTAATTAACTATGAAATGATGAGTGGGACTTTTTATATGTGTAAAGAGTTGCATATCTAATATTACTCCATAAATAAATTTGTGATCCATAACTTTTAAAATTCTAAGTAAGATCATTTTTAAATCCTAATCTAAAATAAGTTTTGCCCTTCATCCTTTTTATTTTAAGTTCACTCTTATTTAACAAACCTAAAATAGTGAACTATATTTGACCATTTATTCTTTGAGAAATGTTAACATTTCAAATTTGCGATATATATAAATTCAGAGTTTGAAAAGTACAAATAAGTATTAATTGACCCCAATACTAGTTCATGCATATTTAAGGTGTTCAATATTAACTATATTATAACGTTTGCGATCTATATAATAAAAGGAACATTATTTCACACAATTTCTTAACATATTAATTTTTTTTGTAAACATATTAATTTTTAAATCTTAGTTTGAAAATTTTAAAACTTTTATATAAAATTTTTAAAATATGTGAATAAAATAATGAGATAAGTAATTTAATGACCAAAACAGATAAGCTAATAACGATGTTTGATAAAATAAATAAATAGTCTCAGACACTCTTGGAATTTATGCATTTTATTAAGAAACATAAAACTAAGGGCACGCATAATTAATTTTAAATTATTAATTTATTATTTATTTTTGGCCCTGCCACACTTATTTATTGGATCTGTTTGTAAGAGGGAGAAAGAGATGACCCTCAGGACACTTCAAAATTCTTCTCCTCGATCAAACGTTAACTTGCCAAAGAACGAGAAAGAATTTTATTTTAAATTATATAATAAAAGTTTTATTAAATTTTAGTTTCTCACTTTATCCTTAATTTTGAAATTATAAAAAAAAATCTCATAATTTATTTACATAATCATATAAATAAAAGAAATAGCCTTGTTATTCTCATTTTCCTTTCCTTAAGCATTTTTATCTTATTTTCTATTAGCAAGCGATTCTGCCAGTATATCAAGTAAACTTTTACTATTTAAGTTATCTTATTATATATTTAATATGAAGTAAGGGCATGGTTCTAACTTTTAGCAAAAGGTTTTTGGTTCAAACTTGGAATAAGAGGTCAGATAGAAAAAAATATTGCCACTACTCCAGTGTAACGTTTATAACATATTGTTATATTTAAAATATGTATATAATTTTAAATTAGTATAAATATTATATTTTAAAATATAAATACATATTTAATTATATACTGATTCGACCATGGTTCGACCATTAAACTATAAATCAGCCCTTCACCGGTTTAATAACCGGTTCGATTTTCAGAACTTTGCTTTCAATCATAACATCAATATATCAGGATTTTTTCATTTGCTAATTTTTCATTCTAACTACGCACATCATTTGGGTTGAATATGAGCCGAGTTGAATTGAAATTAAGGTTCAATTTGACTTAGCTTGATAAGAAATGATTCAATTCAAAACTCGATTTTAGTTTGATATAAATCATTTTTTGTAATTCAATCTTAACTTGATCAAACTCGTAAACTGTTCAGTTTAACTCGTGAATTAGAATTATATGAAACAAATGAATCAAAATGAAATAAAATGAACTAAATATCATCTCGAATGAGTTCAGCTTATTTAGTTAAGAAATTAAGTTCATCAAACTAATGAATCGAGTCTCAAATTACTCACAGACTAATTTCATTCATTACCAACCTTATACACCATTATATCCCTAACTCTAATCCATATCTTTCCTTGAATCCAATATCAAGGAAAATTTACCAAAAAGAAATAAAAAAAAAATAAAAGAAGAGTTGTCTTCTATTCAAAGTAGCGGCTTTTGTTTTTATAGGTAATGCTTTTTTCTTTTTTAACTTTTTATTTTACACTTTTTAAAACTAATTATTAGAATACTTTAGTTTCAGTAATAATGAGAAGTTGCTCTTAAACATAAATTGAAGATATTGGTGAAAAATCATCTTAGGTTAGAACAACTTTTCATCTAATTTGAACAAGTTAAAATTAAAAAGAATTTTACAAAAAAAATTTCATCCATATTGAGAAGAATAAGAGAACTTCTCAATATGAATTTTTTTTTACCTAATTCCAAAGTCATCTTAGTTTACAGTAATTTCTTAACAGAATTTTTTAATTTCTTTTAAAAACTTAATTGAGAATTGCCTTTAATTATGGTAACTTTTTATTTTTATAAAATTAAACATATTTTAATATATAATTTAAAAAAAAATAATAAAGAATGTGCATTAATTATTTATATGAAAAGCCTCCATATAGCTTCTCGAAAGTTAAAAAAACCAAAACGTGCCACCCGTGTCAGATGAAGTATTAAACTTAAAAGGATCAAATGAGAATATACCTTTGCGTACGATTCACACGTGACAGGTCCCCAACGAAAAGAAGGGTGTCAGTGTCACCTCATCAGCATCCAATCACTCAAAGGTACGTGTGCTCATGAATTGGGTACTTACCAAAAAGCATAACATCGGTTCATCACATCACCAACCGTAATCCCATTCTATATTATTATATTTTTAAAATTTTATATAATACTATATTGATTTTTGTATAACTTTTAGCAAACGTAATAATTTATACATAAATTCTTTATTTCTCTAATAATTATTTTTACAATAATTTCTTATATATAAGAAATTAAATAAAATACTAACAAAATAAAAAGATAATATATAAATTGTATTTAATGTTTAAAAAAACGTTATGTATTTACGAATTTTAGATGGATCGAGTCCAAGACCATTAAATCACATAAATTTATAAAAAAATAATATACAATAAAAAAATAAATTTAGCTTTTAAATTTTATGCGCATAGTTACCGTATTAAATAATCAAACTCGAGGATTGAGTGAGGAGCTGCTCAGTCTACTTACTCAGATATATTCTAAAGTAAAATAAAGAGCAAACTTTATTTTTGATTTTAAAATGTATATCATTTATTAATTTTATTTTTTAAAATTTTATTTTTTTAATTTATTCTTTTAAAATTTAAATTATTAATAATTTTTATCATTTTATTTTTTTTAAATTTATTAATTTAGTTCCTTCTTACAAAAAAAATTAATTTTTTAAAGAGATGAAATTATTATAATTTTAAAATTTAAAATATAAAATTAATAAAATTAATTTTGAATGAATAAAATTGATAAAAAAATATCTATAAAGAATAAAAATATATTTTATTCGAAAATAAAATAAAATGAAAGTTCATGAAATTGGTTCAACTCTTAAGTATCAAAGTATTTTTACTTATAAAATACCAAAAAAAAGTATTTTACTTGTAGTATACCCAAAAAAAAATTTACTTGTAAAATTACCTTTCTTTTCCGTTGCCAAACAATTCTCTTTATATATCATAGAAATTTGAATGAGACAGAGTCAAACTAAAATTTTAATATGATTAGAAAAAAAACCGTTTTAGGAATCAAATAATAGGCAAAGGGGCGGACCTTGGTGGTTAGAAATTAGAAAGACTTTGGGGTGCCCTTTTCAAACCTACTTCTCCGCTTATCGTCAACTTTCGTAGATTCACTCACGCCTCGCTACTTCGATTTCATACCCACTCTCTTACTCTCACTCTAACTCTCTCTCTCTCTCTAACAATGGCGCCATCTTTCGT
The DNA here is from genome assembly GCA_019955255.1 of Castanospermum australe. Classification (NCBI taxonomy): domain Eukaryota; kingdom Viridiplantae; phylum Streptophyta; class Magnoliopsida; order Fabales; family Fabaceae; genus Castanospermum; species Castanospermum australe. Next base: position 268,084 of record NSJW01000826.1, read on the forward strand.
ACCTAACGGAAACGGTGGCTTCGCTGCAGGCCGCTCCGATCCTGCTTCAGTCGCCGGCCGTTTCGCCTCCGTCTACAGTGAGGTCCAAACCAGCCGTGTCGACCACGCGCTTCCTCTTCCCTCGGTTCTCAAAAAACCGTTCAACATTGTCGATGGCCCCCGAAGCTCCGCTGCTGGGAACCCAGGTCATTCTCCATCGCCTTGAGTTTCATTCATTTGGATCCACATTCAGTGCTACTTGATCTATTTGTGTATGCCGTGCTTCTGTAGTTGGCTTTATTCATGTGAAAGCTCGGTTGTTCTGCCAGCCAAATGCTTGTCAACGGCTTGAGTTCACTTGAGTTGGCAAAAAAATTTCAATCTTTGATATTTGTATTTTCGTGTTTTTGAATTCTGGAAATGGGTGTGTGTGGGTGGTTCGCTTTCGCAGATGAGATCGCGAAGCTGTTTCCACATTTGTTCGGGCAACCATCGGCAACGTTGGTGCCGAGTGATTCACATTCGGTGCAGCCGGGTCACAAGTTGAAGATTGGTGTGGTTTTGTCCGGAGGTCAGGCTCCTGGAGGTCACAATGTGATTTCTGGAATCTTCGGTAAGGATCTTTTTGAATTCAACTGAACGAATTCTTTCCTTTTCTATTTTTAGTATCTAATGACTATATATATGGTGTTAAGTTTCAACTGTGCTTTTATTTTCCATTTTGGTAAGATTTTATTTTATTTTCCTTTTTTAGATTACCTGCAAGACCGAGCAAAAGGAAGCACATTGTATGGTTTCAGGGGTGGTCCAGCTGGCATCATGAAGTGCAAATATGTTGAACTGACCTCAGATTATATTTATCCTTATAGAAATCAGGTCCATTTCCTTAGTTACAAGTTTTTGGAACATGAAGCATCAAATTTGTCATAAATGTATTTGTTGTGCAAAATTTTGGAAAATGGTTGCTTTTGATTGTTTACTTTCGTAGTTCTTCTGGAAAATTCTTACTTATATGTTTGGAGCTCTACGTCTTCGCTTGTTACATTGTGAGTCAACAACTGGTGAAACCAACTTCATTTCTTTCAAGAAGGTTCTCTGAAATAGATATTTATATATCTTGACTTATGATGCTCTAAACGTACATGTCAGTGCTTTAGTGCGTCCTATTGTTATTACTCTCTTTTTTAGAACAACAATCACAAGATTGTGACATCTAATATGGATAATTTCTGTTGGCAGGGTGGCTTTGACATGATTTGCAGTGGGAGGGACAAGATTGAAACTCCAGAGCAGGTGAGGCTATATATTTGCTCTATGATTAGTTCATTTGAGCTCTTATATATCTTAAGTCTGAAGAGTAATTTAATTTACATGTATAGTTTAAACAAGCTGAAGAAACAACACGGAAGCTAGACTTGGATGGTCTTGTTGTTATTGGTGGAGATGACTCAAACACAAATGCATGCCTCCTTGCTGAGAACTTCAGGTTTGTCTTAATGGAATTTTATTTTTGGCATAATCTATGTTCTAGGAAGCTCTGTTAATGAAATGATGTGTTCATGTTGATTTATGATTTACCTTCAAGGTCCTTTTACCAGTCCATCTATTATGTAATTTAGTTGGCATATACATATAAGAAGAGAAACAATTTCCATTCATGAATATGTAAGTGTTCCTGTTTGTCTAACTACTGTTTGTTTGAAATGGGTTTATGCAGGAGCAAAAATATGAAAACTTGTGTGATCGGATGCCCTAAAACCATTGACGGTGATTTGAAATGCAAAGAAGTTCCCACAAGTTTTGGGTTTGATACAGCATGCAAGGTGAATGAAGCTATGCAATCAGTCTTCATTGTGCAATTGTAATTTTGTATTTGTCTAATCTTAAACATTTTTTTAACATTTCAAAAATGTAATCTTGTCTTTTGGTCACCACTTGGGAATGGGAATATCCATGTATATAGGGAATTAAGGATTCTTTTGAGAGCACCAGATGTATTGCAGTTCCTCCAGCAATACAGTCAATATATTTCATAGAATATTTCTTTCTACAACCATCATCAATTCCTCGAATTCTACATAATTTATGTGATGTTCAAGTTCCATTAGTACCTCTTTTTATTTTTTTCTTGTCATTTGGTGTGCCTTCTTTTACCTCTTTAGTTTACCTTTTTTTGGTTTATTAGTGATTGCATAGCATTATGATATTTATAAACCCTCTTTCCTAGAAATGCTTCTAAAAATTAATTTGTAATGCATATTCACCAACCTTGCCCTTCATTGGCCGTAATTGTTAACTGTTGTTATATATTCTTTTGGATACATGTTGCATTGTTACATCGCCTGACTTTGTTCACATTTTTATAATAATTTAATGCAGATATATGCAGAAATGATTGGAAATGTTATGATAGATGCTCGATCAACTGGAAAATATTACCACTGTAAGTATTAAAGCGGGAAACTCTTCAGAACTATAGCAATTAAAGACTGGAGACTTTGCAGAGTTGCACAGACCAATGTTTAATGCATCACCTTGGACGTTGATTGTTGTTGCTACTCTATACTGCTTCCTTTGCTTCCATTTCTTCACCTTTTAAACATTTTGTTCCCCTGCTATCTGAGGTCATATTTTCAATTATGTTTGTTTTGAGATTGCAAATACAACCATCAAGATAACAAAACCATGTTCCAATACTTAAATGCAGCATATGCCATCTTATTTTGTTACAAATTACTCATAGTATCTATCCTTGTCTTCGCCCCTTTGATTATGTTCAAGCAAAATATTGTTGATAACATGCTTATATGATATCTCACATTCTACTTTTGAGCCAAAAATGCCTTGTTCGTATATCTTCCATGCATTATGTCATCATTTTGCTTATTATGGGATTTTTCTACTTTTGATTCTCAAGTTGTATTAGTCATGCTTTGTTGTTGTGGAAGGGTTCATTTAGTTTCATGCATTTTGTTAGAGTCAATGACAAGTACATGAATATAATCTATACATTCAAGATTATATTTAATAGAAACTGGTTCTATATTTCTCAGAGCTTCCTTTTATTATACATAAATAAAAAGTGACATGGCCTGAAAGAAACAATGCTTTAATTCATATGGTGAAGGCATCAGATTTTCACAATCCTATAGTTCTCTCTCTCCTTATCTATTATATGTCTATCTGTACATTATTGTTCTATTGGATTTCAAGCAATGGATAAGACATATGGTCATCTGTCTGCAGTTGTGCGGCTTATGGGGCGTGCAGCTTCACACATTACGCTGGAATGTGCTTTACAAACTCATCCAAACATTACTATCATTGGAGAAGAGGTTTGTCATGAATTTGATCATTTTATCTAGTGTTTGTACATTGTAGGGGTTGATGAAATCAATATAAAATGCATCCATGTTGATCTTGTGATTAAAGTTTTCTAATTGGTTATCCACTTCTCGATGATTTTTTTGCTGTATTAATTTTAAGTGAAAGCAAAATCACTATGTTTGGTACAGCATTAACCAGCGAAACCGAATTAAATGAAAGACATAATCCAAAAATTGCTTGCACATGGGTCTGAATAATCACTTCATCTATGTATGGACCATGGCATAGCAATACTGAAGGGCTGAGGAAATACATAGTGGAGGCTTAAGTAAATGATACCTTCCAACATTCATCACTTCCCCACTACTAGCCTTTCCCCCTCCCCTTCCCAAGCAAAAGACATACTTTCTTGTATAGTTTTTCTACGTAAATTCAGTGACACGTGACTGGTCAGGGGTCTCTTTATCAAATATTTGATTTGGCCTGTAAATACTTATTTCAGGTTGCTGCCAAGAGGCTGACATTGAAAAATGTCACAGACTACATTGTAGATGTTATTTGTAAAAGAGCTGAAGTTAATTATAACTATGGGGTCATTCTTATCCCTGAAGGTCTTATTGATTTCATTCCTGAGGTATATGACTCTGCATAAAAAGAATTTGTTTTTCCAGTTTTTCTCTCTTTATGCACTTGTGATCATGTTTTGGTGTATGTTAATGTACAACCTGTATGGAAGCACACACTTGCTGATGATAGTCATTTGTATATGCTATTGCGCCATTTGTAGGTCCAGCATCTTATTGCAGAACTCAATGAAATTCTGGCCCATGATATTGTGGATGAGAGTGGGCTATGGAAGAAGAAACTCACTGATCAGTCATTGAAGCTTTTTGAATTTTTACCTCAAGCAATTCAAGAACAATTGCTGCTTGAAAGAGATCCGCATGGAAATGTTCAGGTGCTTAATAGTGCTATAGTTCTATGCTTGCTGTGTTTATTTGGCACCAGTTTGCAATTTGACTCAGCGTTGATGGGTATGTTGGTATATTCCCATTTAGGTTGCCAAGATAGAAACAGAGAAAATGCTTATTCAAATGGCTGAAACTGAGTTGGAGAAGAGAAAGCAAGAAGGCACATATAATGGCGACTTTAAAGGGCAGTCTCACTTTTTTGGGTACTCTATCTAATTTAGATATCATTATTTGGAGTTACAAGTTCTGATATATATTGCCGTGAAACCAAACAAGGTTCTAGGGAGATGCTTTGTAATTCTCCTTTAACATGGATTAAAATTTTCTTTTGACCCTATATTTGCTAAGTGTATCACTAGAGTTTGTAGTTACCCACACCTGTTTAAAACATGCAGCTATGAAGGGAGATGTGGTTTGCCAACTAATTTTGATGCTACTTACTGCTATGCACTGGGTTATGGTGCTGGAGCCCTCCTTCATAGTGGGAAGACTGGATTAATATCATCAGTTTGTGCTTCTGTTTATGCCCTTCTCATTATCTTTTGATTATCAAATTAAATATTTCTTCTAGATTGATGTCAATAATTGATTGTTCTTTAAATTTGTGTTTGTTTTGTAGTGTTGAATTTGTCATTATTTCTTGAATTTGCTATGATATTTCGATCAGGTTGGGAATTTGTGTGCTCCAGTAGAAGAATGGATTGTTGGTGGAACCGCACTCACCTCACTGATGGACGTGGAGAGGAGACATGGTACACATTGTGATCTATGGAAGCTTTTGCTTTACCCCAGTGGCTATTCCTTGTATTAGCATTCATGCAATAACCTTTTGTTCCAATGGTGTTGCAAAACTTAGATCCGTAGTTATAACTTATACCCAATTGTGTTGCAACTGGAATTGACAATAAAATGGATTTTAAGTTAGAAATATTTTCTTTTATGTATTTTTTTGTATCAATAATATTCGCAAGGAGTTGTTTTTCATTTGACAACCTCTGGTTATATTAAAATTATTGTTTATGTTGCTTTTATATGAATGCTTTCTCTGCTATTCTGCTGTTTATGAATATGTAATTTTCTTTGCAGGTAAATTCAAGCCTGTGATCAAGAAGGCAATGGTGGAGCTTGAAGGTATATGGATCATTAAAACTTAAATGATTTGGGCTTAAAGACTACACTAGAATAGTGAGTGAACTATATTTTTCACCCAAGTGGAATTAGAAAAATGAAAGAAAGGGAGGGTAAAGTATTTTATTTGATGGGTCCATAATGTGGTACAAAACATTAACTTCTGTTCTTTAATTTCACTAATCACCATGATGTACTTGATCACCCAGACTTCAGTGGATAGATCCAGATTGTCAGTTCTTGTTTGTCAGAAATGTATATTTTGCAAAATCTGATACTATAATGCTAGCTGTTTTAACATCAACTCCAATTATCTTGGATACTGAATGACAATATTTCTTGTTGAATCTTCCAGGGGCACCATTCAAAAAGTTTGCCTCCTTGCGGGATGAGTGGGCCCTAAAGAATTGCTACATCAGTCCAGGTACGTATTCACTGTTATTTCACCCATTGTTTCTGCTGCCTTTACATGAGAAAAGTCCTGTTTCCTTGCTTAGTTTATATTGCCATTTGATAAGTTTACTAGGAAAAAGTGCTAAAGTTTTAAAATCTGCCTTTTTTTTGAACGATTATTGTTATGGTACATTAGTTTTTTGAAGGTACCGGCGCCATGGATGGTTTGTTAAACATTTAGTAGCTGTTTTTCACAATAAATACTTGAAGTCTAAAAAGTGAAACTAATAATTAATTAATGTTTGACAACTAATAAGGATTCATGATATAAATACTTACCTCATGTTAGAACTGTAGTTAGGCACTTAGTCTACATTATGATTTAAGTTCGATGCTCATGATGATGATCTTCATTGTAGGTCCGATCCAATTCATTGGCCCAGGATCCGATGCAGTTAGTCACACACTACTCTTGGAGCTTGGCGCGCAAGCTTAGGCATATTATGAGGCCCTAGTTTTGATGGTGGCAGTTCATCTGTTTTTTGGGAACCTGCAAATATAATTGATGGGAAATTAGCTAGGGTTTGTGTTTACTCTTGAACTTTAGAAGAGAATGGTTCATGAGTTAGTTGATATGCATTATTTGATAAACTCTTATGTCGCATTCAGCATCGGCTATTTATGTTCATCTTAATAATTGCTTGCATAGTGCAAGTTGGAATTCCTATCTGCCTGATACTGGTATTCAGAAACTGCGTGTCTGCGTAAAGCTTAGAATAACAGTAAAAGAAGTGGCTACTGCTGAGAAGCCTTAATCTACATGTATCAGTTAAGCAGAAATGAAAAATTTGAAAATCGACTCTTGTACTTGCTAGTTCGCTACTTTTAGTTTTATTTTCTTTTTCCTCAGCAAAAAGAAAAAAAAATCGAATTTCATTTATTTCGTTTAAGAGATAAACAGAATCTTACGTGCATCAAATACTAGTGGAGAGAAATCGTTCCATCTCTGCTCTGTAATTCTCCCTGGTGTCATGTCTTTCCTGAATCGGATCTAGTGATTTTCCTTATCCGTCAAATAAAAAATGTTTATGAAGTGGGTATAAAGTCACTAACTTTAATATCAACAATTTACCATAATCAGTTTTATATAATTTCAACAATAAAAGAGGACTTTTCATAGACGGTGCTTCAAAGTGAGTCAGTAACCAGTGATTAACCACACCACTATGGACAAACGCCACTCGACAGTTCCATGTTGACTCGTCGCTTCATTTGTACATCTTCAAAAATCAGACTCTGCACTTTTTCAATGGAAATGGTGCAGGATAAAAAAAATAAAAATAAAAATGGCTCTTTGAAAATTAACCACACTACCTTCTATATTTCCTATTATAACTTTTTTTTTTCTTTTCTTTTCACTCCATTTTACCGTGCATGTCATTTATCATAACATACTTGCAATCATCGCAGCAAAACCTTGAACTAATGATATTGCCATCTTTTAATTTTCCTTGTTCAAAAACAATTTGAACTTAAGTCCTCAACTCAAATCTCCAAGTCATCTTGATCACCACAGATAAGCCCAGGCGGCATATTCTGTAATGTTACAAAAGAGAATTTCAACGAAAAAGATTATCATCATTTGGATCAAATGTGGGCGTGGAAATGACAAGATTCTATGAATGTTGAGTGTTATCAAATTATATTATATATTCAACAATGATCACTTGGGTTTGCAGAGTGATTACGTACAGCTTGTAAGGCGTTGACGACAGAACGTGGTGGGGCTTGGAGTTCTTCTTCACTTGGGTCAAGATGAAGGATATTTTTTTTGCCACCGGAAGTGAGTGTGACAATCAACTAGACGCTTTACGACTTTGGTTCATAGTAAAACCCATCTCTAGCCTTCTTTCTCTTATACACACATTCATACATTTAGATACAGACAGGGAGAACCATAAAGAATGCAGGTTCAGTAGCTTCACTTGGTAAGCATGTATCATGTCAAGGAACCTTAAGGTGTATGACTCATATAAATGTCCAGTGGACATTATTGAACCATGAACATGACCTAATTTATGTCTCAAGATATGGAAGGTTGGGTTGGGTCCATTATGCTGTAAGCTTCTGTGGGATATGGTATGTATGATGGCTAACTCTGATATTTTGGAAGCAAATAAAATAAGCACAATCATACAATTCTGCTCTCTGCTTCGCTTGTTTTCTTTCCTTTTGCACCAAATTGGTTTCTGTGTGTGAGGTGTGCAGTTACTCTCACTTTCAAGAAGCACGCCGAAAAGGAAAGCCACTTTTCCTCATGAAGACACGCGGCACGCCCTGGTCCTTCTTTTCTTTTGCCCTAGGGGGGTTGCTTTTTATATGCAAAGCTCGTTCTTCCACGTTCTCTGTTTCTGCTTATTTAACTTTTCTGATATCCATATCTGAAAAACTTTGCTAGATTACGCACAAAAACCAAATTTCGAAAATGAGAAATGATGGATAGATGCAGAGACTACTATATACCACTACCAACAAAGGCAAAAGTCAGTTATGATTTACGATAAGTGGGTGACTTGAGCAAATCAACGTTGCATCACTGAAAGTAAAAGAGAATTGAGCATATTTCGTAGAAACCAATTGCGTAAGGTCAAGGGAATGTCATCTTTTTGGCTTTTGCCCTCAATTCCGTGATCCTTCCCAACAAATAGCATGATCGTGAATATCTCATAATGCTGATTTTTTGCTTTGTTTTTTTCTTTGCTAGGATCACTGAATAATTATTTACTCAACATATTTAAACTCTATATTGACTAAAAAGGACACCAAAATGACATTTCGGATGCTTCTTAATATTGGCTCAACAGATAGAATAAATTCATTAATAAGTAGACATTGATAAGGTTTAGGCCATTGAACTATTGGACCTAAACCAACTAAATATGTAAGTGTTTTTTAGGACAAAAAATAAATAAATAAGTGTTTTCTGTTCCCCATATTGTAAATAATTCGCATGTGATACCCCATTTCCCCAAACCAAAGAATAATGATAATTGGTTCTTAAAAACCTCATTAAGTAAACAAAGCTTATATTAGTAGTTAATGATGTGCTTTTTATCTTAATTATTCAGAACTTTTAGTCAATAAAAATAATATTTTAGGAAAATAGAGAAAAGAAAAATATGAAAAGAAATTAATTTTTTTCCTTTTTTAAAATTATTTATGATAAATATATGAAATGAAATATAAAATTGAAATGTAAAAATAATATTTTTTATTAATTAAAATCCGTTCGTTTTAGATTTTGTTGGCCACTCTCAAGTAATTTTGTTAGGAAAGACATGCTTCTTGACAACGCGCATCCCTACTGATAATAATTCAAAAGTAAACCCATTAAAATCACAAAAACAAACTTGCTTTGTATCAACTCAAAAATTGGCCCAAAAAGTAGACCTCGTTATGTTGACGGCTCAGAGACTCACAGATGACCATCACATCATGACAAGCCAAGAAAGAGATATTGTGCAGATTTAATTAATAAAAAATTTGACACATTATTAAATAAAAATATTATTTATTAAATAAATAAATTGACATATTATTAATATTTATTTAAAGATATATTAATTATAAGAATAACAACCAATAAAAATTATGCATAGTGATGAGTACGTTAATTATATTTTTTAAAAAAATTTAAATTTAAATTTAAAACATACCCTTATTGAAAAAAAAATTTTTATCAAAAAGCTTTGACCAATTGCGATGTTAGCAGAGTGATATTTTTTAATAAAGGACGGGGCTAAAATGTCGAGAAGAACAACAACAAAACAATTAAACTAAAAATTTAAAAAAAAATCTGTAAAATACTCTTATTAAAAAATTATTAAAAATAAAACAAAACAAACAAAAAACAGTGAAAGAAGAAACAGGTGGCATCAAAGTGGAGAGCGTAATAATCGAGGGAGCGAAGAGATTGAAGAAGCCCAATGTTTAGTGTTGGGAGCCATGTCCTCTAGGCTCTAGGACTAGGATAGGGTCCGAAATCCGAACCCATATATAGGTCCCTGTCCTAACCTGATCATCAACTCATGGTGGCTACTTTGCTAGTTCTTCTACGTCTATTCTCTCTCTTTGTCGGATAACTTGGGTATTCTTCTGCAACGTTGCCATGCTAGAATAATTTAATTATTATTTATTTTTACTAATAAATATGAGTTAATCTTGACTTAACTCGTATTTGTTAGTAAAAGGTTTAATGGCTTGAATAAAAAAAACTCTCTTTGTGAGTAACCAAAGTGCAATTTTTGAAAGAAAAGTAATTGTTGTGACTTTAATACTTGTTAAGTTGGGACTCCTTTTTTTGTTTAATCTTTACGAAGTTATTATATATATATATATATATATATATATATATATATATATATATATATTTTGTGTTATAAATTTAAAATATTTAAAGTTAGTCATTTATGCAATTATGCTTAAAATTAAGCTTAAATGTAAAATACATTTTCATGCAATTATTTTATTTTGAAAAAGTTCAACAATTAAATGCAGGAAGAGGACGTGATAGTATTTCAAGTAGGTAAAATTCTTTTTATGTATATGTAGATAACAAAGGAGAAGAAAAGAGTTTCATAAGGCAACTAGCACACATGAAAGGCACAATATGTGGAAAAACTTAAAAAAAAGAGGTTTATTCTGGAACTTCTTGGAAACACCAAGAAATTATTAGTAAATATGACCCTAATTTCCTCACCTTATATGCCTTTACAACTCACTCCAAAGTTTAGGATTATCCTAATTACTTGCAAGATACAATGGGGATAAGTGATGAATTCTTGAAGTTTTCCCTTTTTTTTTTGTGTTTCTCTAATTAAGTACCTAACTGAGAGGAGGGAGGGAGACAAAGGAAAGTGCTTGGAACTTGAGGCCCATAACCCCATATGATTGCATAAAAGCTAGCCATCTAAATAAATTAAAGATTCAAGCACAGAACCCTCTTGTTGGTAAACCAGGACCATCAATAATAATATTAGGTGTTTGTGACAGGTTGCCTGGCATTTGAGAATTCAATTTTTTTTATTCTTGTTGTTCATGTTTGTTTCTGTTATAATTTTTTAGGGAAAAAAAAATCAGAAAGATTTGTATACTTTGTACATGGAACTAAATTCCAATACCTTTTGTTTTTTTCCTTGTCTGGGGCAGGTGTGCGTAATCAAGACTACTATGATTATTTTATAAAATTCCAAACTTTGGAATAACGTTTGGCAGTTTGCGCCAAACGGAAAATAGGAGCTATGGGATTTACATTAATTAGCTCACCATTTTAGAATTTTCTAAATGCAGAAAGCAGCATCCTAATTGCATGATATTTCTCTGATGGTTCTCACCGAAATTCAAAACTCGTTGAAGATATTTTTCAAAATTTTCTACATTCAAAACCACACGGTATACGTGTGTGCTTGGAATTTAATTTTGGGTTTAAATTCATCTTCTTAATTTTTCATACATTACTTTTTATGATTATTTTTTTCAGTTAATAACGAACTTACATTTTTTATTAAAAAATTGGAGTGTCATAATTATTAAAACAAAAGAGAAAGGTGTAAAAAAAATAAAATCCCCCATTGTGATTTTAACATACAATAAGTCGCACGTGAGACTCGTTTAATGACAACAAGCACAATAAATGAGCTTATTTGAGACTCTCAAACCTGAGATTTTCTTTCCCCGTCACTCACTTATTAATGCAAGCCTTTTTTTCCCTTACGTTTTGGCTCATTATGCTAAATTATTGTTCAATTAATTATTCTTTCATAAAAAAAGGCACTTGTAAGAATCAACAAATAATTGGTTGTGAGAAAAGCTAGCTGTATGTACCAGGTTTGGTGGATTTGTCTTCCTTTTAAAATTCAACTTCTCAAAACATGGGATCAAACATATATACTGTTACTTATTGTTTAAGAATAAAAAAATAAAAAAATAAAATAAAATGGAAATCCAAGGCTTCTGCTGTTAAAAGGCATTGAATAACTCTCCACAACTTCATTTCTGAGTCTACTACTCTTACTTAAAACTTTTTTTTTTTTTTACGATAAACTCAATTGAGATTATATGCGATGTGTAATTGTAGACAATTAGAAAGACTAAATAGTTGTGTAAAAAGTATTATTTGTGATGTTTTGGGTATTTTGAATTAAGTCGAAAACAGTTCAGAATTTTATTTCTTTTAATGAGTGGGTCATGTATTTTTTTAAATAAAAATGAAAATTTATTTTATATTCTTGTTTTGATTACAAATAATTTTTTTTATATATTAACAAGTTAATTCGAGTGAAAAAAGTTTAAATTATTTTAAAAATCAATCTTAAATAAGAAAGGTTTCTATTTGAACGTTCAAGACACTTTGATAAATTAAATAATAAACTTTTTATGTACTTAGATTTTTTTTGCAGTCAAAGATAATTTAATAATTTAAATCAAAGAAAGAAACTGAAGAACATCATCAAAGAGAGGAGGGAGTTCGTGTAACCAAATTCAACCATAATTGCAAATTTTTTATCTACTTAGATTTCAAATTGGGTTTTAAAAAAATTAAAATACTTATTAAGTGAATGACATGATTGCAACTCTAAAATTTTTTATCAAACTAACAATGTCTAATTTAGGTTTTATTCAAATCCTAAACCAATATTACAGATTCTAGATATCTCGATAGCAGTTTCACAAGAATTGATAGGATCAAAGCCATTTCAAACTCAACTTTGTGGCAGTGGTGCAGTAGTGTTAGTACATAAATTGTATTATACAATAAACCGGAACTGGATTGGGAAGCAACCCAAACAAGTAGGATAGAAACAAAATTGCCAGATAGAACAAAGGACAGAAGGAGCGCATATCCCATGGTTCCAATTGCAAGCCTCTCAAATTGAAACATATAGCCAATTATTTTAACATCACAAACTGAGTACTCACTTCGTCTATAAGCTACGGACAAACTGACAAATCACGTGGCAAACGACAAAGAATTTCACATATCATTTATGGTTGTTTTGTTTTTAATAAAACAATGTGTACGGATTATGAGGATCAAGAGGATAACCTAAGTAAAATAGAAACTAAATTATTCTATATTAACTTATTTTATAATTAAAATAATTTATAATTAAAATTTTATTAAAAAAATTTTAAAAAATATTTTTTAAAGAAATTAAAATTTATCAAACATATATAATAATTTTAAAAAAGTTAATGTCACTTAAATTAAAGTTTTTACATTCATTTATGATATTTTTATACTATAAAATTTTTTGTCGTTCATACAATTTGTTAGAAACATTACAATTGTTTTATACTTTAACATAACTTTTTAAAATATTTTGAAAATATTTTATTTATTTACATGTAAAAAAGTTATGATTTTTATTTTTTATGAAAGAGATAAAAGTCACATTTTTTAAAAAATAATTGTACAAAATATTCAAATTTTATAAATTATTTAATTAATATTTTGGATGTAATTTAGGATTTGAAAGTGCTTATTAAACTAAAATAAATTTTATATATATATATATATATGATTAAGAATGAATGTATAAAAAAATTAAAAGTGTCTGTTGATGAGAAGACGACGAAAACTCATTTAACTAATTTAGTTATGTAAAAAGAAAATTAATAAAAATTATAATGAGAAAAGTAAATTAATTAAAAAATAAAAAAACTAATAAAAACTATTAAATAAAAATGTACTTTAAATGAATTACCAAAATTTGATTTTGAATAGAGCCTAAAAATATTATTTGATTCATGTAACTTATGTTCGCTAATGAAATAAAATTTGGTTATTGTTGTGATATTTAATAAATATTATCAATAACATACTAATAGATAATTTTTTTAATGAATGAGCCTTGTCATTCACGACAAGACTACAGTGGTTATGTGGTCCTCAATTGCACTGTATGATCAATGTCATTTTGCTTTTGAGAAATAATAATTTTATGTGTGTTTTTAATGTGCATAGAGTCGTTAAAAGTATGCAAACGAATTCATAACTCATTTGATACCGACGTCAATTATTAGAATAAGCTGCGGTAAAGTTGGATGTTTGATCGTCTATTATATTACTTATATGTTTTTTTCTACCCAAGCATTAGCATTTTTTATATAAATAAAAAGTCATATATATATATATATATATATATATATTTCAGTATTGATTTATTTAAAAATACTTAATTATAAAAAAATTCCTCTTTGAAAAAGTGTAATAGAAGTAGAAAAACTTACTAGGATTTTGTAGAGCGGGACTTGGATTTTGGATTTGTGGAATGTGGATGCGTGGTCACACAGCTAAAATTTTGGTAACAGCTAATAAAGCTAGCTAGTGAGTAAGTTACAGCTTCAAAGACAAGGAAAGGGGAAAAGGCCCTGTTTGCAGTGGGACCTGATTCATTTATGAAATAATGTTGTTTTTGGCCGCACATGCCTCATCATTTTGCCTCCAAACAAACGCCATTAACGCCCTCAACTCAGTTCTTTTCATTTCGCTTCCGGGCTTTCAAGTTTCAATTTCAACATCTCTCTCCATAGATTATTAGATTTAGATTCCCAAGTCCACTTGCAGGTTTTTATCGATTTAACTGTAGGTTAGACATTTAACTAGGTGTGACTTAATTTTATAATTAAATTTATAATAAAACTTTTTTAGACAAATTAAAATTGAATAAAATTTGAATAGGTTAATTGAATAGTTTGGATTAACTGATTATTAATTTTTATTTTTTTAAAATTTAATATTTTTGTATAATTTATAATTTTGTTATAAATTTTATATTATTATATATGAATTATTTTTATGATATTAAATAATTAAATTAATTGAATTTAAACTAAAAAACTTATCAATTTATTGTTCAATTTAATTTTAACAAGATTGCTTGCATGCCATATCCATTTGGTGGGTCCACCCAGGTTGTCAACTAGCCGGTTGCTGTTAGAATGGGCTTCAGCTGGAGCCCATTTACCATTGGGCTTCTTCTTAGCATTTATGCCATTCTATGACACCGTCAATTACTCTCTGCTTTTCATGTATATTTTATTCTTTTCAACTTTTCCCCCTCTCATGCCTAAATTCGGAGTTTACAAAGAAACATATAAACTCTAAAGTTTCCATCAATTTTATTCTCATCTTTCTGAATCATGTGTTTGCACATTATTGTGAATCAAACCCTTTATAGCAAACGAAAATTAACTGACCCTAATGAGATTTGAATTACAGATCTCCAAGGTTGAAATTTTGAATCATAAGAAATTTAAAAATATTCTCGAACGGAGGAGGGGAATTTACTTAGCAACTAGTTAATGAGTAACACGTGCTTACGATTGAACAAATTTTTTAAAGGTAACGACGAGGGACTTAAAGAGAGGATGCTGTACCTGAGCATCAAGCCACAAAAAGCTTGATGGCATGTGACTAAGATTGAAAATGAAAATGAGGCTTTGGAGCAGAGCATCATGTGTAATAATAGAGGCCAAAGTCAACACTCAGAATTTCAATTTTCCATTGTACCATGATGCGGCTCCATGATATTGTTGATCTGACATCACCATTGCCGGGGAAAAGTCTTCATATACTGTAACTTGCAATTCATTGTGTGATTCAAAACAAAACCTAAAACCCCACCCTCTCCCCTTCCTCTGTTTCCTTTGAAAATACTCCATTCTTTGCTACATGAGCAAAAAAATGTAACCAACAAAATATTCATATCCTGTCAATGTATCTTTCATGGTACATAGGTAACCCAACAAGTGCATTTGATACCCGCAGGATGTCGGTCTCAAGTAGTATAATACGATTTATTAAACTGTACTCTTAACTGTTACCAAAAATATACACAAAAGTTATTTTGAAATTATCTACATATTATGTTTCAAATTTCATATCATTCGCATATTGCAAATACATGGGCCACCTGATCTTATTTCAAAACTTTTTATTGTACGAATTAGATGATGAAGTTTAAACAATTCTATTGCACAATGCAAAGTAACCTCACTTTTCTAAATTCATCTACATTAATGAAAAATATGATTTGATACTAAATCTTTAAACTTTTTTTTTTATATTTCTCCTTTTCGATCATTTCGTAACTCCTTACTTCCTCATTAAAGTGAGATATAATAATAAAATTTCACACTCATTACTCATAGCAAAAGATTTTATGAACCCAACCAAATCATACTTTATAGTGCTATAAATTCTAATGAACCAAAAGAATTGACTAATAATTTTGTCATAATTAAACAATAAGTTTAATGATTGTTAATAATCCTGGTTGAGAGATCTAAATGTGTTGGTGCCCAAAACACACTACTATCTTACGCAATGATATGTGTCAACCTTTATGATTCACACTGAATAAATGTTTTTGAAGTGCCGGCAGAAGTGGATGATGTGTGGGTACCATAAAGAAATATATGCGAAAAAAAAAAAAGATCACATAATTTATTCACATATAGGGTGAGTTTGGTATAAAGATAAAAATATAAATTTTTATTATTTTTTTATTTTTATATCAAATATAAACTTTCTTTTTTTAGATTCCACTGTAATATATTTTTATAGTGCACTAGAATGAGTCAGCCTCATACAAGAAGATAAAGATGATTTTTGTTTGTAATAAAAATTTTTTAACATAACGTAGATAATAGTAACATACTATGCTTTGGTAAAACTATTTTCTAACATAACGTAAATTCCATAATTTGCTTTGGTTTACCATCTCACCAAAAAAAAAAAATTCTTACCATTATTGTAATTCTAATTAATTTTTTGTCTGATCACCCAAAGCCGTTCCAATTCTTGATCCCAGCTTTTTGATATTCTATTTGCATGTGTATTTATAGTTTTACTTTCGAGTACAGTACTTAATCCTAATTAATTAAAATCACAAACTGATAAAAGTTGCTGAGCATGTGCACCCCACGCATACACACCATTATCTTTCCTTTTTGTTTTTCATGGTGATTGGTGAACAAAGCCGAAGCCACA
Source organism: Castanospermum australe (assembly GCA_019955255.1). NCBI lineage: Eukaryota > Viridiplantae > Streptophyta > Magnoliopsida > Fabales > Fabaceae > Castanospermum > Castanospermum australe. The sequence continues at coordinate 284,938 of NSJW01000826.1, forward strand.
TAAAAAGCTGCATAATTAACTGATTAGATATACACCAATTACCCCTTTTTGTAATAAATTCAACCAATTATCTTTTGCCAAATGCCAATGCTTTGTTTGACACATGCTCCTTCCACGCAGCATGAAGGACCCAGCCTTTCTCTCTTAAAATCCATCTATCCTTTTCTCTTCTTTTATTCATTCTCATTTCTTTTTAATGCTTTGTAGGGTCATTTGCTCTCCACGCTCTGCAAACATAGAAACTTTCCCCCACCTCCCACCCACCTCTCCAAAACGCCATAATATCATCCTTAGCCTCCTTCACTCTCTCTGTCTCTCTGCAGTCTCCATGGACACCAAAAGGCTCAGCCCAGAACCCCAAACGCTGTCACCGAGTAGAAGCGGGAGACGAAGAAGCAGTGAATGCAATTCACCCGAATTCGAGTTCTGGATGCTCCGAAACCCGTCTTTCCCACAGCCGAACCTCCTCTCCGCCGATGAACTCTTCGTCGATGGGGTCCTCCTGCCCCTCCATCTTCTCTCCGCCGTTAACAAATCCGACCTACCAGACGAAACTCCGCTGCCAGACCCGGAAAGTACCAACTCAGAACAACCCGTTCGAGACCCGGAGCCCGACTTATCACCGCCCATAACCGAGTCTACCTCCGCCACGTTCTCGGGGTCCAAGCGGTGGAAAGACATTTTCAGGAAGAGCGACAAGAAAAACTCGGAAAACAACAATCCAGAGGAGAAAGAGAAAGAGAAAGGGAAGAAGAAAGAAAGAAAAAGCCGAAGCGGTGCCAGTTCGGCAGAGTTAAACATCAATATATGGCCTTTCTCGCGGAGTAGGTCCGCCGGGAATGCTGTTACCAGACCCAAATTGTTCCCCGGAGCTCCGGGAACCCGGAAGGTCAACAGCGCGCCGTGCTCGCGGAGCAATTCTGCCGGAGAGTCCAAGTCCAGGAAGTGGCCTAGTAGCCCGGGTCGGGCAGGGGTCCATTTAGGACGGAGCAGCCCGGTTTGGCAGGTTCGTCGTGGAGGCTCCACCTCGAAGAACTCAGAACCACTGGCTCTGAACGCCGAGAAGGGGTCGAAAAGAGAAACCCCCCCGAGTCGCCGGAGTAAAGTTGCCTCCTCCACCGGTGGCGGCAGCGCAAAAGCCAAGGTTTTGAATTTGAATGTTCCCATGTGCATTGGTTATAGACACCACTTGAGCTGTAGAAGCAACGAGAACAGTGCCATTGGTGTCAGTGGCGCCACCAACGGCGACGCTAATGTCCGTGGCAATAACGGTGGAGGTAACCATGGTGGTGATGGTAATGTTGGGGGAAGTGGGGGTAATCTTTTCAATCTGCGCAGCCTCTTCACCAAGAAAAGCGTAGTAGCCTCTCACTAGTGTAAATTTTTAACTACGGCTCACGTTATATAATTATTTACTACTACTTTTTTCTTCTTTTTGAAATTTCCTCCCTTTAAATTAACTTTTTGGCTTTTATTTTTGTTTTCTTATACAGAAAGCTATAAGTTTATCTTTTAAATACCGGTGTTTGAATGTGACCGAAAAAGTATCTGTTTCTGACTTACAGATTAGGATGATATCCTTTTATGCTCTTCCTCGTGTAATCTGAAATGCTTTATCAGAATGTATTTACTAAATTATTCGTTCTTTCTCTTTCTCTCTTTTTGCAAGTGGGCCTATATCATCTGTGACTTGCAGTCCCTGTTTTAGCTGCAATTTTTTTTTTTTTTGGCTGTCTTTTATGATTCTGGTTACAGTACAGAGGATTAGCTTTCGGGCATTGGGAGTGGAAAGAACAGAGTATGTTCTATAATGCCTAATTGGCTAATCAAACTTTATAATCCTCTAATTCCTTGCTATTAGCTTACTTGTAACCTTTAATTGGATTGCAAGGAAAGTTTGGTACTTGTTTTGAAATATTTTTATCTATAGTTTAGTTCTGTTCAAAGCTTTTACTGAAGGATCATTGTTGAAAGAAATGAAGGCTCTTTACAGAGGCAGGCTGCAACTTCTTCAGCTTCTTTGCTGTCATGCGTGGTATGACATAAAAGCACCTTTTAAATTGCATTTATAAATGGCGTTTTAATTATTCTCTTGTAAATTGTAATGGGTGGTTCTGACATTGTTACTGGAACAGAATTGATTCTTTTCTTGGTAACTTGATATTCAAATACTGTGATTCTAGGAAAAGGCTTCTTATCATAATGATGCATACGAAATTTTTAATTAATAATTCAAGGCTGTGTTTGTTTCTGCGTTTAGAGGCTTCAAACGCCAGTTTGTAATATTAAACGGGCTTTTGTTATGAAAACTTTGTTTGGTTATCCGGTGAGATAATATCTCAAACTTGCTTCCATCTCTAAACTCCCGTTTGATGGGAAGCGAAATATTATTGCTTATACGTTCAGAACGTTAAGTAACCTGCAGAAAATCCAGTTGAATGTCAAGTCACGCCTCGTTTGTCCTTTCAATGAGCAAGACTAAAAAACGGAGGGCAAGCCTCCGTCAAACCCTCACAAAAGTAACAAATTTCAATTTAATTTTTTAATGAATAAATAAATAAAATAATTATTTTTTAAATCTTATATTAAATAAATTAGACAAATTATTTTTTTAATCATTAAAGAGATCATTAATAAAATTAAATTAAATAAAAATATAAATAAATAATATAAAATTTAGATCTTTTTTAATAATTAAAGTAATTTTATTAATATTATTTAAATAATTTTAATTCTGACAAAATTATTTTTTAAATATATATTTTTAAATATAAATTATAGTCATATATACTCAATTTTTAACAAAATTAAATTTATAAATTAAATTTGTAAATTTTAATTTAAACACACTCAGAGTCAATTCAATCAATAACTTTATACCGAAAAAAAGAAAATGACTTGTGCCAAAAACAAATTCAATCAATAACTCAAATTTTTGACACGTCCATCTCTCTGTAAGTCTGTAACAGTATCTAATTCAAATTAAAATTAATAAATAATTATATGATTGGATTAATTTATTTTATATTTAAAATAATTTATAATTAAAATTTTATTTAAATAATTTTTTAAAAAATAATTTTTTTTAAACATATTATAAGACTAGAGAATAGAGAATAAAAGAATGCGTTTGCAGATGAAAAATAGTAAAAATGAAGAAATGAAAAGGGTTTTAGCTTTTATTATAAAGTGGAATTCTTTTTGTATTTTTTTTGGCTAAGAAGTATGTTTTTTATATTGTAATTAGGAGGGAGTTTGTGGGTGTTGTCCAATATTTATTACTCATGTCAGTCCAAAAAGCTTTTTTATATTGAATTTGAGTTACTTCGAGTTGACTTAATTTTAACATAACTATATTTTTGTCAGTCCAAATCATTATTTTGATAGGTTGATTAGCCATATTAACATATAAATCATAATTCACTTTCACTGTTTTAATAATAGATTTAACAATTAATAAATATTTTATAAATTTGTTTGAGTATTAATATAAATAAAAAGGCCTTAGGGCAATCTTTGATAAACGATAGGTGAGAAACAACTTCACAGGTTTCTTTTCATGTTTGGAAATATTTTATAAATTTTATAAAATGTGACAAGTGCCTGCATATGAGTTTAATTTACCCCACTTGAATTTTGTTTTGGTAGAATCAACGAATCACTTAACCATTTGTGTCGAATTCATTAGAAAATTTTTTTGTCATTGCAATTCAATTTATTAATGATATTTAAACTTAGTTTCTAAGCAATGTTCCTGTCTTTGAGATGGGGTCAAGTACCGAAAGGTAGCTTTTTGACAAAAACTCTATACGGTTTTTCCATCGTTTGAAAGATGAATCACAGAACAATTTATTGATTGATGAAAAACAACCTTATTTTGATCAATACATGTCAATCACATACTTAGCAAGAGCTTCAAACACGTGGGCACACTTCTTTGGTTTGTTGGGCAGTTAAAGTATTATTTTTTTTAGTATTGATTGTATGAATTTTCTTTTTTTGTTTTGGGGTGGGAGAGAGGACACTTGGCTCCTACCCAGATTCAAATCTTGGGGGTTTGGCTTAGGAAGGAGCCGGGCACTTTGAGGCTGCGAACCTATAATCCAAACCATCTTGTTAGGTCCCCAACTTCTACTATTTGTTTCTGCATTTTTCCTTCATCAATATTTTATTTTAAGTTTTAATATGAGACTGTAAATTAAAGTGCTCTTGTGTTTTATGAACGTTTGAGTATTTCATGCCTTTTTTTGGTCATAATAACTGGGTCGGAAAAGCCCGAAGGGGAGCGAAGGTGTCCAAAGTATTTCAGTTTAAGTCGTTGGACCTTACAAATCTAGGCCTGGCATACCTACAGGCGGGGCTATTTCAAAGCTTGCTATTTTATCATTAAGTCACTGGTGTTTAATAAGAAGAAAATGAAAAGAATAAAAAAAAAATAAAATTTTTTTATACTTTAATTTTAAAATTTTTATATGTTTTATTTTATTTTATTTTTTTAAGCACATTAAACATACACTAATGTTATATTTAGATAAAAGATTAAGAAAAAAAAATATAGAAAGAGAGAGGTTTATTATATGCTTCTCTCTAGTTTAAAAATTTTATAAAAGAAGAAAAAAATAAAAAATTTTAAGTAATTATTTAAAATTTTTTTAAATTAATTTTTGTAAATATTTTAAAATTTTTTTATTTTAAAAAAATTTAAAGAATTTAAAATATCTAAACAAAAAAAAAATTTATTAATAAATCTTTAATTTTTTTTCTTTTATTTTAAACTCTTTTATTTTTCTTTTTCTCTACACTCTCAAATATAACTCAAGAGGTATTAGTTACTCATTACAAATCGAAGAACACATCAATTACAGAAAGCCCATTTCTCTCAAGTGCCATCAGGTCCATCACTTCTGGTTAAACCTGGTAAAACCGCCCAGGCCGGCCCATTGGTGCCGGGCTATACTGGTCTTTCTCAAGGGTGAGCTTATAATGGAGATAAACAAACCAAGTCAGCTTACCCAAACAAAAAAAATAAAAATAAAACCAAGTCAACACATATTAAATCAGTTTAAATTGAACCAACTCATTTGATTTATTATTATTTTTGTCAAGCCCAATTCAATTGACAAAAATAATAATTGAAATATTTGAGTCTGCTCTGCAAAAATGGACAGACCCATTCAAAACCAAGTCTTATTTAACATCTCTCTATTTTTGAGACTTCTATTGAAGAATCAGGTTATCAAACTCCTGTATATTCTATATAAAATAAATTTATTTAAATTGTATTAAATAAAACTATTTTAAAGTGTGAAATTATATTTCAAAATTCATTATACACTTCAAAAATGGTTAAAAAAGCAATCAAATGCGAATTTAAATCCCAAAATTAAATTAGATATAAATTCTAATATTTCAATTTGGGGTCAGTGTTGCGGTAAGGTAACACGACACGCCGTTCTCCAGACAACCGGGAAGGGTCGAGAAAGGAGAGGTTTAGCGAACGGGGGTGGGAGTGCTCAGGCTTACAGTCACCGACTTGGACTCGAAGGCTTGAGACTTGAGAGTGGTGTGGACCGTGTGGTATCAATCAGTATCACATTTTCGCATCACGTTTTGTGAAATTGGTTCTTGTTTGTGCTCTGCGGCTGCGGACGCCGACTCTAATGGCGATTCTGCAGCGGCTAGCGAGGACGGCACGGGCATGGCGTTCAGTCTCCTCTTTCCAAACCCTAACTTCTTATTCCTCACGCCGCATTCCCCGATCTTTCTATCGCAGTGCGTTCATCTTTCTTTCTCTCTTACTTTCCCTTTCTGAAATGGCAATTCTCCTCTTCGGATTGATTGTGACGGAATTTCCTTCCAAACAGTTTTATATGCTTCGCTGCATATGTTCACTTCTGCGCTGGTTGTGCTTCTAATGCTATCGAGGGAACCAACATGATTTTCTTTTATTTTTTCCCTTTCGATTATTGTTGTTTGTACTTTATATCCAAAACCAACGATGACATTTTGAAGGTTTCCTGTGATTAATCGCCTTTATTCGGAGCTACTTGTACATTTCGCTTACGAATTATTTATAATTGATTTGTGTAGAATCTGCTTTGTCCTCCGTGTCTGAAGTTTCAAGTTCCAGATTTCTCCCTGAGGCTCAGGGACCGTATACTTTGTTTCCAGCAGTCTTAGCTGGTGTTTTTGGAATTGGTTTGCTACAAACGGCATATGCAGATGCTAATGAGGGTTTAGAAGAAACTGCCAAGAAAGAACGCCAGCGAATTGAGGACTTGCTCAGAAGTAGAGGAATTCGTTATGGCTCTTATCCTCGATTCAGTGTTGCTGTTAAAGGCCAAAAGGTTATCGCACTAATCATTCCATGATTAGCCAGTGGTCGTTCTTTTCCCGCTGATCAAATTTACATCTTAGATGTAATTTAGGTGATTAAATGGGGTGCAACTAGTTTGGTTTGAAGAAATTTGTGATGGGTTCTTTATGGTTTATGGTTCGAATAAATCAGCATCTTTGTGAACTCTGGAAAATGGATACGAAGAATTGTCCTTAACTGCTTTAATTGAAACAAAAGAGACTAAGTTGCTCTTGTAAGTAAACTAGAGGGAGTAAAAGTGCAATGAAGCCTTCTTTTTTTTTTTTTATATTTCGCACAATGCAATACAAATTTTTTTTTTTCTTGTTTGGGCATTGCAAAGAACTGCATCATTTACTGTGTGTTAGTTTATTTGAGGTAGTTTTGATGATGTTCTTTACTGCAATGGAAATCAAACTATAATTGATGGTATCAATTATAGGTCAGTATCAAGTTTGAAATTCCTCCTGCATGTGAAGTTTCACAACTGATTGCAAAACTTACTGCACATCTTGGAGTGAAGGCTGAAGAGCATGGTGGTGGTTCAGACATGTTATTGCGTGCTTGGGACAGGTAGTTCATTCTCAATTTCTGTGATTTAGCGGATGTTTGTGTGCATGGTTATGGCTTATGATACATATTGAATTTTCTCCCTTATAATAGCAGTGTATCTCACTTAATTTAGTTAAAATACTCTATTTCGTCTGAACAATGCAGCACAGTCGCTTGGCAACTTACCCTTACTCATCCATCAAAGCAAAAACATATTGAAGAGAATGATCGATCTTCGACAGATATAAATGCGCATGATGGAGATCTATGCATACTCATATTTCATTCTCTCATTGGCTCAGATAAAGCTGTTAGTCTTTAAGTTTGCATTTTGTATTTGGTTTTCACATTATTGTGCTTTTTGTGTTTTGAGAAAAAACAGTGGATCATTAGAATTTTAATTTCTTTGGCCAATATTGCAGGAAATTGAGTTTATTAAGCAAGGGAGCTTGAATCATGAAGAGCTTGATGCTTTCATCTCTGTTTTACAATTAGCTGGTAACAAGTTGGGACAAAGAAACACCCTGGAAAGAAAGCCAAGAGAAGAGACTGAACAGGCGCCATCTGTAGATAAATCTATTGCAAGTCTTGAGGCCATGGGAGTGAGAATTTATGGACTCAATGAACCCCACATAAGTATATCAAATGGTGAGATATCATGGGACAACATTGCTGGTTATGAGCATCAAAAACGGTATGTAAATCAGATAATCCTGTCTCTATTTTCTGACCAGTTGAATGTCCCATTCAATTTGCAACGAAAATGCTCCACTAACGAAGATTTTTAATTTTGTGGTTTTGATACCTGAGTTGGAAGTGGACCAAACTAAAATAGACATCTAATTCATTTTCCTTTTATCTCTCCTGGAACTTATAAAGTTATAATTATATAACTTGATATGGCCTCAGCTGTACATTATATGCCATATTTCAGCTAAATTTGTTAGGTCATGACATATTTTTATGTTAATTGAGGCATGCAAGTGCTTAGTTGGTGTAAGAATTAGATACTAGTTTGTATTTGAAGAAAGAGAGATTTGTCAGTAGTTCTCAGCAAATTTGATTATCTATATCTGCTTAGTGTGATCTCTATTTCTCATTAGAGAAGTGCCAACTGCAACTTTTTTACTCCTTTTCCTTTTTGTATCATGTTTACCTATGACTAGCTTTGTATTATCTGTTGACACATGTGCTCGGTATGGATTCATTTAACTGCTTACTTTGTAGAGTAATAGAAGATACAATACTATTGGCTTTGCAAAGTCCTGAAGTCTATGATGATATTGCTTGGGGGACTCGTCATAAGTTTGAGTCAAACAGGCCTCGAGCTGTGCTCTTTGAAGGTCCACCAGGTGTGGCATTTAGCCTCTTATATATGTTTTCAATATGATTAAGTACTGGGAAACATTTAGGGCATGTTTAGTTTGGAATAAATTTTCTATTTCTATTTTTTGTTTTTCTTTTTAATTTCATTATGTCAAAAAAATCTAAATTGTTTCACAAAAAAAAAAAAAAGAAAAATGTGGGGGGAAAGATCTGTTCATTAAAGATTATTGTCCCGTAAGGGAAACTGATTTTTGAGTTTGAGGTTGGAAAACAACCACCAACTGTTAATTAACAAGGAATTTTTTTGCAAACATCAAATTATAAACAGCTACACGGAACATGTTTTTCCTTTTTCTTTTTTTTTTACTTTTAGAAAATTTTCTTGAAGGTGTGGAGAATTTTCCATAGGTGTACTTTTGGCAATTGGCATACACAGTGCTCTTGTCTGATATGTTAAAGAGTATGCAACTTTTATGCTGATTTGGATAGAATGGATTTAAAAAGAGAAGGAATTTATTCAAAAACCTCTCTGTTGAGGTATTAGTTTTAAAAATGACAAGGCTTCTTTAGTGGCGGAGCATAAAGGTAGGACAATCTAAGTTTTTAGAGAAAACTTTTATCTTACTGTTTATAAAGCTCTTTTTACATGGTTTGGACATAAATACAATGCAAAGCTGTTTATGCACATTTTCAGTGTAGCTAATATAACTATGATCTTTAAACTACTATTATTTCTTGTATTGGTTTGAGTAGGAAATGGTAACACTGTTCTGATAAAGAATCTGCATCTGTTGAGCTATTTTCTATGAAGTCTAAATCTCAATTTAGTGTGACACGAGAGTTATTATGATAATAATATGATATTTAGTTTTCAATCCTCAAGTTATGCTTGATGTTTGAATGACCCAGTTGTATTGTTCCAGGTACAGGGAAAACTTCTTGTGCTCGTGTTATTGCTAATCAAGCGGTATGCTGCTTTTAAACCCATTACAGCTATTTCCTGCTTAGCTTGATGATTGCATTGGTTTTTGAATATCCTACCGAGTCCTCAGCCAAGGAAAGAAAACAATAAATCAAAGCTATCCTTGAGACACTATTTCAAGGAACTCATGTATGATATAAACTTGTAAGGAACTCTGGATAATCCACTTACATATTACTGTTTTTATTGGTAAGCTGTCACTTATCAGAAAGTAGGGTCTTCTGTTCATCATGGGGATTTGAATGCCTGTTGCTCTCTAAGTTTCGTGATTGTGGTTATTTGCTTCTGCTTTGTATTTTACTTTTGGCCAACAGAATGTTTAACTCTTTATCTTTCACAGCCATGCTATGAGAAAGTTATCCTCATCACCATTAATAAATATGAGGAAGTTTAGGTGCTTCAAGAATTGGCTCATGTGTTGTCTTTGAAAGACTTGGTCTGTGGATGGCGAATTTAATACATCGCAATCACCTTTACAATTATATGCTTGCACTTGTGCTTGCAAGTGGGAGGAAATGGGGGGTGGGTGCTGTGGGACCATCATCTTTTAATAAATTGCAATAGGCTTAACTAAATATCTAAAGCACCATTCGAACTGCACATAAATGTTGGTTCTGTATCTTTGCCTGCTAGTCTGAATAAAAATGCTTTTGGTATAGAGCATGGTTTAATATAGTGGTCCTAGAATGACCTTCAATGTAGTAGAAATTGAATGGGATTAAGCATGAAGGGTTTTTTGTTTTATGCTTGTGTATACAATGAAATGAAATCGGCATATATGACTTGACTTGGCAGGGTGTCCCTTTGCTATATGTGCCACTTGAGGTAGTAATGTCCGAATACTATGGTAAAAGCGAACGCCTTCTAGGGAAAGTGTTTTCACTTGCCAATGGTCTTCCTGATGGTGCTATTATATTTCTGGATGAGGTATTGAAGCAAGAAATGTTGCTGAAGAACAGCTTTGTGCCTCTAATTGATTTTCTATTTTAATTTCTTCACATATTGTTTGTGTTCCTTTTGAGATACAGATTGATTCTTTTGCTGCTGCTCGTGATAGTGAAATGCATGAAGCTACACGTAGAATATTGTCAGTCTTATTGCGACAGGTTAATCTTGTTACCTGCTGCTTTATGCTACACAAAATGGCATGTTATGTATCGAATGCGTTTTGAAATTTTGTGCCGGTGTTTAAGAGTTTTATTTTATAGTGAGAGTTGATGGACTTATTTTCAGCTTATAAGTGCCTTATTGAGCATCATAGACACTCAACAAAATTTTTCACGTGTTTGGATTAGTTCAAGATATGATTTGGTTTTTGATAGAGCCTATTGGTGTCAATTGATCCATCTAGTGGAATAAAGTCTGGTTGTTGTTGTTTGGATTAGTTTATGATAATATTTTACTGGATCCAAGTACGTCATCAATTATATTCATAAGACAGTAAACAGCTTGATAATGATAGCTTATAAGTAGAGTAAGTCCTTGTTATATAAACAATTGTATCAACAACTCATCCAACGTATATGAAAATTGCTGAAAGTTTAAATTTTTATGCAATTTGACTGAAGGGAAGGAACAAATTGTGCAGATAGATGGCTTTGAGCAAGACAAGAAAGTGGTTGTAATTGCTGCCACAAATAGAAAGGAAGACCTTGATCCCGCATTAATCAGGTGAGCTTGAATACAAATTGCTTTGTAGCTTGCAAAGTGTACACAAAGTCAATCATATAAGAATCTTATCCTAACTGTTGTTTCTCTTTCTTCTTGTAGTCGCTTTGATACTATGATTGCTTTTGGCTTACCTGATCATCATAACCGTCAAGAAATAGCAACCAAATATGCAAAGCACCTGTCCAAATCCGAATTAGATGAACTTGCAACAGTTACAGAAGAGTATGTTTGACTAATTTTCAAGTTCCCCGCATCACTTACTGGTTGGGACCTTGGTGATAGTGAAAACCAAAAGGCAGAAAATGGGGAAGTATTTATACGTATATGGTGTCAAAATACATAATCGATTTTCACTTATCCAGTTTTCGCTTTCTTATTTTCACTTCTACCAACCAAGCACATTCTTAATAATGAATTATAGTAACCAGCCCTTTTTCCTAACCTCAACATGTGAATAATTTATATAGTCTTACCTAAATAGTTTTGCACTATTCTATTTTTTATTCCTTAATTGTTCATCGGTTCTCACTGTTACAGTATGTCTGGAAGGGATATTAGAGATGTTTGTCAGCAAGCAGAACGATCCTGGGCATCAAAGGTAAGAATAATTTTATTTTTCAACTTCCAGTCTGTTCTGGGATATTATTTATTTAAAAGCAAGCATCTGTTCATGGTTGGACAGATTATTCGAGGACAAGTATCTAAAGATGGCGAACAAGCGTACCTTCCACCTTTGCAAGAATACATAGAGTGCGCCACGAGTCGGCGGAAGGCGCTGCTTAGTGCTGCTGCAGGCTGGAAGTTCCAAAGGTCTTCCTCCCTCAGGAAAAGAAATGACCTTGATATGGTTTGACAGTGCACAAATGCTTGTTGTCTTTATGAAAAATGTAGGATATAATTTATTTTATTTTCCTCTTTATATCATACTTTATAGCATAGCTGTTTAAATCACGAATAGGAAATTGGAAGGTGTATTTTTTTAATGATGAATTGAATTGAATCATGAATAGTAAAATACAATTGAAAATTAAAAAACTTTAAATTTATGTTCTGCAAAATAATCCATTATCTAATCATTTTTGTTAGAATGTTAGGGTATTCTATGTTAAGTAATATTAGTATGTTAAGTTATATTGTTAGTTCATTGTGGGTGTTATTGGATTGTCTTTGTACTGATTGTATTATATTTGTACTTAACATGAACTGTTAATATATATAAAGGTATAAGGTTAATATTAATATATTCAATGTGTGTTTAGTGAAGTAAATGTTATTATTTAGCTTAGAAAATTTCCAACAATTTTAAATATAATAATTAAATATCAGACATTCTAAGATGATTTTTTTTTTTGGGGGTAAACTATGAGGCAAAAGTCCAACTAACAAGCTATAATATAAGATGATCAAAAGCAACATTACTATAATCTGCCATGAAGGCAACAGACAGAAAAGGAGAGAGCTAAAATAATAAAACCCAGGACGAAAAGCGTGGGCCGTCTTGGGAGTACGCCCACACGAGTTACCCTCCTTGAAAACATACCGTTTTTTTGGGGCAACTACCTGAGAACATGTTGGAGAACTTTATGTCAATTCCTACCCTTAGTCTCCTTCGCGTCCACTTCGAGAGCACAAGGATGGCAAAAATCCACTACGGACTGAACCACAAGCAAAGCACGCTTCAAATCATTTGCTTATTTGTGGACAAAAAAAAAATCATTTGCTTCTTTATGTTTTAAGGTGTGTTTGGAATAATAAAAATTAAAGTTGAATTAAATTAATTTGAGTTATATTAAATTAAATTTAAAATTAATTATTGTGTTTGAAACTTATTATAAAAATTATAATTTGAATTGATTTAAAAATTAAATTTTATGTTAGGAATAAAAAAAATAAGAATTGAATTGATTTTATTTTAAAAATTTATATTTTTATCCTTTCTTTTAATAAACTTTCTCTTATATTTTTAAATAAATGATTAAGGGTAAAATTCACAAAATCTACAACCCCTAATAACATTTTAGGGATTTAGCTTTTTAAAAATGAGATTTCACTTTAAAGGATAAAATAAAGATTTATAATTGTTGATAAAAAAATTAATGATTAAGATCATGATAAAATATATTTATATGTATAACAAATTATAAAATTGTTTAAAATTTATTTTCTTAATTATCTTATCAATAAATCTCAATTTAGAGGAGTCAAATTTACATTTTAGAGTTAGTATTAATGTTTTTATAAATAATAAAATAATTTCTAATAAAAATTTTAGAGATGTCATCAGTATTATTTTGTGCTGTTTGTGTTGCCTAATATAAAATTATTTACGTTATCTAATAATATATTATTATATTATTAAAAGAGTTCAATATTTAAAAGTTGTGTTTAGAATCATTAAAAATGAAATTGATTTGATTTAACTTAAATTAATTTAGTTTAATTAGATTTAAAAATCAATTTTTATGTTTAAATTTTTTTATAAAAAATAAAATTTGATTTAATATACAAATCAAAATTTGTATCTGAAACACTTTAAAGATGATTTAAATTCAATTTGTTTTAGTAATTTATTTTATTATCCTTACTTAAATCAAATAAGTGAATAAATTAATATAAATAAAATTATCAATTGAGTTATAATCAAATCAAATTCATTTAAATTCAACTAAAATTGAATAGATTTTTAAATATAAATAATTTAAATTTAATAAATTTTTAAATCAAATTAATTTTAATATTATAACTTTCTAAATATAAAATTTTATTCATAAATTAAATCAATTCTTAAAATTTATTATTTCAAACTCAGTCAAAAAGTTAAATTTAACTCTATAATAAAAAAGTAAAATTCAATAAATAAAAAATATTTTTACATTAAAAATAAATCGAAATTAGATTCATAACGTGCGGGCAATATACAGAAGACAGATCAAAATTGCACTTCTCTACGCGCTTCTGATGAGCGTGGTGGATAATAAGATTAAGGTATTCGCGAAGAGAGACGAGATATTGTCTTTTCTCTCTCTCGCGAGGTCTGAACGCAGAAATCAATGGCGTCGCGGGACAAGAAAGCATCAAAGCCCTCGACCAGTCGAGCTGGCAGAATCCGCACGCTCTCCGATCTGAACCGGCCATCGGCCGACTCCGACAGCGACTCCGACGGGCCTCAGGAGTATTACACCGGCGGCGAGAAGAGGTTTCCTCGCTAATCCCTCCATTCTATTTTCTTTTCTCTTCTTTCTCGCTACTTCTCTCTTTTTTCAACTTGTAAAAAACCCAATTTTCCGAATTTTTTTTTCAATGTTTCTTTTATTCTATTGTAATGGGTAGTCGCGTAGAGCAATTTATCGTTCTTCTGTTTCGTCTTTTTTCCCATTTTCAAATTTTCAATGCCTTTGTTCGAAGAATACGATGGACGTGCTAGGAGGAAGATCACGTGACTGTTTTCTTCAATGAAAGCTGGTTCTTTTAATTCAGTTATGCTTAAGTAGTTTGAGTTACATATACATTCCATCATTCTATTGCAGCTGGGAGGTACTGGCGTGTGCGTTTCCTGTGAACTGGTTGAGTAATCGAGGGTAATCTTGAAGGAAAAAAACCCAAAAAAAAAAGGTGGGGGTTGAGGTGGAAACTTGGTGCTTGGCATGGAAAGACAATTCTGATACAAATAGGTCGTGATGAGTAGGGAACTTGTTTGGAATACATGAATTAACACGTAGGAAGCCATTAGATTGGGGTTAATTATAATTTGGTATGAGATTGGCATCTTCATGGTTTTTTTTTCTTGGTGATAATAAATTACTAGCTTTGTGTTTTATGGCTATGTTATTGCTTTATGCCAAATCATTCTGTTTTCATAGGAATTTTACATTGCAATTGATCTCCTGGTTGTTGGGTCCGTATTTTAGCAATTCTGACAACTTTTAGTTCTCACCCTCATGATATAACTTGACATGCAATCATGCATTAATATGTTCCGTAGTCCTTACCAATTATTACTGTTTCAATGATGAGATATAACTTAAATCAAGCTGGTATATGGCCAGTCAGTACCAGGTTGAATTATGGGAACAGGTTTTTGGAATCATTAAAAACTGTAGCATGATTAATGTATAACTGAAATGAGAGCTACAATTAGTACTGGTATGCTAGGTTTGTCTTCTCATGATTTGGTGCCATTATTGTTCTGTTTATCTTCTTATGAGTATACTGTGACTGTTTTGATTGTGACGAACTGACTATTGATAATTTCTTCCCCCCTTTTGCTGTTGCACATGGAACTTTAGGTTTACTTGATTGATGTTCCATTATCCTGCCAACTTGCATGCTGCCTTGATATAGCAGAAAATCTTTATCAATTAGAGATTAGTGATCAGATTTCAGGTTATTCTTTTTGTAAATCTGTCATTAGAAGCATGCTTTTACAGTTTTACACTTTTTCTTATGCCAAATGCTTTTAGATTTTACTCAAAATCATTTATGGGTGAAAACGTTTGAAAACTTACCTTAAGGCATTAAAAGTGGTAAAATATGCTTTTGATAAGCACTTTTACACTATTACTTTTAAGCTATTTTGGTTGAAATTTGGGCTAGTTTTTCTTGTATAGGCATTGGGCCCTGGAAAACTCATTCAGATCCAGCCCAACTTGACAAAAGATGGGAGTAAAATGATGTGTTCTGTTCATTTTCTGATTTCCTTGTGTATTCACAAGCATTATTTGCTCTTCCGGAGTTATATCACAATGCTTCTGTATTGTCAGAACTTTTTGAAGTCTATAATGACTTACGTAAAGCTTTATGTTATGACTTTAAGCATTGTGCATGTGATTGTTTAAGCTATTTTATGTTCACAAAATTTGAACTTATCAGACTACATAGCTTAATTTTGACCTTGAAACTATAGCTATGAATAGTTATATATCTATATTTTTTGAAGGATATTTATATACAGTATGTAAAATATTCCCTTTTATGCTTTACTTTGCTAGAACCTCTAGAACTTTTGAGTGAAATCTCACTTTTGACTACCTTGATTAGAATTGTTTGTATTTTGGATATCAAAAGTTGGCTTCAAAGGGTGTATACTCTTGTTGATAAAATGAGATTAGTACATCTGTAATCATTATTTCTAAACTCTAAATTTAATACATCAAGATTTACAGATAAACACATTTACCATCAGTTGGTAACTTGGTTTTATGATTAGGGACTTTTCTATTAATTATTTAACAATTGTACATTATATCTCCAGTGGAATGCTTGTCCAGGATCCTTCAAAGGGAAATGACGTGGATGCAATCTTTAATCAAGCAAGGCAACTTGGAGCTGTAGAAAGGCCTCTTGATCAACTTCAGGAGCCACCAAGGTTGACTAGCTTTACTGGAACTGGCAGGTTACTCTCAGGGGAAACTGTACAGTCCGCTTCTCAGCAACCTGAGGCTGTTGTTCACAACATTGTTTTTTGGAGTAATGGTTTCACTGTAAATGATGGACCTTTGAGGAGTTTGGATGATCCTGAAAATGCATCGTTTTTAGAGGTAACTGCATTTAAGTTTCTGATTCCATAAATAGATTGGAGGGGGAAAATATTTGAAGTAATGAGGTTGCTTATGGCCCAAACAAAAGGAAGTCGTGCTGGGTATTAGAAGATTGAGAGTTTTGTGAGCATCATTCAGGGAGCAATGGGATATTTCGATAAGTTTTGCTTATAACTTTACTTACTTCAAACTGTCATTTAATTCTCTTTGAAGTCCAGCATATTTGTTATTTCTGAAAGTTATTTTCATTATCTCATCAGGAGACTAAGTCAGTATGTCTCAGATGCCTGTTTGGGCCACTATTAGTGAATTTTCTATTACTTTCCTTTTGTTTACATCAATGTTTTTTATTGTGTTCAATGATATTTGCTTTTTGAATGAAGAGCATAAAAAAATCTGAGTGTCCGAAAGAGCTTGAACCTGCAGATAGGAGGTCATCTGTTAATGTTAACCTCGTAAGGAGGAACGAGAAGTATCCTGTGAGTTCTGTTTTGAGTTCTTTGGTTTGTGTCTATTCAATTTATTGTCTGTTAGCTTCAGAGCTTTTGAAGATTCACATTTTGAAATGCAATCCAAGTCTTTTGTTTATGCATAATACTTATATCTGGAATCATGTATGTTCAATGTATAAATTAGAAGTGCATTTTGTCACATTTGCAGGAACCCGAAAAGCACCATGTTCCATTTCAGGGTTTGGGAAGAACTCTAGGAAGCAGCTCTACTTCAGTGGCACCTGAGCCAACTGTTACCCCAACACCTCTCAACACTGCTCCAACCCCTTCTGCAGGCCTGGTAGTTGATCAATCATTGCCATCAACCTCAATACAACTTAGGTTAGCTGATGGAACCCGCTTGATATCACATTTTAATTATCACCACACAATCAACGACATCCGTGCCTTCATTGATGCATCTAGACCTGGGGGTGTGCGTAATTATCAACTTCAGATGATGGGCTTTCCCCCAAAGCTTCTTGCTGATGAAACTCAGACTATAGAGCAGGCAGGACTGGCAAATTCAGTTGTCATCCAGAAATTCTAGCAAACTGCACGAAGACTGCAGCTTCGTGGTCATTACTAGCTTAAAAGCTGTGTTAAAGTGAACCGGTTTTCTCTGCATATCAGGGTTTTCATAGTGACAGTTTTATTGAGGGCTTCTAGACGTGAGGTGCTGTCATTAACAAAAACAAAATGAAACCCGAAGGGGGGGGGGGGGCTCATATTTTCATCTTGTCACTGAAGCTTTTTATTCTATTGCTCTAGGATCAGTTGGATGGCTTAGCTTTGACCTAATTCTTGTGTTTGGAGCAGGGTATGATAATTGTGTTATGTTTCTTTACTAGCTGGGCCTTAAGACCGAATTTGATATATCTTGAGCACATTGTTGAAATGTAGGTTATTCCAAAAATCTGTGAGTCTTTGAATATGTGCTAAGTAGTGTGGATATAGATCTTCTAAATAAACTAGGCTGCACCGTATGTTACTTAGGCTGTAGAAGCATACCCCTTAAACGAGGGGAAGGGAAAGAACATACTGGGTTGCTATGAATCTAGTGTGCTAGTGGTGAGGGAAACCTTAAGTAGATCCTGACACTACTTTAAAGAGAATATAGGAAGAAGTACAACTGAATCATTAGATAAAATTCATTGCACAAGGTTTAACACAAAAAAAATAAAATCCATGACCTGTGAAGTACTGGCATCCGAAATTAAAGCCCGTGGTTTATCTTTTTTTTTTTAGCACCTCGAGGGTCAACTTGGTATGCCAGAAAAATAGGATAGAATATTACTCACAATTGTCAGAAGTTCATAAGTATAAATGTAGCTATGCATGTGTTTGACAGAAAAAAAGTTGGGGCCGCGTAAATTCGTAAACAACAACGTGCATGGTTATGTTCAGATATGACAAAGTTGTATAAGAGGCATTACTAATGGTGCATTTACCAATTTATGCGAGTTACATATCGAAATGTTACTTGGAACTGTTTTGTACGTTGGCGTTTTAATGTGTGTTTATAAGATTTCTTGTATTTTGAATGCTTAAATGTAGAATGATTAAAATTTCTTGATTCACATGTATTTTATCTGTTTTGAAATATTTTTAGTTATTATAAAGGAAATCTTTAATCTTTTTGAGTTTTTTTTTGGTGAGGTATCTTTTTTAAATTTAAAATTGTGTGTTTGAATTAATTTATGTTATATTCAAAATAATTTAAAATTAAAATTTTGCTTAAAAAAATTTCTTAAAAATAATCAATTATCAAATATGTATGTAAGACGTTTCCACATTGAAATAAAAGCATTAGAAAGTGCGTCTACATTTCAATAAAAGCCATACTTTAAAAAGATATCATAATCAAGAAGGGTCTAAATGATTGTTTTGTATTTATATATTGGAAGGTAAAAAATGAAGAAAAAAACTGCCCGCAAGAAGATCTTAATGGAGATGACGAAAAGAATTATTCCAAATTACGAGCATCTGCTGCTCATTGATGAAACCTGCTTATCTATTTTCGTCGTGTGGCATAGAGAGGCATTTTAATTGAGTTCACGAATATTTATTAATAGAGTTATGTCAATTAGTGTTCTATTAAAGGAATAGTAAGTAAGGAGAGAAACTCTCTTCACTATGTGTATAATAATAATCAACAAGGTAAAGAATCAATTCCATCAAAAAAGGTATAGAATCAATTATATATGAACTGATTTTGTATATTATTTAAAGTTTAATTTTAATTTATTGTTAGTATAAAATTTTTTATATTATCACATAATCTACAACATTATAAAATGCTTAACATTTTAAGTAATTATTGTCATAATTAAATTATTTTAATAGTATCATTAATGTGTCAATATATAACTAAATAATAGTGTAAATAATTTTTAGACTGTGAATCAAAATTATTCTTAATTATACAACAAATTATATATTTTATCTTGTAATATCTTTATTAACTATCTAACAAATCAACTTTTAATTGAATAGTAATAAGTAGATTAGGAGCATTTTTGTCATTTAAAACAACACAATAGAGAATAACATATTTTAATATATATTAAATGGTTTTTATTTAATTAATATTTTCATTGATAGTAAACATTTTTATTTTTTTAATTCATAATCAGATTTTTTTAACATTTCACTCACATATTAATATGCATTTAAAAAGTTTACTGCTGTAGACAACTGTTTGAAGTGACACGCTTCCAAAGATTGGCTTACCTAATTAATTTTATGCTCACACTTTATCATGACTTAATTTAATTCTTGAGTTTTTTTGTTAATATATTATCTATAAATATTTCTATAAATGTTACAATAAACTTAGGGGCATGCGCCTTAGATTGATATTAACTTTTTCTTCAATCTAAATTTTTTTATAAAAAATTAATAATATAAAAATTTTATAATAATAATGACTTAAAATTAAATTTTTATATTAAATATTTTTTCTTTTTTTGTGATATTATATTAAATATTTCTTAACAAGAATAGTATGAAAATGTTGTTATTATATTTTTATTTTTAATTAGAACAAATTTTAAGTTGAGAGAAATTGATTCACCCCAATTTAAAATTAAGACATACTCTTAAATTTATTGAAGACCTATAATAATACTTATATATGTTATTATATTTATCATTGTTAGAATTGAATTCCTTTAAAATAAAAAATTTACTTTACAAAGAACAAAAATAAAGAATTATAATGAGAAAAATTAATAAAGTGTATTAATCCCTCTCCACAATAAATGCTGAGAAGGGGTGCCACCGTGTCAGACTGCCCGAGAAATTCAAAGCATTCAGAGGGCAGGGTTACTCCTCACCACACCAACTTTCCACGCATCTTATAAGTATAAAATTCATGAATTTTATTTGTATTAAATTGAATTACTATATGTTACTCCTCTCTCTCTCTGAATTTCCTAGGTAGCGAACCTCGATGTTGTATCTTATAGTCCCCATGGCGGATAATTCCCACTTCACCCAATGAACAACAACTATGTGGGTCAATCGTTTGTCCATGCCAATCGTGTTTCGTCACCACTCGCTGGGTTCTTTTTTCTTGTTTATTTATTTTCTAAACTTTTTTTTCTTCCTTTTTTTTAGAAAAATAAATTCCAATTTCTCTTCAAATGTGGCAAACTAATTCTCCTTTTTTTTTTCTTGGTCTTCAACT
Organism: Castanospermum australe; assembly: GCA_019955255.1. Classification (NCBI taxonomy): domain Eukaryota; kingdom Viridiplantae; phylum Streptophyta; class Magnoliopsida; order Fabales; family Fabaceae; genus Castanospermum; species Castanospermum australe. The sequence goes on from NSJW01000826.1 coordinate 305,543, forward strand.
AATTCTCGTTCATTACCATGAAATTTCTAGTTTTTCGTCCCACTAGGCCACAATCCCCAACCAGCTTCACTCTAGTTTTGTTCTATTGGTAATGTTTTGGGCCCCAAATATGCTATCGTACCCCTTTGCGGACTGCTAGTCCAATTCCATTCTTAGTGGCATGACATGACTTGTACGAGACAAGAGAAGTAAAACATACAAGCATGTTGCAGCCATACAAGTTACAACAACAAATGGCATTCCATGTGGAAGTAATTATGAAAAACCAACCATAATTAAGCTCAGTTACGATTACGAATCCCTTACGCCTCCCTCCCCTCCAACAATACACAGATTAGCATTTCAATGCGGAACAAATTAAGACACAGTCATGTCGTGGAACAATATCTAATCACCACTATCTTATCTTAGCACCTAAAAGAAGATCTCGAAGAAAAAGAGCCATTCCATTTGGCGAAAAGCAGCTAAATATGCTTATGAGACAAAAAAAAGAAGCAAGATTTGCTTTTAATGTTTGGAAAATTGCGAGCTAAAGACACAGTGAAGAAACATCTATTATATCTCGCATCCAACTTTTGCAACTAGTAAGGTGCCATCTGACTTGCTAAGTGAGAGATCAAGTTAACCACAAGAAGATATAGCTCGCGTTGGTGGTGGAGGGCACCAACATGTGGGGGCTTCCCCCCTTGGCTTGTGTGGCGCACAGATGATGTGCAACTGCAAAGGGGAGCTTGGACCCGCCACTCCTTATTGCTGATTTATTCTTCTATCAAACAGGTGTCGTCCAACAAGAGAAATTTTGTGGTTAATTAATAGTGATAGGATTGCTCTCATTGGTGGAGAATCCTATTGTTTGGACTTTGGCCAACATCAACTTTTGAAGCCTCCTTCTTAAGTTTCTTGTCTTCTCTCTGAAATGGGTCTGGTAAACTATTTCCATCCTCTGCTCTAACTTAGTGATTAGTATATATTATATTATATAGAGAGATTTTTAGTGAAATTTTAATATGAAATGAAAGTACATAACGTTCAAGTACCATAGTAGTTTTTTTTGGTACAACCGAGAAAAATATGTCAAAAAACTAAAAGCAGAGATCGGGCTGGAACCATCTTCCTGGGGAGATTATGTTATGCAGCAAAAGGAGAAAAAGTGGAGAAGGAATAGACCCACATCATAGCAGCCCAACATGCTACAACAGGACGCCTTTGGTTTTTGTTTTTAGTCCTTTTCCCCCCTATTTGCCACAAGTTCATTATGATTTGAATGTAAATGTTGACTCCTTATATAATCAAACCATAATCAGTCTACAAAGAAGGAAAAGCTAATGATATCTATTAGCATAAAGGTAAATGCCAATGATAACTTTGGGATAGTAATATCAATCGGATAATATCACCAAAGCTTCGAAGTTGATGTCAAATTTAAACTATTTCTTTGAATGGACTCCACGTAGTTAACACCACCAATCAAAGCTGCTTGCCTCCTTAAAGCCTCTTATAACAGTGCTAATGGCCATCTTTTGGCTGTTCCTAAGCATGTACTATGTAATAATCATTGATTGATTTACCCAAAAAGAAGTTTAGTAAATGTCCTTTTCCTTTTTGACGCAGAGCGGAGTCATTTACCATCCGGCATCTGCATGGCTTGGCTTTCTTTTTACAACAATGTGCCAGAGCCGCGTGGAGCCAAGTGTGTGGGCAAGCCCTAATTGATTTCTGTAACTATACTCAAGTGGTATCAATAATTTTTACGCTGTTTTATAATAGTGAATAACTAACGTTTCGCCAGCTAATAACTTGCTATTCTCACTTAAAAAATGTTATGATAATTTAATTTTAAATTATATATAAAAAAACTCAAAATAACTAGTTATTAGTAGATGAAGTTACTACTTACCATATACAAGCTCAAATTTCATACTTTTGATGACTAAATAACATTATTGTTTTTTTTATATTATACCTTGTATTATTGTATTAAGTTTTTTTGGAACTATTTGATTCTAAATTTAAATTTTATTAAAGTCATTTAATCTCCACTTTAACTTACTTTTCTCCTTTCCACATCCAACTATTCATAAATTTCAACAATAGTACATAAGAAAATGAGTGAATCAAAATGTTGTTCATTGTTGGTTTAGTTTTAAAAAGCTGTTTATTGGTTTAAAGTAAAATTAGTATCAACAATAACAATAATAATAATAATTTTGTCTCAAACTTTTATTTATTAACTCAATAGGTTTATATAGTAGTTAAAGATGTGTGATTTTTTACTTTGACTAGACAAATTAATTATGTTAAATGCACGGTGCTCCTATAAAATTGTCATGAGAAAGACTTAGTATTAATCGATGCAAAAGCTTATCCAAAAAAATTATTACCTTGAAAAAAAATGACACTCATTTTTTATTTAACAATGACAAATTAAAATAACATAAAAGACAAGGGCAATAATCCAGCATTAAAAGATGAAATAACAAGTATCCAGTCCAAATATTATTTCTTGTATTTGTCTGTAATTAATATAATGTATACATAATTTAATTCGGTTTGCATAATAATTTGGTTTGACCACCTAAACAGCGAATCAAATAGCATCTATTTTTTTTTCCTTTTGGTTGTTAACTAGCAACTAAGTTATTATAAGCTAGCAAGTCAAATTGTATAATAAAATAACTTAATCGCGCTATATATGATTTGATTCATTTTGACTGGTATTATTAGTTTCATTCGAAAATTTGAAAATCCCCGCGAAGAAGCTCATGCAAAGTTCACTTTATTGAATTTAAGTGAACTCAAAGCTGATTCCCTCATTCTCTTCGATTTCTGCCCTCTTATCCCCTTACCATTTAGTTCATTTTTAAAAAACCACCTAAACAATTAACCAAACCATGCAAAAAAAAAAGAAGTTGAAACAACCCAAATTGTATCGTAAAAATTAAAATAGCTTAACTACCCTGTAATTTAATATTTTTTAACTGTTATAATTAATACAAAATTTTTGTACATCTCCAACTGGCCCAAACAAGCTCATGCAAAGTTCACTTTATTGAATTTAGGTGAATCCGAAGTCTATTTCTTCATTTTCTTCGATTTCAATTCAAAGTTGGTTTGGGAATATATTGTCTCTCATTTCCTTTTTTTTTTACATTTATTCAATTTTCCAAATTATAATGAAATGTGTTTAAATATACCCTTACAATCAACACTACAAAATTAATTTTAATAACTGAGATTCGATAATTTTTGTAAAAATATCCCAACAATTATACATCAAAAGTAATTTTACTTTGTAATATTTAAATACATTTAAGTCAATTTTTTTACATTAATTATTTTAAGTTAAGTATAATCAAAATAGACACTTGGCAACCTAAGGAAACCCATTATAAGAAGATTATAATCACTTGCGTTGATTTGTATTATTATTGTAAACTTTTTTATTTTGATGCTGTACATATTCTCGGAAAGTTTTAACTTCTGAGCTACTCAATACAACAGAAATGTCTAGACTCAAAACACAATGGGATGGGTTTAAAATTGCATGCTTTGGTTTTTTAATTCTTAAATCTTCGTAAAGGTTATAATCATTGACTGCCACAGCACGGATAATAGTTAACAAAGGTCGAGACTTGTGAACAAATTTGCCGCCACGGCGTTGGTTAACGTTTCTTCTCGTTGTTCTCATCCTTCTGCTATTTAATTTTATTAATTTAAAAGCAATGTTTTTTTCTTTTTTTTTTTATGTCAATCATGCAAAGCTGTCGATAGACGTGACGTAAAGTGAGAGAACGGGGAATATGAATAAAAAGCAGATAAAATTAAAAAAAAAAGAGAAAAGGAAAAAGTTGGGTTGGTAAAGGCCTAGGGTTGCTGTCTCCCCTCCACAATATGCCCTCGAGGACCTCACACCTTCCACCAGTGACGTCTCTCGACTTTACGTTGCTTTTCCTTCTTACGCTGTATGAAACTATTATTACCGAAAAAGAATATGAAAATATTACGAGGAAGAAAAAACACAAATTCTAAGTCTATGAATATGCATGCAGGTCTACTAGCATTGTGTAAAAGTAATTCATTTATTTATTTTTCTCATAATATAAACTATTCTTTTTTATTTTTTTGCTGTGAATAATATAAACTATTCACGCTCAAGGACATAAGGAAGATGGTTTGATCCACGATATTCTAAACTCTCAAAACATCGGTAAATTTTTTTTATAATTTTATATTTAATTATATAAAAAAATTAATCTTTAAGTCTGTTTAAAATAAAATTTCTAACCCTACACTACTCTACTCATACTCCCTTCTTCTATCCTAATCTCCTAATTTTCCAAATCCTAAACTCTAACTAAAACGCATCCAGTCAATAATGACCGTAAAGCTCCTATTTGCCACACTTTAGATGGACCATATATTTTATTTTTGAACAATATTATTTCAATCTCTTCTGTTTCTATCTTTTATTGTTTAGATATATATAATAACAAGATAGTATATGTTACATCGTGAATAAAAGAGAATGGGTGAGATTCAATCTTCTATTAGAACTTTTTGATAGAATAAAAACTTTTTTACGATAAGTACATATTTAGGTGGGTATATGTACAAACAAACCGAATTCTTAATAGTTGAAACAAGTTTTTATTTGTTTTTTAATTATTTTGACGTTAACATCAATTTTTAAACATAATTTTAACATTAAAATATTGTATACTAATTTTACTTATGTTTTAAATATAATTTTTTTTAATATAAATCATTTCACCGAATTCAGTTCATTCAAACTGGGTTAACATTCAAAATTAAATTTTTAAAATCATATCTAAACATACATTAACCAGTTAAGATTATTATGTACCACTATTCTTAATTCTTATAAATAAATAAATTAATTAATAAATATTGTTTGTCCATACTCCTTAGCTTGTTAAATCAATCTGGGTTCTTAAACGAAGAGAATCGATCGATTCTGTACGAAAAAAATCTGTCAGGAGATTTAGGACCCACTGATTGGATTGATCGTCAAGGGCTAATGTGTGTCAAGGCAAACTAGTACTTTGATTTGTCCCTACTTTCAATCCTTCACGAAGGGGACACAGTTGGCTTTCCACCCTGTTTTTTAAATATTACAACCCATTCATTAGTGGGTTTGGTTTGAGGTGCATCTTGCAGTTTGTCACGATCCCTTCATTTACGTTAAATTGGGAACTTTTACTTATATTCCTGCTTATCATTAATTTGAGCATGCGTTTTTGCCTTCCACACTTTAAAAAATATGAATATCGTGCAGATTTCCTGATGAAGATGACCAAACATGCATGTTAATTATTGTTTTTTATTTGACTGAGGAACGTGATGATCGATAAATTAGCCATATATACCACAGTATGCACCATAATTTTGTTGTAATTTAGAGAAAAATTTACTAAGCTTGTTCATTAGTTACTTTTTCGGCACGGGAAATTTACATAGTCGGACCATAGTTTAATATTAATTATGATGAACAGTTTCAATAGAGTGGCAAAGATGGATATATGAATTATGATAAATCAATCGACTAAATCAAACCCATTATTGATGAACATGAAAAAAAAATTATGTCACAGTGCAATATTTTTATGGAAAATACAGTTACAAGAAATATTTTACAGAAACTTGACTTGATAAATAATCTGTGATCCAACTACGTGCATATATAATAATGTGAGTTTTCGTCTAAAAAGTAAGTTTAAATTAGCTTTAAATTCAAACGAAGTTTAAGACTATCGTTATTTTTATATTTTTAAGCAATTTTTTTCCCTAAAAAGAGTATAATTTTGTTATTAATATTTTATTTTTGATTTCTGTTTTCACACAACTATTTTAATTAATTAATTCAAAGATTTTCATTAAGAATTATCCCCCGTGCGTTTAAATACAAAATTTATTTTATTTTTAAACATTCATAATGATTGCCATTTAATTTTTTTTTTGTAAGCTTTAATTGACATTTTAATAAAGCCATGTATTTGCAAGCAATGAGAAACTAAGGCTTATGCATTTTACTGTTAAAACTGTGAATGATGATATTAGTGGCACCGTCACAAACCCCAATCAGTTTATGGGAAAGGCCAAAATAAAAATGTTATTTTTATACTTTTTTTCAGATATTTATATTAAATGATAATAAAAAAATAGATAATTTTTTTTTCATTATTTTTTTCTTTTTTATTATGAAAAGTAAGTGTATGGATGAAGTGTAAAAATATAATAATTGTTAAGGAAATAGAGGTTCCCAATCTATATATCACAACCTTTCTCTGGCATTTTGCAATAAAAAAGTACTGATCAATGTCTACCGTGCAAGGTCACAACATTGCCTAAGGTGCAGTTGTTACGTGAAAGCAGTAAGATCGAAAACTTGGGGCTTTGCCTGGTAAAGGTCAGTGCATGGAATGCTTTCTTTAATGCAGACATGTTTTTGATCAGTTGCACATGAATCTTTCCATGACACTTGGGAAAGGAAGATGACATGGATTGCGGTATGATTTTTGTCTTTGCCAGTCGAACTGTATGGCTATGTCGCAATGGTTAATTTAATATATGGCAGTGTGAGCAACTCATAAGAGTGATCTTTTTGTTCCCGTTATTCCTAAGTCCAGGAGAAGCTCAATCATTATCATATGTTTTTCGTGAAGGAATAGTCGAGCTTTCAAGGGATGTTGAAAAGGAAAGAACAACTTGTTGGATATGGAATCCACCGAGTCACAATATATTGAGTTAAGATGGCTTTGAGAATCTTATGAGCAAGTGGTGATTGAAGCAGATTCCATGGTAGTGATAAACCTAGCCAAAATGGGATACAATACTACTCATCTCCATGCCTGTATGGTTGACACTTGACAGCATCAAAGAGCCCCTTTGCATGCAATGTCAGGTTCAACTAATTCACACAGAGAAGGGAATCGCCTTGATGGTAGTTTGGCTAACTTTGGACACACCTTTCAAACTGAGATCAAGACATTCACTGAGACACCTCAATAGTGCGCGGAGACTTAACTGGAGGATATGATAATATTCTGTATTAGCTTGTGCTGTACTTAAGCCGCTTTATGTATTAAAACAAAAAAAAAGAACTAAATGCTTAATTGAAAAATAAACTAATTGACTCAGTTTATGTGTGTGTGTGTGTGTGTGTATAATGCACATCACAACTAGTAAAGCCTCGACATCATGATCCAATGCTTGAAGCTGCATATAGGAAGTTTAATTTCCTTCACTAGTATATATTTTATAGTCTTGAAAAGGAGCTGCGGTAACAGTTAAGTAAGATACAGAGATTACCAGGGATACCTCTAACTAACAAAATCTATGAGTGTAACCTTGCAAGTCATGAGTGCACAATATAGAGGTAGGGTAGGTCATAGAAAGTAAAATCTTATGTAATGATATTCATACACATTTTTTTAGACACTTATCCTTAAGGCAGAGAGATAAGGAGAATGTGATTGAAATGTGAGTTTTCCTTTCCCTTTTTTTTTTTTCCTTTTAACTATAAAACTAAAAGACGGGTAAAAAAGAGAATGTAAAAAAATGTTGGAACAATATTTTTGTATTATATAATAGTGTATACAAGAATTAACTTGACAAGTCAACGTGGGCATGCACTTGCCCACACTTCAGTCAAAGGTGGCTTCGCCGCAGCTGCGCCCAAGGCTCTTGCGTCGACGAGGATGTTGTCGCGGATCGCTAAAGAGGCATCGGTGAGGGTACACGTTGAGCAGGTTGCGGAAGATGGCCAAGAACACGGCTTGCAAGGCGATCCAAGGCGCGCTGTTGATGCTAATTAATTAGGAGCCTTGTTGGTGTTATATATGGTCCAAATTAGCCATGATATCAACAACGCTCCTAGTAATAGTACCATCCGTTTAAATTAAAAAGACATTTCAACCTCTAGTGCAGATTCGTGAACACCAGTCAAGGCAACATCAATCAAAATTAGCTACGTAGATTTTTTAAAAAGAAAAAAGAAAGAAGAAAAATTACTAGGTAGAATAGAATGAATAGAATTTAAAATTTTACAAGAAAAATATTTAAGTGATGTCAATTAAATATGAATACTAATTATCTATACTATTAAAAGTCACCCTTTTCCGTGATCTCTCACTTAATTTAAAAAACAAATAAAAAAGACCTACTGAAATTAGATCTCACATATCCTCAATCACTCTATATGTTCATTACCTCTACCCACTTCTAACTTATACCAGAATTTATTTAAAACTATATATTTAAATAAAATTTAATGTTTCACTCACACTTGCCGCTGCAAGTATATTATATTTTGATGTTGGATCTTCGCCACAACGTGACTTAAAATTAAAAGTGATATGTACTTAGACTAAGCAAGAAAAAGAAAAGTCTATTTTAAGTTAAAAATATATATACACTATTTTAATTGGTGCTACAATACGAACAAAGAAACAAAACAGGAAGAGAGACAGAGAATCCTGAGACCAGTCTGAAGTGGCCTTTCATTCATGGCGAGACGAAGTGACGAACCGTGGAGATTCCTACACATAGCCAGCAGCTGCAACGCTGAACTGGTAATATCATTGATAAGAATATAGGCTATTGCCAGAGGACATACGTTGCTTTCTCGATCGTTTCTGATGCCGAAGTAGTAGACGTAGAAGTTCAAGAAGTGCACATACGTTCCAATTTTAAATTTAATACATATTATAAATGTTCACAACGAAACTAAATTGCTTTAAATTTAAAAAATCAAATCAAATAATTAAAAATCAAATAAAATTAATTAATTTAAATTATGTTTAATATTATTTTTATAAAATTCTATCAATTCAATTTAATTTAAGTATTTCACTTATGAAAATTGATTGTTTTAGTTTAACTAAATTAAATTAAATCAAGTTTATATATATATATATATATTTATAAATTACATATTTAATTAGATAATTAAATTTTAATTTATAATTATTTTTATAAAAATATTTAGACAAATTTTATTGTTTATATTTATTTAATAATACTTATTTTTTGGTAAATATATTAATAATCAGATTATAAAAAAAAGGTATTAATTTGTTTTAAAAAATATTTATTAAAAATTAATTAAATTGAATCAGATTAATTAATTATATGTTCAATTTTTAAATAAAAGTAATCAATTAATTCATAATATAAAAAGTTAAGTAATTTAATCTTAATAATTTTTTAAAATTAAATTAAATTAAGCATATATTTCATAATTAATTATTTATAAAATTTTTAATAAAATATTAATTATAAATTATTTTATATATAAAATAAATTAATCCAAACGTAACCTGATGCATATATAAAAGAAGAAAGAAAACTAAAGAGTAAAATCCGGGTGCGGGGGACAATGGGAAGAGACAATGCGTACGTAACCTGACGGAGCTGCTTTCACTACGGTATTTTACGGGAAGTGATGCTACTCTACACCTTCATTATGGATGAGGGTGAGGGATATAGAACCTACGTATGGTGCTAGACTCTAGAGAGAGAATCAAACAGAGAGAGGAAGAGACATTCGGACTGTCCCACTAACTTTACCAGCTTTTTTACTTAGCTGCAGACGCGCTTTTTTCTATGGTAAAATATATCGTATTAGATGCCTGGACAGGGACTAAATAGTACAGTAAGTGACAGAAAGAGAAGCTGTCATCATTCAAGTGTTCAACGGTAGAATACAGCATTTGAGCTTCTCAGTCGTAGAAAATTAGCAGGAGTACAGTTAAAAGTTAAATTACACAAAATTCCTCTTTTGAAGGTAAATAACAAGAACCAGTTCAAGAGGTGAATGTTGGGTTGGATCTGAAAAATTAAATACCTAATGTTTTGTCAAATATTACTCCTTTCTTGCATTTGAGATTTTATGAAGATTTAGAATGACCGAGGTGATGGTTCTTTTTAGTTGGGGGCAACAAGATGAGGACAACCAAGGTGAGAGAATATAAAATGAGTGGATGGATTGCCATCAAAGACCCGTAGTAAGAAGAAAGTAGAGTAGAACGAGAGACAGAGATAGAGAGAAGGTTGATTCCGTGCCCCATAAACTTATCTATTTCTTCCTCCATCCATCGTCAGTGTTGGTGGGTGACTTGTTGCTCTTCCTCGATTTGATCGTTCCTTCGTATCTCTCATAACAAATAGTCTCTCTCTCTCTCTCCTGCTTTTCCATGCCAGTAATGGCAGCGTGTCAGTGGCGGTGCAGGAACAGAGGGGGAGAGTTTTCATTGGGAAGGTAAAAGCCTTTCTTTGCACCAGTGCCTCGAGCATTTTCATGATACCCAGTGGCCCGGCCTCCCTTCTTCCATAACTCGAGTTTATCGCTCTCTGTGTGCCCCGCGAGCGCTGTGCTGCTTCTTCCCCTTCCAATCTCACTAATAAGTCTCACCAAGTGTAAGCAGAGAGTAGTTTATTTATAGCCTGCAAGAGTTAATACTCAAATGGGCGGAAAGAAAGATTAACACCCATTTTCCAAAGAAAATCTGTGCAGGCTTTGCCAGACAAGCCAAGTGGGAAAATCTCTACTACTTCATGTAACTGACCATAACTACAGCCACCGCTATCACTATTTAGGATTTTCTGTAAAAAGCCTGAAACTTTTAGCATAAAACCCGGGAGAGCCCGGAAAGACAACCATATTCAGAGCAAAAGGACTTAATAAAATAGAGAGAGAGAGAGAGAATAAGAGAAGGGTCTTTATGTATTAGCGTAGTGAATTGAAGTAGTGAGCTGCAGAAGTAGGCAAAAAGAATAAGACATTGAATGTGTGTATGCGAACAAGTGAGCGAGGGAGTGAGCAGGCAATGGAGGGTAGTTCTAATGGCACTTCTTGTTTGATGGCTTTTGGAGAGAACGGTAGTGGGCTATGTCCAATGATGATGATGCCCTTAGTGACTTCTCATCATGGTGGTCAACATCCAATAAATCCTAATCTTAATAATACTAATGCGAATACAAACAGTCTCTTCCTTCCCGTGCCTTGCACTGATGATCGCGACCCAAACCGCAAGAACAGTGGCAGCTCCTCTATCATGCTCGAGAATAACCACAACACCAACAACAACAACAACACTGGGTTAGGGTGTTATATCATGGAGAGCGACCACAACAACAACAACAATGGAAGCTCTTCCTCTTCTTCTGCTGTCAGGGCCAAGATCATGGCCCATCCTCACTATCACCGTCTCTTGGCAGCCTACGTCAACTGTCAAAAGGTGAGAAAGAAGAAAAAAGTTTAATTTTGACTCAACTTCTGATACCCATTAACCCAACTCTCAAAAGCAGACAAATTTAACACCCAGTGGTTGAAAATGATACTTAATTTATTTCTGCATACTCCCCTTCTTTGGCAAGTTCCGATCTGGGTTGCGTAGCATTTGTACTGTGAACTGTGGAGTCGTTTCTTTTTATCAATATCATATTCGTGACAAATATGTTCCCCCGTAAGAGAAAAGAAAAAAAAGAGTGGGCGAAGAAGTCAAAACCCTTTGAAGCAGAGATGATAAAGACAGTTCTTACAAGTCTGTCTAACCAGTTTGCTTCATGGAAATCATCATATTTTCTCATGATATATAGTTTGTGCACCTGGCAGATTGGAGCCCCGCCTGAAGTGGTGTTAAGGTTAGAAGAAGCATGTGCATCCGCTGTGACAATGGCAGGCAACGCAGCTGGATCAGCGTGCATCGGTGAAGATCCGGCGCTGGACCAGTTCATGGAGGCTTACTGTGAGATGCTGACCAAATATGAGCAAGAACTCTCGAAACCCTTCAAGGAAGCCATGCTCTTCCTTCATAGGATCGAGTGCCAGTTCAAATCTCTTACAATTTCCTCTTCGGACTTTGGTGATGAACTCTTTCTCTCTCTTCGCTTTCTTCTCAAAATATTTTTAGATTTTAAACTTTAATCTTGATCGTTTGGTATTTGATGTTAGATTAATTGACTATCCATGGATGTCTGTGTTTCCAGGAATTAGGTTTTGTTAAGTTTGAAAAGAACTTGTTCTTAAATTGAAGTTTATCTTTTTAACTTAAAAAATATTTTTCTTAATGTTTGGGTGATGTTTTCTTTCTCAATGATTTTTATTTTGCTAGCCTTTTCTTTGTATAAGAAAGTTTTGAATGCTAGCAACGGTGCCCTTGCTCAAACCGTGTTTTTTTCTGTCAAAATGTTGATGATGGAGTGGTACATATCTGTGACTCTCTTCTCGGTGTTAGTGCAATGAATGAACTGTTGTTGGTTTCTTATAAATTCTTCATTTCCTGTGTGCCCGATATTGACATATTTTATCTGTTTTTGGGGAAATACAAGACTTTAACCAAATAGCCTTGTCTATGTATTTCCCCAATTGATGTTTACCGCGACGCTCTGGTTTCGCCGGTTTGGCATCTTTGATATAATGAAAGATTCTAACTTGGAATGAATCCGAAGATGGAGGAACTGGCAGCTGGTTTGTGAATCTAGGTTTTGTAAATAATCTAGGGTTTCTTCAGAATTAGTGCCCAGGACTGGTAATTGCGATGTTGGTTAGATGCATAATTTTCTCTCTAATTGGAAATGCAAAATGCAGACGAAAGAGTGGCTGCAAAGAGCCGAAGTCCATTGGGACAAGTGCAGGAGTTATTCAGGAATTAAACGAGTTATAACAGTGAATTTAAGAACTAGAAAAATCTAAAATGTTACATGAAGTTTGTGGACGAGCAGATTTCTCTTTGCATTTTACCAAACGTGATCTTTAGTTTTTCATTATCATTTTGTTGTATGGACCAATGGATGAACTTGCAAAAACTACCCTACTCTATGTGGTTAGAATCTGTTTGTAATTTGTATAATTATAGAACTAGTACGTATTGTCATTATTCTGCATATATTTGTGTCTGCAGGTGCAGATGCATATTGTCATACTCGTTAGAATTGTGTTCATGATCTTATGATACTAATTTACTTGCATGTCTTTAACTGGAAATGGATAGACAGTATCATATCTAAATGGCGCTATTTGTTGATTGAAATCTACAATTGAATGTGACAACCATCAATACGGGTCAAACTTTACAGCTCTAGTGTTAATGACTATGATGAAAATAAGTAGGAGCTTATCGCATACTGCCTTGGATATATAAATAACCAAGCTTTTAGTGAATCAATGTTCTCGCGCTTCCAACTATGTATGGGCCAAAAGAAGTAGTGTTTTTCCGGTGACTGATGTGAAGTTTACAAGATTCTATTTGAGGAAAGAAACCAATTTAATGGAGCAGATCATTATGTTCTTGTTCCCCCAGCCTTTTTTGTAGTTTATCATAAGTTGGTATATCAATTTTGGAAGAGTCTCTTTGTATCTATTGTATAATGTGTTTTCTTGCCCTTCAAACTTAACAAAATGATTTCTCAATAAAACAGATTGTTCTGGATAGAGGGTATCTCCCTAAGTAATTCCTTTTCTAGCTAGTTATTTAGCAATTATGCTTATTAATGGAATTAAATTACTGTTATCGTTGTTCTTAATTTCTTGATGTTTTAATTGCTGTTTATTTAAATTCTTCCATGACTAATGGCAATGCCTTTTGCTATCGATCTCTTCAAGAACATACTAATTATGACTGCATTAAGACTAAAATATGTGATCTCAGATAAATAGTTACCATGAGTTCTGGGCAATCATTGATCATGAATTTATGAACTCTTGAAGTAAACTAATTTGTACCTTCTTTCTCTTATTAAAATAGGTCTCCCCTGGTTGTCATTTCTGCATAGAAAGGAGCTCCCTTAGGCATGACTAGGTCTATGTGTATCAATAAAGTAACCCTACATAAGTTATTTTGGTGAAGTAGACATTCACATATGAAGAGTATACTTTTCTTCCCTAACTTTGTCGGGTCTGAAGAAAAATGGGGTGTCTACTATCTCGGTCTAGATGCATGGAGCCACCGTGTTGACTGAGAATAAGGTTCTATGGACATCAGACCCTTTACCCTATGCAGCAATTTAAGAACTAACTTTCATTGTGGTGAATCAATTATTTCCGAATGATTGCAAGTTGTACTAGTAGTTATCCTTCATCTAATCATAACCCGCAGTGTTATCAAAGTCAGTCCTAAACAGTATTAATGATGTAGTAGCTTGGGTGTGTAAACTAAACATACATGCTAGTTTCAACTAGTTGAAATAGTGGTGGCACTAATTGTTTGAAATGGAGAGTTGCTACATTCATTCGCCTTATTGACTAATTTGATGTTGTAATCATTCTTTATGGAGAAATGAAAGGTGGAGGAAGTGCACGTTGTCTATGGCTTCGTACTTATTCTCGGTCTGAATATGAATATTTATGTTTGCTTTTCTGTATTTTTTTTTAAGAGTTGACTAGATTGTAATTCACAGGTAGCAATTACTTAAAATTTGTCTAGTTAACGATTCTAAGTTAATGTGACCCTTTCGGGGGAAGGAAAAAAAGTGTTCTTTTCCCTTCCACGAGACATAAATCTTATTGAGTAAAGCCTTATCTTTCTGATGAGATGTCTAAGAACCCCTAACTGCTATTTTTTAATTCATGATCATTCATGCGTGAATTCTAGTTCATACCATAATTGATTCATATGATATGATCATCAGCTTGTAATGAGGCTACTGATAGGAATGGATCATCTGAAGATGATGTTGATCTACACAACATCATAGATCCCCAGGCAGAGGACAGGGAACTAAAGGGTCAGCTTTTGCGCAAGTACAGTGGATACTTAGGCAGTCTGAAGCAAGAATTCATGAAGAAGAGGAAAAAAGGCAAGCTGCCTAAAGAAGCAAGGCAACAATTACTTGAATGGTGGAGCAGACATTACAAATGGCCTTACCCATCTGTATGTTGCATCCATAACCTGATCTTTGGAGGGATTCTTTTTGATAATAATAAAGAACAATATTACTGCAGCTTTTAACACAAGTGAATAATTTTCAAGGTTGAAATGATAATTTTATGCATTAACAGGAATCACAGAAGCTGGCTCTTGCAGAGTCAACAGGTCTGGATCAGAAGCAAATTAACAACTGGTTTATTAATCAAAGGAAACGGCACTGGAAGCCTTCAGAGGACATGCAGTTTGTGGTGGTGGATCCAAGCCATCCACACTATTACATGGACAATGTTCTGGGCAATCCCTTTCCCATGGATCTCTCCCACACAATGCTCTAGAATAGAAAATATGTTGGTGCTTGTGCTCTGATAGACTCTAGTGTGTCAAATTGCAAGGCATTCATAAACTCGTGATGTCACTTAAAACCTTATAATTGTAATGTATTAATATGCGTGTAGAGATCAAGCAGTCTATGTAATCTCACATAATTAGATATACACGAGTACCTCGGTGTTACACTGCTAGTTTTTAGATGGACTTCAATAACTATATGTGGAGCATTTCTTGAAGGATAATATTCATGGATGAATAACATTCCAAAAGTTTTAATCTATTGATCCGTCATTCCGCGTTTTTATCTCATGCATTCTTTTGACAATGAAATCTAGGTTACATTTGGATTTTCTTCATGCATGGCGCAAAACGTACCATTTCTATGATGTGCCTGAGCCTCAAAATGAAGTTCCCTTGTAAAGGGAAATTAGGTATTTATTCACGATGAGTTATCAAGAAATTCAAAACTTTAATTTCAGAATTAATAATAATAATAATAAATATTTCATAACATATTAAACTGATTAAAGTATTTTTATCTGCGAGTAATTTATAGATAGAAATCGCATTCTCTAAAATGAAGAAGATACTTTCAAAAATAAAATATAAATAGATAACTACTTATGAAAAAATTAAAATTAAAATTTTAATAAATTTATAATTTATTATTCTTGTATTTTATTAAATTTTAAATTATTAATTTTTTAACTGATAATTTTAAATTGCATTTTGCTCCGTAAAGTACAAAATTTATCAACGTTGTAGTACTGTACCCTTTTGTTCTATTTTTCTGTGAGCTTTAATACTTAGTTTGAAGCTTTTTTTGTTTCTTAGAATATATTTTTTCTGGAGTATGATCGTGCGCCAAAGTGAGATCACTCTCAAACTTAAAAAATAATTGATTTAAGGGAAGAAGTTATATTATTTTATTTAAAATGCCAAGGAAGAGGATTCCAGGAATTTTAAAGACGAGATATAGTTCCTTGGTCTCATTAAAATCAATCTGTTTCACTAACAAAATAAAAATCAATCTGTATAACAATATTGTGAAAGTGGGAATCGGCAGAACTTTGAAATATAAGCTTAATTAAAAAATTTTCAATTACACAAATATCTCTAAAAAGTGACTCATGTTACTCGGCTTCTTGATATGAAACTTATATGTGACTAAATGTCTATTTATTTTAGATTATTTAAAATTTTTAATTTGTACATATTATAAAATTTAATTTATAAGCACAATGTCAAGTATTGAGTTTATTATGAACTCGAGCTGTGGTAACAAAACTCCCCAAGTACTACATATATATACACACTCGCACAAAAGATTTGTTTTTATTTTCATTCACTACCATCTTATTCTTAAATAAATGTTAAAATCAACTCTAAATTCTCAGAGGCAGGAGAAAGAAAAGGAATTTGATTTCCACCATGTTATATTGTCTTTTCCTTCTTCCGTTTATAAGTTAAGAGTATGCTTTGTACTAAGGATCACAAAAGAATAGCGTAGAAGAGTAGTCTCTTATAACAAATAAACTAAATTTAAGTATAATTTAAAATTTATTTATTAAACAAGTCAAACGCAAGAATAAGTGTGTGGATTGGCTCATTCTCGTTGGAATTCATTAAAGATTTAACTCTACTTCGTTAGTTAACTGAGTCAATGAGTTAATGTGAAATAAGGCTAACATTTGACTAAACTTTTAAAATAATAAATAAATTCTTGTTTAAGAGAAAAGTATATAATTTTATTGATAAATTTTAAAATACTTTTTCTTCCCTCATAACAAAGGCACCTATGGGCATTTATAATACAAGAATAGTAATTCTAATTAAAATATGAAATCCTAATCAAATCATAATCAAATAAGAAATTCTAAAAAAAAAATAACTAATTTAAATATAAAATTTTTAAATATAAAAAAAGATAAAATCTTAAAGATAACGAATGATCTCATTATTCTTAATTATTATAAAAATTTTAAATTATTTAAATAATATCTAAATATAAATTTCTAAATGACTACAATTAAAATTAATATCTATTATTTTATATCATGACGATACTTTAGAAATTCTTCGGCTAGATATCCTACGTCATTAACACTTATTTTAATTTTGAAATCTCACATAAATTTATCTATTAATATTATATGATTATCTCAAGCTCAACTAATTAAGGTCCTTTTCTTAATAAACAGATTTGGATCATCTGGGTGCACTTTATTCTAAAATACAAATGATAACCACTAATGAAAAAAATTAAGAAAATGAAATGTAACAAATTCATAATTTATTATTTATATATTTCTATTCTAAATATTTAAACCATTAATTTTTTAATTAGTGATGATTAACACAACACTTTATTTTAAAAGATCTTCACCCTTATTAAACATTGGAGGATTAATTAAGCTCGCTTTATCAACGAGTTTTCAAGTTTCCATAAACATATAATGGATGAAAATTTGGTGATGAGCGTGCCACAGTTTGGCTCTAGTTTCTTCTAAGGACAATGTCGTTGTGAGGTTTTCTAATTCAGTGAAGTTTATTTCCTTGTTATCCAAGTCACATTAAAACTTTTAAGTAGGGTGAAACTAAGTTAGATGGCTTGAGAGATTTACGACTTGACATATTTATCGGTTAGGTTAAGTTGAGCTTTTAAAAAACGTATATTTCTCTAAAAAGTTTAGCTGTCTTTAAAAATATCTGTTAAACATGTCAGACAAACCTATTTATATTTATTGTTTTAATTATATTCTATATTCATATATAATTAAATATTTAACATTTATATAATATATTAATTTAATGCAATATAACGTCTTGAGAAATATTATAGCGTCTGTTAATTTTTTATGTAATTATTTCATAAATTAATTAATTATAATTTTATTATAAATATAAATTAATTAATTAAATAAAAAAATAATTTTATAAAATCGTAAAATATGTTTAATTATAATTATAATATTATAATTAATATAAAAAGAATACAACTTTTTATAATTATAAGAAAATATGTTTATATTTCATAATTATGTCTTTTGTCTTTTTGATACAACGTGATAAGAAGATTTGAACTTATAATTTTTTTTTTTATAAATTTTGTTTACCTCTCTGATCTGCGTCATGCCCGTGCGCTGTCCACCCTCCCATCCCCATCCCCTCTCTGGCTCTCTCATCCGGTCACCTGCGTTCTACCGGCCGCCGTCCCCCTCCAGTGCTCGCTCGCCCAGTCCTTTCACATAGGCTGTTGATTTTTCTTAACCTAAACCTGATATTCATTTCCTGGAAGTTTGTAAACACTTTATTTCAAAATTCAGGGGTGTCAGCGGTAGGTTGGCAAAATGTCTGCTTCAAAGAGAAAATACCTTTAGTTTGGCTGCATTTTTCCCCTGCACTATCATGTTTATCCTGAACTGCCACATTCCAAATGTTTGCTTCGATTGTTGAATACGGTCACATCAATTTGGACTAGCAGTGCGATAAATCACATGAATGATTGATTCGTCCTTTGATCAATTTGATTTGGAGGCCGTTGTTTATTGATGTTTAAACTGAAGAGGGACAATAAATTGGATTTGTCACGCTTAATTTTGTTTCGGTTAAAAATTAAAAGATAAAAATTTCAAAGAATTATTCTTATCATTCTGGTTAAAAATTCAAAAAATATGTATAAATAGTATATATATTTTTTTGGTCAACATATAAATAATATATTTATTTTTTAAAAAATAATAGTATAGATAACAAAAAGATCAACTCAAAAAATAATTTTACTTGACTTAGTTTCTTTTTTTTAAAAATTTTTTTTTGTCAACTCAGCTTACTGGACCTAGTTTCTAGTCCATACTTCTTTATCCCAGTTGGCAAGTTCAGTAACCACGTAGCCCAATTATAGACCCCAAATTTCGGCCTAGTCCCAAAGCCCACCACTCTACACCAAGCACATTTGAGGACCAAAACAAAAAAAAACCCAAAGCACACTGACCACCTCAACTCTATTCCTTCTGATGACCCAATTGGGGCTCCCATGTTTGGCCAGGGAGGGCTGAGGCTGTGAAGAAAGAGTGAGAGTCCTCTACACACGCAGAGAAGGGGAAAGAGGATTTGAGGGACTTCACGGCATGCAGCTGAAAAACAGAGACTGTGAGGAAGGTTGAGAGAGAGCGGCACCTGCGGCTAGCAAGGAAGAAGAGGTCTTGCAGAACATCAAATTCTTAGTCATTGATTTTACTGGAGTTCGGGGTAAACTGAGTTCTTCCCCATCTTTTACTCCTGTTCTTTGTCCATTTGTTTTTGAGCTATGAATCTGCACTTCTTTTGGGCTTTTCAGCTCTTTGGTTAGCGTTACACACTCACCCACAGTTCACTTTATAGCACACACAGTCTAGTATTGAGTTGTTGAATTTGAGTTCCATGCGAAGGGGGTTTAGGAGAAATGTTGTTGCTGTGATAGTGACGATTGGATAACTTTTGGGTCTGCTGGATAGTCACGTGATTTTTATTATTTCCATTTAATATTTTCATGTCAGTGGAGTATGGATTGAGATTTGTTCATATTTTGGTGATTTCCTCTATATATATACTGGTTCCCAAATCTGTTCTTGCAATGCTCTGTTTCGGTACTAGGGGTAGAGTTGGGTTCTATTTTTTCGCTCATGTATTTTTTCTCAAACCATGACTCTAAAACCCCGTGAAACATCCTCTGAAATCTCCCTCTTGCTGTAGTTGGATCTATTTGCCAAACTAAAAATAATCCATTTGGACATCGTTGCAACACAAGAGGGGTGGCTTATGTCTCTTTATCTCAATGGGTTGCTGTAATACTTGTTTACACCCTTGTTTATCACATGAGGGACACTCCTATGGGGTATAATTAGATTCTTAATGGAAGGGTACTGTTTGTTGGGTTGATGTTTGAGTAATTCACAGCCAACATTTTAGTGTTGCTTGATTATGTGGTATCTGTTTGATTGTCCATAAAGTGTTTGGCAAAATTGCTGAATCGATAAGCCTCATTGCATAGGCATATATCTTCTTAATTTTATTTTGTTTCAATCTGAGCATGATGTTGATGTTTGAGCTTATTTTTCTGCATTGCTATGTTCATTTCTCAGTATGATATTCATGTTTAGGTTTGCCTCTTGGTATTGATTTGCTGGGCTCCGTGGGCATTAATTCATGTTTGATGCAAAAGTGCTATGCGATGTTGCTGGGAATTTGATATTTCTCTGATGGTGAAATAGTGATATTAGAAATCCATGGTTCTGCTTGCCTTTGATATTTTCCTATTGCTTGTAGTGATAAAATTAAATAATAGTTTATCTTTGATTTCCATAAAATGTCATTTTTTTTAACCAATCACACAAGCGTGTTTAGGGGTTTTGAGGAGTAAATTTCCTTGACTTATTTCAGGATTACTCTGTGATTAATCTATGTCTCAATCCTGTAGGGATTCGTTAATAATTAAATACCTTGCGCTTATGGGTTTTGAGGAGAAAACCTCCATGACCTATTTTGCAATTGCTCTGTGGTTAATCCATGACTCAATCCTATAAGGGTTCGTAAATAATCAAGTCAATCAATCAATCAAGCACTTTAATTTTTAGTTTTAATCATTCTTTACTTTTAATTAAAATTCTTTAACCCCCAACTATTTTTAAAACAAACTATGGGGCTGTAATTCTTCAATTGAGAATGCATAGATACTTCGGGTATGCGAACCTTGTAAATATTTTAATTTAATTCATTGCTTGATATTTTTTAATATTTTAATTCTGTTTATTATTTGCTATTTTGTAAATATTATTTGCTTGATATTTTATAAGTATTTTAATTTAGATCATTGCTAAGTATCTTGTAAATATTTTAATTTAATTCATGGTTTCCCATTTTATAAATATTTGCTGTTTAGGCTTTTAATCCTTTTGCTTAATTTTTGTGGGGTAAAGTAAATATTTAGAGATTATTAATTTGCATAACTAGCTTTAGGATAACCGTATTAAGACGGATGCATCAGGGATATAGTGGGATTAAGTTTTCACTATTCCTTGTGCATAAATCGACTCTTGAACTTGACTCTGTTTTGCAGACTGGTATAATTTTTTTGTAAAGGGTTTTGTCAATTATTTTCTCTACCCAAATAAAAATTGGTGGCAACTCCTAAATTATTTTTATAAATTTTAGTTGCTTCTCTTATCGTGGCGCCCTCCGGATATGCTGTGACAAGTTCTATTGCTCTAATTTATAGAGAGCACAGGATATAACTATAAGATCAGGATGTCCTTGCAGGATCTGGCCAAGCACTGGTGGTTCTTCCTATGTGAATAATCCAATAAAAATTTTCTTACGCCCTTCTGTCTTATTTCTGCTTATTGTGCAATTTGCTGATGTTGAATTTTTCTATGGCTGTTATGCATTAAATGTTATATTACCTTAACTGTTTGACATTAATTAAATGCTCTATCATTGTAAATGCATTGGTTTTTTTTGTTTTTTCCCAATTATCTCTCTTTGCTTACTAGCTACCTTCCTTAAATTTCTTGGATCTTTTCAAAGAAAAACATATAAGAAGGTATGTTGAAAACTGAATTCAGCATCCTTAGTGACGGCAATTTGAGGTGCTGCCAGTATCAAGTTGATCTTTCTTTGTGAGATTTATCACCTGCCCTATAAGAATTCATCATAATTATATGGTTATTGAAGCTATTAATTTTCTTACTACTTCCCCTCCTCCAATTGAATATTTTATTGCTTTCTTTTCCTTTTTCTTGAGGTAATTGTAATTTTTTTTTTTTTGCTAACAGTACTACATTTCTTTTTCCTTTTGAATGGCTATTACTGTGGTAGTGATTAGCCCTTTTAATTATGTCTAAGCAAATTCTGTGCCTTTTAGTATATATTCTCCATTTCCCCTGCCTTTGTTTAATTTTGAACAAAAGAAGGATTTATCTCAGAATTCAAAAGTTCAAATTATATTATCTGCTGTGAAGTTGTTGTGCTCATTCCATTACTTCTATTTCTGTAAAACTATTACCGGTATATCTGTATCAGTTCATTCATTTGCATTTTTTCTTTCATAGAGATACTTCTTTTTGTGCAGAAATAAACTCTCTAGTATAGCTAACAATTCTGGATGTGGTGGAGAATCATTACAAAATATTCTAAATTGGGAAGTAATGGACATTTTTTTTATGTACTTTTGAGAATGGGGGGTTTGTAAAAAGCAATTAATGGTGAGCAGTTGATAGAAAGAGTTCATAGATTGGTTCAGTGCAAATGGGATGTGGGTGTCTCATGTTCTGCTCACATGTAATTGGTGGGTAGCTAGAGTTATTATGTGCAGAAATTGTTCATAAATGTCTTGCCTGGGTAGCCCAAACAAACAGTACTTCATTAATGACTTGTGAATTGTGATTTGCCTTCTTTAATTTTAATTTCAATCCAACTTTAGAAGTTTGCTTCTGGCAGATTTAATTTGTGTGATGGATGATCATCTATTATGTAAGCAACAGCTAACTGGTGGTTAGATTTAAAATAGTTGTGGTTTATAAAAAAAAAAATACCCTAAGGCTTTGTCTCTGTCAAGCTGCTCACTCCTCCGTTGTTGTTTGCGTTTGTCGAGCATTGTACTACTTGCTCTTCCTCTCTACCTTTCAGACATTGTTTGTGGCATTCAGTCCATTTCCTTCTTTGGGTAAAACTTTCTCTGCATTTTTAACTCCTATTTCGCTTTGATAATTTTTCTCAGCTTCCAAAAGCTCTCCTTTTTTCTTTTAACCATTTCTTTAACAATATTGTATATTCCCTTGCTTTTAGATGACCCATCACAGAGCTTGATCAAATCACAGGTTGCTATCTGCTGTCTTATGATGCTGCACGATACTTGTCTCCCATTTCTTTTATCTCATTGGAAAAGCACGAAATTTTATTGCTTTTCTTGAGTGCGAGTGGAAGATAATTGGGAGTGCAATTTTTTTTATTAGTTTGAGGATGCTAAGCTTCTGGAACTTCAAATGGGCAGGTACAAAGCTGCTTGCTGCCATTGGAATACGATATTGTGGCTAAATTCTTATTATAGATTGTTTGCTCAAGTATGGCGGCCTTGATCTCCAGAAGGCTCCTACGTTCTTTTGGGTCCTTGCATTCACTAGGCCGTAACCACGATTCATATAACGTTGGGTTTGCCTCTTTTTATAGATCACATGGTAAGAGGCTCATGTAGTTTATTAACTGTAAGCTGTTGCTTTTTGTCCTCATTTTGATTTTATTATTTTTAAGCTTCACAAATCTATATATATGATTATTTTTCACCTGCAGATATATGCAGCAGTTTATCTGGGGAAAGACTGTTTTCTGCAGAACGTTCTGGCCTTCTCTTGGTACATTGTCATTGCATTTAGTTTTCATTATTCATATGTAACTTCTTTCAGGATGAATATATAATCAATGCTGCTCTCTCTTATGCTGGTTGTTAACTGATTACCATTTTATAATGTAGTATAGTGTATTTGAATGTAGGCCAGGTCAATGATTCGACAGTTTACAACTTCCATTTTAACTCCTGGGCCTAATGAAGGTGCATTTCCCTCTGATTTATTGTCCAAAAAGCCTGTGGCAGCATCTGAGCGTACTATAGGTATGAATGATTATTTGAAACCTTGTACATGAATATTCTGGTGCTTCATTGTTCTTCTACTGATATTTATTTATGACAGGACAGATTATTTGACTGCTAGGCTGAATTCCAATGTTGTTTAGATTATTTAGATATGAGATAAGTTCCATTGTTCCTTGTCTATGATCTAGACTGAATATTTTCCATCTCAGGATTTTTGCACGTGTTTGGTTTTACTTAATTGTTACACTAAAACAGCTTTTCAGTCAAACTAAACTTTTCTGAACACAAAATAAGCTAATTCCAACACACTTTTTTATTTTTATTTTTTTGTTAGTCTTCAAATGAAAAGTTTGAAGATGCTAATTCTCTCCAACTATCATATGCAACTGACAGAATGCATTCTATGCTTTTTACTTGTCAGAACTTACTATATCCTTTCTCTAAGAACATGTATATACCTAAAATTTCAAATGCATGCATTGTGTAACTCCTGTTTCACATTCTCTCTAGTTTTCTCATTTGATCCTGTAACACACAGAATGTAATATTTTATGTGTGCTTAATGATCTGCATCTGCTCAAAGAGTGAAAATGAAATTGTGGCCCAGGTTTAACTTTTATGTCCTCCCTCCTATTCCTAAATTCATGGATTAGACATTTTTCTTATTTGTCGTCTATGTTAGTTAATCAAGTGCTTTCTCTAGTTCCAAACTGCATGTAGGGCCACAACTTTCTGCTTTAATGATGCGTCTGCCAATTTCAAGAATGAGGGTGAAGCAGAGATTTAAGTTCATTATTACAAATCACAGTTTTGAGTGCATCTTTGATTATGTTGTGTGTGTTTTTCACCACCTGCCATCTATGATGTCAACTGTCTAATCTTGATCATGGCAAGAGATGACTGCTGTTTCATTATGTTTCAATAAGATCTAAGAGTGTATTATTAATGTAGTTCATTTTGATGTAGGGCTTTGTCAGGATCTTTTAATTCCAGTGACCAACTTTCATAATGAAGACAAGGGCTTTATGGTTTTAGCTGGAGATGTTTTTGATGTGCCTATTAGGAAGGATATTATTCATCGTGTTGTTAGGTGGCAGCTTGCAAAACGCCAACAGGTAGTGTACTGTTCATAACATTTTGGAATCTAAAGCTTGTTTCTCATTGGACACATGTACTCCGGAGGAAATGCAGTATCTCTTAGTTAGGGTCAAGCGATGTTTATTTATCTACATGGCTGGACAAAATATGGGATGCATTTTGTCATGAAATGCTGGAAATACTCAATCATTGATTTCTTTCGTCACATTTAGTAATGCATTGCAATTGATTGGAGAGGGGTTTGAATAGGGGAGTTGGGGACAAGCATTTGGATTTGGGACAATGACTATGGTTTGGCATTTCTGCTCAGATGTTTTAAGGATGAAATATTTCCATTGATGTTTTATCATTTATTGGTTGAAATGTCTTAATATATTTATGTTTTCTTGCGCTTAGACATGTAATGATATTGGATATATAAATTATCAAGTAGTGTGGATCCAAATTGTTAGCTATGGAAACTTTCCATGAGGATGTTAGGTGGTTGCTAATTGAGTTGGCTAACAGGGAACTCACTCAACAAAAACTATCAGTGAGGTCAGTGGGACTGGGAGAAAGCCTTGGAAGCAAAAGGGACTCGGTAGAGCAAGGCATGGTACACTGCGTGGGCCTCAGGTAGTGGAGCATTCTGCTCATTAATTGTCAGCCTATCTCTCTTCCTCCTTTCTTCAGTTTTTCTGTTCCTTTTTTTTTGGTAAACAACTTTTGTGGCAGATGAAATTAATAAATTTAATGAATGGGTAACAGTTCAGGGGTGGTGCCACCATGCATGGCCCTAAGCCCCGAAGCCATGCTTTCAAACTCAATAAGAAAGTCAGGCGTCTGGGGCTGAAGATTGCTCTGTCAGCTCGTGCAGCAGAAGGAAAGGCAAGTCTCCTTCCCTTCATCCTCCCTCCCCATCATAAAAGAAAGGAAATCCTCTGCTCTACATTCTTTTGTCTTCTTTTCATGTTTTCTCAGTGACATATTCAATTTTTCCTGTGTCTGCTGTGTGAGTTTATGTTTTTTGCTTATAGTCAATAAGG
Organism: Castanospermum australe; assembly: GCA_019955255.1. Lineage (NCBI taxonomy): Eukaryota > Viridiplantae > Streptophyta > Magnoliopsida > Fabales > Fabaceae > Castanospermum > Castanospermum australe. The sequence goes on from NSJW01000826.1 coordinate 331,510, forward strand.
TTTGATTTTTCATTTCAGGAAGGTTTCATTTTTAGTATTTAGAAGTTTACTGTTTAATGGTTTAGCAGCCAAACTGGCAACATACACAATATTCTGATTCCATTAGGGGCTTCTTTGTTATTGATAATATTATCAAAATTTAAGACATTTGTTCAGTGAAGTCCACTGGATAGTTGCTTGTCATTTAATATTTCATATGAATGTTCTCATCCTTAATCTTCTGATTGCCAATCTTATTCTTTTTTACCTCTTGGGCTATAAAATTATAGTTTAATGTCACTGGGTTTCATTTTATCATAAAAAAAATGGCCAACAGATCTTTTCAATGAGTACTGCATGATGCTGAGAAAATAGATAGACAGTAACTTCTCCAAAGAATTCTGGTTGAGAGTAGGGAAAATTTAAATAGGACCGAGAATTAGGGTTCTAGGGTAAGAAACCTCTTTGGATCTGAAAAAATATCATGACTGCTGAAAACAAAGTCGTACGGGCCATTTATACTAGGTTAACTTAACTGTACGTCACTGATTCACTAAGCCTGGCCCAAAATACAAGTCCCCCCTGAACTCAGTTTACTGGTCATTAAAAGGTCACATGCTAGTCATGTGACTACTTGATACGATGAAAACCACATAACAAAACAGAAAGGGAAACAAGGAAATAACTCATGAAACGAAAAGAAAAGGGCGTTGCTCCTGCATCGTCTGTCCTTTCTTCTTGTAAGTTTAGTGGTTCTTTTGGGCATGTAGCCCTGTCCTGATACCATATTCCATAGTTTACAATACCAAAATGCCATATCATGATTCTTGTAGGGTATGTTACATTGTTTGTTCTTGTAGCTCTTTTGTACGCAGGGTGTGCATTGACTTCTTTCATCCTATAAGTATTTTTTTATATTGTTTGTAATCTTTTTTTTTTCCTTGCATTATATGTTAAATAAGAGTTTGTGTAATTAACACTGATATACGGAGAATTGCATTTATACAGCTTCTTGTGTTTGAGGATTTGGAGGTTCCCACACATAAAACCAAGAACATTGTGAATTATGTCAAACAAATGGAGGACACCAAGAAACTTCTGCTTGTAGATGGAGGCCCCATAGATGAAAAGTTAAAATTGGCTACACAAAATCTACATTATGTCAACATACTTCCCTCCATTGTAAGTTGCTATTTTATCCTTGTTGCTTCTATCATATTTTGCATGGAGGTGATAATTTATAGCCGTACATTTTAGATATTTATTCAAGTTTATGCATATGCTTCCAAGAGTTAAAAAATTTACAACATCCAAGCCTTATCCTGCTAGATGGGATCAGCTACATAGATCTATCGATGCCATTGGACTTTATCAAAAACCAAAATTTTTTAATGGTTTTTCCTAAGTGTTTTAGGTATTCCTCTACTTTTTTTTGAAGGTCTTTTTTAGTGGTTTTTCCTAACTTTTTTTAAGGTATTCCTCTACTTTTTTAATTGTACTATCTTTCATTTGATGCATTTTTCTCAGCGGAGCCTCTATTGATCTTCTTCTTACATGACCAAATCACCTCAAGCAAGTGATGTCTTAATCTTCTCTCAATTACTCTTTCCCACAATTTCATAGGGTGGCTCATGAGCTTGATCCCTATGTAGTTTGCACCATTTTGTAGGTCTCCTTTACTTGTAACTAGGTATCAAAGTGATCCTCTTTGCTCATCAGGCATTTTCTTAGGCCGCAGTATCTCATTGAACAACTTAGTAATAGATTATACCTTTCTCCCCTAAACACTTTTGTACTTCAATAGGTGCATTATCCGGTCCAACTACTTTACTATTGTCCATCTTCCGAGGGACTGAAAAACTGTGTAGATGAAAATTATCTGACTTTCTAATATATATCTCTTAATTCATTAAATCATTAGTTACTAATTTATGCAATTCATCCATAAATAAACGAGTTGTGATTAAATGCAGACATGGCACTTCCCGTCTGCATTTTTGTTTTGTTTGCAAGATTCTGGATCCATTTCTTCTCTCTTTCCTCCTTCCTAAATGCATGTGCATCTTTGTGTCAATTATATGTGAAAAAAATTGCTTTCATCTTTTTTTTTTATCAAATAGTAACTTACCAGCCTTCTGATGCTGTTGTTCGAAGTTTCAAGTTACTCTTAAAACAGGCGTGCTTTGAAGGCCTATAATTGAATCATTATGTGGTGAATTTCATGTGCACAAACCAGCTATTGTCGAAGTTTCCTTTCCCTACGTATAATATGTTCGACATTTTTTTGCAGGGCTTGAATGTCTACAGCATTTTGCTGCATGACACATTAGTGATGTCCCGAGATGCTGTTAACAGAATTGTTGAGCGTATGCACACTCCAATTAACCGTTGAGGCAGTAACAATTTTTTGTGCTCCACATCATTTACTCAGAATTTAGGAATGGTATCGCATGCCCCCTTTTTTGTAAAACATAGAGCGATCCGGTAAGAATATCTTTTGTGTGATTTCTAATAAAGTTCAATAAGCTAGGCAAGTTGTGCCATCTTAATTGTGTTAAAGAATTTAGATTGGGAACTTGATGGTCGAATTTTGATGAAGCTAAAGTACAAGCGGTTAGATTTGTCATGGTTTCCAATGGTAGCATCTCTGTTCCCGTCGAAGTTAGATAGACAAATATGCTCGGGCTTGAGTCTCGTTCAAAGTTCTTTGAAATGCAAGCATGCCATTCCCATGCTACGTGCATGAACTTGACCAATACAATTTGTCTGACTTTCAGTGGTTGAACAGACTTTGTTGGCACCAAGTACAGGTGTGGCCGCTCCAAGATGTTAAATCTCGATCATACATGACTCTTTTCTAAGATAAGATCAAACCTTAAACAATGGGTGATTAAAAAGAAATTGTCGGTTGTGAAAACTTTAATTCTTGCTTGCCCATTAGCTTTCTTGTTATTCAGTGATTAATCAATTTTGAACGTTTAAATATAGTTATTATTCCACAATGCGCCATATGAATTTATCAATTCGGGCATGCTCTGCGCTATCACTGCTTCATGCGTTCAAACTCCATAAACCGCCTTTGAATATGTATTTTTCAAACATTCTAGGTCGATTTTCTACGTGTACTTTGTGCTATACATTTTGTTGTATGATCACTATGATGTGACTCGAATTAAATGTCAGCTCAGTATTATATTAATCTAAAATTTTCCCCATGAAGCCAACCTCGCCACCATACATCCCTATGAAAATGGGGGGAAAAATAGCAGGGAAAAAAAAAGAGGAAACAAAAAATAGAGTTTGATGGCATGCATATTGACTTGAAAGGGAAGACGGTAACGGTTCAAAAATTGTAATGTATTATCAAAATATTATACTCAAGAATTGAGATTCGAATTGTTAATCTTTCAGATAAAGTTTGCCTGAGATTCAATCCACTTCTGTTAAGGCTCGGCTAAGCCAACTCTCCTTAGATGCAGGTGTTACAATTTTAATGCATTCAGTATAGTGCTCTTAGAGCATATAAAAACTTATGGAAATGGTTGGATAAAAGCATGCTATTGCTAGATTTGCTTAGAAAGCCAAATTGGAATCTTTGCTCACGTTAACAGTTCGTTTATCTCTGCAAGCATCATTCATAAGACTTTTCACCATCAATTCAAAAGCGAACGTTAAAACCCATCCTAGTTGTTCCTTCGTTGCAAGAATGGCAGAAAGGAAGTTTCTTCCATGGCTTTAACATCACTAGACATTTTCATCTTGGTTTCCATAGCTTAATTGCTTTGAAGAATAACGATCAATAATCTTGGCCTTATTGGAAGCAAGCGTGGTTGCTTTCCATAAAGGTTCTCTGGGTGAAGTGCAACAAGAATTGCCTATTAGAGAAAAATATTCCTTTTAACTTTTTTGCACCACTTTGAACGAAAGTCGTCAGCTATCTTAACCCTTGATTACAAATATTGTAGGCTGATGATGGAAATTTCCTTTTCATGGAAATTTGTTGCAAATAATTTGCTGGCTTTTCTTGTCAATATATTTATATATGAATTACCTTCACTGAAATGAGTGCTTCGTGCCTGGTACTATTAGTCTCATTTGTTCAAAGACAGCTGATCCTGTTCGTAGTTTCTTGCTTAAATTAAGCTGTTTTGAGGTTGAAATACAGAAGAAATACGACGGCTTGCTTTATATGGAGCCACTAGCCAGTGACCATATAGGCTTAAGGACAGAGGCGGAGCTTCCTTATGATAGGAGGAGTCATGGCCCCCCCAACAATTTTACAAAACCTTCTTAATATACAACTTTTTTTTTTTGTTTATATGAGAAAAATATGAGTTTACAAATTATAATTCACAAATTATATAAAATTTGTATCAGTTTTATTCTTCTCAACATTTATATTTACTGAATTTGTGCTTAATTATTCTTAGACTATGTATTTACACATGTACATATCACTTTTACTTTTTATTGAAAAAACACAATAGTCATTATTAGATATATCAGCTTTCTTTTGTTGTTTTATTAGAGACCATATATATTCTTTTATTGTTGTTCTTTATCAAGCATTACAACAAAAATCTCAAAATATAATTAATAATATACACATTTAGTCTATTTTACAAAAATACTCATTCAAAACTTAAAAGATGTTACTTAAAAGATGTTTTGAAGGAGATGCTGAGAATTGTTACATCATTTTTGTGAACATGATACTAATATTCTTGATTTTGTACTGCTTGTTATGTAAGAAAGTAAGTGCCTTCTCATCACTAAAATAATAACATAATACTAGTATATATATATATATATATATATATATATATTTGCAGCACCCTCAAGATTTCAGTTGAAGGACCGCCACTGCTTAACGATGCCAAGACTATTAGAGAAAAACAGAATTCTGCCGAGTGATAGAATGAGATAGGTCCTACAGGGTTGTCCCCTCCAGGATAACTTCTCCTTTTAGTGTTGCTGATATTAAAGAACAAGAGTGTGGGAATAAGGAAAAAAATAAAAAAAGACACTAGTTATTTCCTTTGGAATATCAAAAAATTATCAATATAGCATAATTTTTGTTTATATGAGAAGTGTAGGAACCAACTAAAAAATTTGAGAGAACCAAACATAAGTTATACAAAAATTGTATGCTCTGCTAGCTAAAATTTTGAGCTATTGGGGGACCATAGCCCCTACTGCATTCGTCCCTGCTCAATTGTCAGCTTACATGCTTCGTGTTCAGAGATTTAAAATATTGGTATCTTCAAGCTAACTTATTATGGAAGCATTTTTCCCTTCACCCGTGATATAGATAATACCAATCCAACTATCTTTCAGGTGGCATACAAACATAGAGATATTAGTCGTACTGCTAATTGAAGCACTGTACTCAGATATGAATGAATCCCAGAAATTGCAACTAAACCTAAACTCTAGCATGATTAGTTCAGGATCTTCATAAAAAAGAGATCACTTTTTTTGAAACAATCAAAATAATTCATGGGTCAGGTCACGCAGAAAAAAACAGCTAAGTAGGTAAAAAGAATGGAAAACGCCAAGCGCACTGAACTGTCTCCTGAAGAGAGCAATGAGCAGTGGAAGAGAATCAGGGGGCAGTAGGCCCATCCACATGCATGCATACAATAATAAAACTCACTACAAATAGCATGCACTCCCCTTTGTTAATAAGACTATGTCGGAGAGTTGTTGGAATCCCATCTGTGCTTGCCAACAAATCTTGAGCTCATAAAGTTCCTCAACAGAAATTTTTTTACCATTTTGCATCAAGACCATGATGGCAAATTACATTATTATAAGCATGGCAACTTAAATATACAGCTTATTTCTTAAGTATTAAATTAAATGGCACGCGAAAAATTCCAACACGTAATTACAAATATCTTGAATCTGTTCGGTACATCTTCACAACCTCTTCTTCCTGTGTTTTACAAATTATTTTTTTTTACTGACAACTGCACCACTTTACACAAAATTGCAGAAGACTATAGAGGCTCGGAACATTTAAAACGACATGTCTATGGCCTCATGTTCTGGGGTCTTGTGACCAAAACCAGATTCATCACTGGGTCGCCGTTTAACCACACTTGCTCTTTGCACTAACCGTACCAGTGCTTGCACTACCTCAGACATGGGAGGTCTAAATTCAGGTTCCGGCTGCGTAGAAAACCAAATTCATTAAGAAATAATTATAAGAGTGATGAATGATGATGGACAACACCAGAGAAGTTTACATGCAAGATATTGATCCAACATGCATATCATTATCAGCATTGAATTTGAAAATTTGGAATCCCATACTTAGGGCAGTTTTTGCAACATGACCATTAGCATAAAAGCCAAACTAGAGTGTAGTCACACAAGCCAGATGGATCAAGTTCCAAGAGTGCAGTTAATGGGATAGGTACTAAAATAAGTTGCTAGCCATATATTGTTTTTAGATTGTATCATTCCATAAGTTTTACCTGAACACAAAGGGCAATGATATCAGCAAATCGTGACAGTGACTTTGCCGGATACATGCCATTCAAAGCAGGATCAACCATTTTGGCCAAGGCATCTATATCATGGAGCTGGGGAGTAGCCCACCTCACAAGTGACTGCTCTGATCTAACCCGTGAACTAAAATTACAAAATTTACAAATGAATGTAAGAAGTCATACAGGAAAAGAAGATAATAATCACAGACCAACATTAAAATGATAAACATGAAGATTAATTTCCATCATGTAGGATAGGCTCACCTGTCAAGCGGCTTCCGACCAGTCAATAGCTCCAACATAACCACCCCAAAGCTGTAAACATCGCTTTTTACAGTGTACACACCTGATAATGCAAACTCCGGAGCACTATAACCAAATGAACCAACCATCTGAGTTGAAACCTGTTAGACACAAAGTCAATGAGTTTTTACCAATGCAGCGTGCTAAGTTATACAAATACCATGTCCAGCAGTGCATGAAGGAAATAGAAGCATCTTTCACCAACCTGTCGCTCAGTGTTTGGTGTTAGAGCAGCTAAACCACAGTCAGACAGATGAGGATTGAGCTCCTCATCAAGTAATATATTTGCCGATTTGAAATTTCTATGTACAACAGAAGGCAAACACACTTCATGCAAGTACCTGATAGACAAAGCATATAATTCAAAAAAGAAATTAACCTGACTGTATTATGCTAACTCACCCAACAAAAAACCAAAAATAGACTTGGGAAAAGCGGGGGAGGGGATGGGGTCGCCTGCCAAGGTGGTGCTGAGGAGAGACATAATATGTCATATGTGCATGAAACATACTCTAAAGCTCGGGCTGTGCCAAGTGCAATGCGTACACGGGCATTCCAAGATAAAGCCTTACTGCTATCTTCAGCAAAATGGAGCATGTCATGCAGATTTCCATTTCCTATATACTCATAAACTAGAAGACGTTGCCCATGCTCTGCACAATATCCAACCAGTGTAACAATGTTTGGGTGCCGCAAGCGCGACATATTTGAAATTGCTTCAACAAAGTTGTCTTCCTCCTGTAATGACAGTGCTGAGTTGTCGATCTTCTTAATGGCCATGATCTAAGCACAAACAAAACTTGGAAAGATTAGAACATTGGAATATAAATAAATTTGATATGAAATAGAGAAATTATTTTCTCAAGTTTGAATTTCTAAGGAAATAAAAAAAAATTACCAAAATAGAAAAAGAAAATGAAGAGATAGACAGAGAGAAGAGGGATCATTGTGCAAATGCTGTGTTACTGTCAAGTGCCAAACTATTAGCCTCAATAAATGAATGGGCACTGTGATGCCAAATGATGTTATGACTGTATAAAAGTATGTGCTACAAATGTAGGAACAGAAAAATTAAGAAACTCAAACCAAATGAATGGTTAAAAACAACAGAAGAGGAAAAGGAATCATCGGACAGAACAGGTAGCAAAGGCAAACCATTGGTGAAGAGAAATATCTACAAATCACCATCAATTTCATCTAGCACTAAGTTATGGCAAATGTCATAAAGTCTTGGAACAAATTTCATGAGGCATCAGTAACATTTGGTGCCAAATCAAGCTACACATGAAGCTGCTGTGGGCACATGCATTTGAACGGACAAGTGAACTGAAATTACATTATTATACTCTGGGTCCAGCATGGTTCTTTTCCCACAGGAGTGGTTCAACCAACGGAAGATCCAGCCAGTCCTTTAATAGGTATTTTTTATCTATATAGTATATAAGACTAGTATAAATTCCGAAAATGACAGTAGTAAGGTAGATAACAAATGTAACACTAAAACGCTACCTTCCCATTTGGGAAATCAGCCTTGTAAACTCGACCAAGAGAACCTTCACCAATAAGAAATTCTTGACTAAAGCTATTTGTTGCACTCTGGAGAGAAGCAACTGTGTATGATGTAGCAGTTATAGGGGACTTAATCCGTTTTACAGATCCACTTTTTGCAGGTACCCTCTCAATCATCACATTTTCTGCAGGAGGAGGCTTCAGATCTGTAATAACAGCAGCACTTTTTACCCTCTGCTCTTGCATCTGAGGAGTTACTACAAGTACAAACAAACTGAACTTTTCAGGATACGAATATGAAATCCTTCAGCTCAAGACAATAAAAAAATTATAGGAATTCTGAATGGGAGGAGCATTTTACAGAACAATATCATCAAAAGGATAATGCAAATGAATTTTGTAGAAAAGTAAAGAAAAAAGCCACCATAACAGTTTTAATAGAAGACAGATTTATTGTAAAAACTAACATGATGCAAATGCTCTTTGCATGGGATTTATACTGAAAATGAAGCTCCAAATCCCAATTTCCCTCAGAAAGTCCTTATAAACACCACTACTTTATAACTAACTTTAATGCCTCCAAAATATTAACATTGAACAAAGATTGGGCCAGATTAATGCATATTCCATATTAGACTAGGTTTGACAAAGAAACTGAATTACACAATCAGAAAATATATCTGGAAACATGAAGCTACAGAAAGGGAATTCACCATTAGTAATTCCAGGAGGAAGGCTCCCACTAGAAGTTCTTGAACCTTTTTTCTCCCCTTTTTGCTTTCGGATACAGAAAACAAGAGCAAGTAGTACAATAACAGCCACAAACACTGAACCTAAGCTAATGCCTACAATGGCCCCAACTGTCAAACCCTTATGGCCATCAGAATTTTCATTTTCAGAACCTTGTGCTTTATTATGTGAACCAGATCCAGAATGATGATGATTATTACGAGATCTGCTGGGTGGAGGCGATGTAAAAGGTGGCAGAGGAGGAGCAGGACCATTGTCAAAAGAATTTCCATCATATCTAGTTCATATTTAAAGAGCCACATTAACCAAATTGCTTAAGTTACACAATACACATTACAAAACAGATTGGAATTTCATACAAAAACACTTACATGAAATTATGGATCGAGCTAAGCTCATGTGGTATCCATCCACTGAAATTATTGTTTGCAACATTTCTGGAAAATTATAGAGCAAGATAAGAATCTGACATACAGACAATACATGCCCAAAAGGAGGAGAACTTACAAAGTCTCCAAAGGCAAACCAACAAGAGCATTAAGAACGCCAGTCAACTGATTGTTCTGCAAGAAACTGCAAGATAAGAGTTAAATTAATATGTACTGCAAATTGCAACCAGTTCATCAATTAAAATATCATGTAACATACAGAGAAGAAAGATTGGACAATGAACCAAATGAACCAGGAAGATCCCCAGAAAAGTTATTGAATGATAAATCCCTGCATCATTGAAAACATAGGCAAATATCCATCAAATAGAATCAATCTTAAAACTAGAAATAGCTAGCCAATATAATTATCACAAACAACAAATAACTCTTAAGGTCTAAAGAATTATATGCTTGGAGCATGAAACTCTTTCTCTCACTTTGGAAGGGATTTCTATTGGAGCATAAAACCTATGTAAATTAATGGTAAATGGATTTGGATCCTCATATAGTGATTACTCCAAAGAATTGTAAAGAATGAAGCTTCCCAAAAGAGAAAAATATACTTCACCACCTTCAGTGCCAAAAAGCCCTGAACATTATTGTAAGCCCTAACTGTTTCAAATTCACATTCAAGAATAAGTAGTTAATTGAAGTGATTGAACATGGAAGAGCACATCAAAAAACAAAGAATCAACTTTAAACTGAGAAACTATGACTAAAAATTGCAATTGAGCTCTCATTATTTTAAAACTTGCCAATTAGATGTTCATGATTTAGGCAAGCATCCTGAGAGCAGTCACTTGAGTTCAAGTATTAAGTTAATCTCTGAACTTGGTGTGAATGCAATCCAAAAATCATTACATAAGCAACAATATCCCCAAAAGGAAATTTTTTTTTATAATAGCTCAAACCTAGAATGCAAAAGTCTCTCAGACTCAACCAGAGAAAAACTTCTGTTCATTGCTAAAAGCTTAAAAGCATTGAAACTGGTTAACTGTGGCCACAAAATCAGTAAACATTTTTTTTTTGTAATCATAATACTGAGAAAATAAAATCAAAGATGGGAAAATGATATGAAGATATTATGTAAGATATCTTACAGGGTACCAAGATCAGAAAGGCTAGCAAAAATGTCACCAATCGACAGGGATAGTGCATTATTGCTTACATTCCTAAAAATCACATAGAAATACAGTGTAAGAGTGGCTGCAATATATGACTGAATTGAATATTATGAAATAAAATTTTATACATTCAAAAGCAACTTACAGATAATTGAGTGAAACCATGGCAGAAATGGAATAAGGAAGATTTCCACTAAAGTTATTTCTAGCAAGATTCCTGATTGTTACAATGGAAGAGTAATGACACGCTTTAGTGACAAGAAAACTTAGAATTTCAGATAAAGCAGCAAAGTGAAACTGATCAAGAAATGAAAAGAGCAGGTAATTGTAGGTGAATATTACAGGCTTGTAAGATTCGGTGGCAACTGGTACGGAATTGTGTCATGGATCTTGTTGTCACTCAAGTCACTAGAAAGACACCCAAAAAATAAATATCAATCACCAATATATTACAATAGTAAAGATTATGCGTACTACAAAATAACTGAGTAGAATTATCTCACAGCTCTCTCAGTGACATAAGGTCTGATAGCAGGTATCCCAGAGTCCCATTGAGTCCTAAACCCGAGAGCTCACTAACCAGCATTACAACAGGGAGATCAATTAGTTTTCTCAACCATAAAACACTAAATACAAAAATTTACATTTGTGCAGTATCATCTCATACATGGAAACAACGGCTGAACCCTCACATGTTATCCCTTTCCAAGACTCTCCGCATGGATCACCACCACCGATTTTCCAACCCGTTAGCTGAGTTGGACTACTTAACGCGTTGTACATGACCTCAAGTGCTTGAACTGTAACAGGAAGAACAACCATGAAAACTCAAAAACCAATAGTCGATGAAGGCAATGGCATCAGCCACCCACGGTTTGCAGTAACAATTTTTTAATTAAATATACAAAAAGGGCACATCATTTGAAACCCGCGTTCCGCTTAACCTTCAAACAAATTAAAGGAGGAAAAAAAAACTTGTTTTGGTATGGAAAAACATAAAGCCATGACTTCATTTATTGCACTCCCTTGCAACCAGAGTTTACAAACAAAACCAAAGCCCCAAAAGTCAATGCTCCCACATCGGTTCAACCTAAAAAAACGCTTCTTTTGGCATGGTAAAGCTAAAAAGCCATGGCTTTGTTCATTGCATTTTCCCCGCAACCAGTCAGAGTTTACGAGCAGGCAGCAAAATCAAAGTCAAACTAATCAGGGCTCCGACTTGGGTTCAACCAGCCACCCCACAATACAAAATCCAAACTTTTTCAAAATCAAACATTTTTCATCGCATTATGAGATTAGCAGTGACCAAATCAATCACGCGCAGGTGGCAGGTGTGATCATACAAAAAAAAAAATAAAAAGATGAGGAAAAGTAAATACCATCAGAAGGGTCAGTATTGGCCAGGGCAAGAGGCAGGGCAGCGAAGATCAAAGAGATTGACACAAACCCAGCGAGAAGGGGAGAGAAAGCCAAGCGGGTGTCAGCCATTGTCGGTCCCGCCGCAGTTGCAGAGCTCAGAAGCGTGGTTCAGGTGAGGCGGAGCACATGCAAGAGTAGCATGGACGCACAAGCGAGGACAAGGAAGCAGAAGAAGAAAAAGAAGAGGAGGAGGATATTGGGGTAGTACCGTAGTAGTTGGGTTTCAGATCGCGACCGGTTGTACAAGGCATCGCCATTAAAGAAAGGGACACCAAGTGTGTGGGATGGGAGATTCGAAGCTTAGAGTAATGAAGAGAGAGAAAGAGAAAACAAAGCAGAGCATGAGAGTGTGTGTCGGCGAAAATAAGAGAAAATTAATTTAGAAATAAACAAAAATTAATGATTGTAAACGGGGCCAAAGGCTGGCTGGTTTTGAAGCAGCCGAGCAACGTATGGCGCTTTTGGAGGTGGCTCCACCCGTTTTCCCTTTCTGAGGTTTTTGGATTTTTTGCCTCCCATAGTTCCATTCCACATTCTTATTCTACACCTTTCGGGCTTTTACCCCCAACCTCTGTCAGTTCTATTTTTTCTCTTTTTGTTCTCCTTCATTTTTTCTCCCTTTCTAACTTTTATTTTTCCTTGAAAAATTGGTTATATATATAGATATATGTGTGTGTGTGTGTTATATAGTTTGGTGTCATAAAATAACTTCTCCAAATATATTTCTTGTGTATATCTTAGTGTTTGGTATGAAAAATATTTTGATTGGTGTCAAAAAGTTTTTTTAAACAAATTTGCTTATGCTGGTATAATAGTAAAAGTTTTCCAAATTAATTGATACAAATTATTACACTTTTAAAAAATAATATTTTTTTTGAAAAATTCAAAAAATAAAGGTTCCGTTTGTTTTTGTGGATAATATATAGTTAAAAACTAACTTCTTAATTTTTTTTTTGCATAATGATATTTTTTACATTAAATTATGAATTAAGGACACTGATATATAAATAACACTTTCAATATATAAAATGTATACTCATATTTATATTATTAAAAAAATATGAAAGTGTGCAGTTTGATATCAGAATTGACAATCCAATAACTCTACATATATGTTATATTTTATCTTATGAGTATCGTTTATATAAATATAATATTAAGTTTAAATATCATGAATGCCGTTATAAAAACAAAAAGCTAATGAAAGCTGTCAAATTTTGTAAAGTGTCCTTTTTTCGATAATTTAGATAGATACCAATTCATCTTAAATTGTCAAATCCTTAACATTGCTAAAAGTGATAATGAGAGAAAGAAAGTAAAAATGAATATATTGTGCTTTGCTTCTATAGTTCCATACGACAGCAAACATTTTTTAAAATTATTAGGATTAGTTTAGATAATTTAAAAATTCAAACTTTTTTATTGCTATTAGGAATAAAATAATAAACAGTTTTTCCGTTGCCTTGAATTAAAAAGAACAACATGCCAAGCATTTATTTATTTATTTATTTTTCAAGAGATACGAAATATATATTTAAATATAACTCAACGTTGACAACAAAAATATAACACAACGTTAAAATTGTGATTGCAGTTATGCCGGATACGGTCAGATTAGTTGGCGCGTCAGCGAAAATGACTTCCGGTTGTTGAACAATGAGGACCCCCAGCTCCGTGTTTGACTTTTGGAAGGAAGCGATGAGTGTTAACACTGCATGCGAGTTCATTGAGATACACAGTACATCACTTAGCTTGTTTTAGACGTGCTTTGACAATAAAATTTATTAAATAAATTTTTATTTATTTAAATTAAATTTTATTTAAATAAATATTTATTTAAGCTATTAATTTAAACAGAGCTTTCACATACGGGTTTAAACTGTATTTAGCCGAAAATTCAGTTTACAAATATTAAGAGCATTTATGGTTTGATTGTGTTAAGTTTGACTTTAACCTGGTCTAATTTTAATTTGATATTTTAATTTTATTATGAAAATGTTTTATTTTTCTATATTGGAGGTAAAAAAAATAGGTACAGCCATACGGGAGGACATATGTGATCTAGTAGAGGATCAAACATTGTTATGCACCAGTCTTAACAATTGATATTGATGTAAGTTGAATTTCAAACTCCTTTATTATTATGAAATGTTAAATTATTATTTTTTGTTTTTATGAGGTGTAATTTAGGATATTAATACCATCCCTTTTAACAAAATAATTTTTTATAGGATTTGAACTCCTAACATTTTAAGTAAAAGTTATCTTAACAAAATTGTTCAAATTTTCACTTTGAGGTGTAGTCTTTTAAAGTGTTAATTTTATGCATTTTGAAGAAGTTGAACTCCTGGAATTTACATCTCTGTTTTAAATTATATTTAATTTCACGGATTCTATATTTTAAAACTAAAAGAAAACATTGATATATATATGCATGGAAGAGAATATTTTAAAAGATATAAAAAAATAGAATATTTTAAAAATTATTAACTAGGTAAGAAAACGGAATTTTTTTTTCTTTGTCTTACATTAGGAGTTCCTTGAATTAATAAAGAAGTTCGATTTTTCTCTTTGATGAATGTTGATATATTCATCACGTGTATATATAGTCTCAAATGGAAACCCACACTTAACCCCCCCCCCCCCAAAAAAAAAAAGGAAACACACACTCGTCTGCAGTCTTCACTCTTCCGTCATATTGTGTCGGCAGTAGCCTTATTATGGCAAAAAAAAAATTGCGAAAAGCGAAAAGCAAATGAAAAACTATTAGGATCGAGAGAGAGAAATAAAAAGACGATGGAAAGCGTGGGCATGGGGCCTAGGTTGGTAACGAGTGCGTAACTTTTGATTTGATTTGTAATTTCATGGTTGGGAAAACGAGGGCCATTATATATATATATATATTCTGATGGGTATTAGCTCGTGTAAAAGAGATTCGAATTTTTTCAAAAATTTAGTAAAAATTTAATTTTACATAAAATAAATATTTTTTAAAGAGATCTCTACTTTAACGTTTAATTGTATCTAAAAAATTAATTTTTCATATAATAAATGGAAGGATAATTTAGAAAACCAAAAATATATATGCTACTACCCGTGATCTGTCACAGATTCCTTCAACAATAGTAATAATATATAATGCACAATCCCACTCATTAGCCATGTCGTTCCTTCCTTTGTCATGTAATCCTGTCGGTAATTCAAGTCATAATATGGCGTCCCATATATTCCCACATAAAGTAAATGGGTCCCTTCCTAATGGATGCTGGCAATGGCAATGCCATACATTGTGTGCTCGTGAACATAACGATATTATTACATGTTTATAAGATTACTTGGATGATAGTATGTTTTAACACACATCGATGTCAATTTATTTTCTATTTTATTATTATAATTTTGAAAACAATGAGAAAATATTTCAACATTTTGAAATATCAAACACCTACCTACAATTTCCTATCTTTTAGGTTAGGTTTATATGTTGATGATATTATGAATACAGATCCCCCACTCGAGACATAAAATTAATATAAACGATCTTGTATGTAAGAATTAATCGGACGTTTATGTATGATATATATACTGTTAAGGAAATAAAAATAATAATTAATGTGTAAAATTATTAGATATTTGTGTTTATGTAACAAAAAATTTTGTTGTGATATTCCACAAATCAAGAAGTAAACCTAATAATATAAAAAAATGTAAGTTCTTGTATACATAAAATATTATTTAAATAGGCATTGCCTTTTCTTAAAGAAAGCTGTTTTGGATTTATTGGCAAGGAGTTGCATAAAGATAGCAGAAAGATGGAGTCTAGAGAAACGACAAAGGTAATTAGGATCATTCTTTACTCCAAACTTAGCCAAGTAATATGTAGATTGATTCTCCTTGAGAACACATGAACAAGTGAAATAGTGTTTATTTATCTATATTTATTAGATTTGATAGCATATACTCAAATAAATCCCATCCTGTTAAACCTAAGTGATATCGATAGAGAAACGAAACATTAATTCAGATGCAAAAATGCAGGATATACTAGTGAACCCTATAGATGCCATTATTTTTTAACATTTGAGGCTTTAATAAAATTAAAAATATATAAAATTTCTTCCAAATACACACACACACACACACATACAAGATTTTATAGTGGTCTTGATTTTATTGACCACCACAAATTTTATCAATGGCAATTACTTTAACGGTCTCAATTTTGCTTGCCACGAAGTAATTTAGGACAGTTCGTGGGTGACATAATGCTTTTGCGGCCATGACCACCTCTAATTGGTTTTGTATATAATTGTAGTCATAGACTCATAGTCGTCACTACGACACTTAGACTCATAAAGCAACAATTAATAGAACGAGTTATAGGTTCCATTAATGCTGCCAATAATTTGAGGGAGCTGAAGTCCTTGTCGACAAGCTTTTTAATAATCACATGGAGCCAACATAAGAAACCCAAAAACAAAAAGGTTTCAACATTGCATAATATATTATCAAAAGCACTCACCATAAATATCTACCATAACCTGCTACAAGGACTAATAAGAAAGTTAGCGAATTAGAAAGTTGTTTGTCCCCAAAATCTGAACCATATAAGCTAATTTAAATCCAAAAGTATAGAAGATTCAAGATTTTAACGTGCTAAATATCTTCTAAATTAGGTCTTACTATGCCAATTAACCCAGTTCCTACATATATATGAACCACGACGACAACATATCTGCCTATTAAATGCTGCTTTTAAAAGTGTCCACACAATACTACATTTTTTTTTGGGGTGCATCACACAATACTACATACGATGGCATTGTGAGTTTGCAATTTGCATAACATGTGAGTGTACAAGTCCAACATCCATCTTTCGGATCAACGGAGACTTGCGATTCAATCACAGATTACGGTGCAAGCAACGTACTAGCGATAGGGTAGGTCACTGCATGCGTTATGGACATGTTATAAAATTGCAGCTAAGCGCAAAAACCTAGACGCCACCTCTTGCTTGAAAGTGAAGAGTGAAGAGCAAGAGAGCATTGAGTCAGAGACCATTCAACGAGGTGCACAAAAGTGAAAAAAAAAAAAAGGGAATTCTAAAGAATGGTTTCGAGTTTTCCAATTTGAATATCACAACATGGATGAAAACAAAAGCAAAGAATATCCGCTCGGCTAGTTGTCACCTATCCACTACCCTTTGTCATTTTCTTGGATTATAAGTAAAATATATACATCTATGTACAGCAGCCCACGTGACCAGCATAGTTCTCAGTGACTATCACTCAAGTCAGTGTCGTTAATGGCTGTGGAACTTGCCCATGAATAGAGAGTACTTTCTATCTTCTCTCTCTCCTCAATAATTTTTGCGTCATTTTTCTCTGTCTATTTTATATTCTTTAATGTTAGATGACAAATATGTCATAATTCATTCTTTCACACAGTGGATGATGGTAAATTTAAACAAATTATGTAACATGTCCGCTTTCAGAATTTTCAAATAGAAAAGGTCTGTATAATTAATTAATGTTCATGACACACATTAGTATATTTTTATGCTTTATAAGATTTAACTCAATTTTTTTTTACAACAATGAGTAACAAGTAGTTACATACTTGCTTATTATAAGATTAGGGATAAGTTTGGTATACAAATAAAAATGTAGATGAAAAATATATGGATGAATTATATATATAATTTTATATTATATAAAATTTATTTATAAATTTTTTACTTCTATTTTTATTCTCATAACAAATATATATTAGCTAAAAGTTTCTTAGATTTCCTTGTTCTTTCTTATAAATATATCATATCTCTAATTAAAAGAAAAAAATTGATCTTGATGTTAAAATATAGAACATACAGTGTACCCATCAAGGAGGTTTTGACATAAGATGAACATCATATATTGTTTTTCTTTTTACACTTCCAAAATAATATGACAATAATGAAAAATCTACATATTTATTTACTAGAGCACCTTTTATAACAATTCATGTTGAATAATGCTACTCACATAATTGAGAAAAACATAACTATAGCTGCGCAGACCATTAAATGATTGAATAGTTAATATTAGATTTAGTGTTCTGAAAATCGGAATACCATAGAATCGATAATGGATTGCTGAGCTGAAATTAAAACAACAGCGCTCAAGTTTCAGTGAGACAAACCACCAAGCCAACAAAGGCTTTTAGCTATATTGTTCTTTTTCTTTTTTATATATTATCAGAAAATGCTTAACATCCAAATAGATTAAGCTTTGGTCAGGAATCTAACGTTACTGTTAACAATTAGTGTTGAGTTCAATATATATATATATATATATATATATATATATATATATATATATATTAAATTATGTTTTTATTTTCTAAATAATAATATATGTGTATACTTAAGTTACAAATTAAGTAAATAATTTTTAAATCTTACTAAATTTATATACACCAATGTTTCATTAAATTAAAAAAGAAAATTATTTTAACATATTAAATATAAATAAGTAAATTTATTATAAAATATATTTATTAAGAGACAATAATTTGAATACTTAATAAATCTTTAAGACATAAAAAATATGAAAATAAAATAAATTTTTTTTTCATGAATCAAGTATATATTAAGAATGATACAATAACAAATGAGTAATATATTTATAAAATATATAAAATGTGCAAAAGTGTGTGTGTGTGTATATATATATAATTTTTAATTAGTATATATATTAAAATTTTAATATATATAAATATAAATATATATTTAATTATATACTAATTCGACCACAGTTCAACTATGATTGAATCATTAAACTATGAATTAGTTCATTTACCGATTTAATGACTGATTTAGTTTTCAAAACTTTGATTAAATCAATGGCGTTACAATTTGTTGCTTTTTCTTTATTTATTTTTTTCATTTGTTCAAGCTACTGTTTCATGTTAGCGTGCATCTACGAAGAATGAACTCTAGCATTAATGGCTTAATGCCATATTATTATCTGAATGAAAAAAGGACCAATACCGGCAACACCCTCAACACAAGAGCTAGCAAAAACCTTTAATTAACTGTATGGTTAGTCGGAAGAAAAGGAAATGAATGAAACAAAAATAAAAGATTTTTTATATTTTAACCTTAAATATTTTATATGTTCCATTCATTTCCTTTCTATCATGCTAAACATGCATTAAATGACAATTGTTCTATTTAGCTTCCTTGTTTGGTTTGCATTATGTTTGAATGTGGGAAACTTTTTTGTGTTCAAAATTTTTTTTTTTTGGGTATTTGTTCAAATTTAGTTTTCAAAAGTTAGAATGATTGAATTTTATATTTATATATATCAAATAGAAAGTTGAGGTAGCGAAACCGTACGTTGAATTGAAACCAAGTTTGCGAAATTGGAAAGAATAAACTTTCATGTATATATGCATGCTTTAAGCCTTTAACTGGGTTTTATCATGGTGTCTCTTCAATGTATAAACCTTAATCCGACAAATAGAACATTGATATAAGCTAGCGGTTACTTATTTGATGTTTAAAAAAATTTTATTCTCTACTTTATATGTGAAATGGAAAAAAATATTGATATACACATGTTGAGATACTCGTATATATTGCCCATGAATATAAATTTGGTGCATTAATGCAAATCAATGACGGGGCTTTTTTGAGGGTTTCTCTATGGATGACTTCAATATTGCTTTATCCAAAGGGAAATTCTAACACGGCATTTTGTTTGGAACAGAAATATTAGGGGTATGTTTAGAGGGGAGGAGAAATTTTTTATTTTAATTAAATATTTCTTTTATTTAAAAGTCTTTTTAAAATGAGATATTATCTTATAATTTTTAATAATTCTTTATTTATATTTATAAATATTTTATAATTATCTCAATTTTAAAATAAAAATTCACTCTTTCCCTTCAACCTCTTGTATTCATATAGACCCCAAGTAAAAGATATATAATATATTAGGATTTTGCTTAAAGGGCGTACAATTTGCTCCGTTCCTTGCAAGGATGCAAGTATGCATCTTTAAAATGAGGGAAAATTATTGTATGTTCCAATACATATTTCTTCTAAAATGAGACCCAAGCCCTTAATGCCTCAATGTTCACGTCAACCATCTAGTGAGCCTTAAAACGCTCGGTATCCCTCATCAATTTTCTAATATTAAGTGATTTTTTTAAATAATGCTACACAATAAAAAAAGTTAATTTTTTTTAGATTTAAAGATGATTATTGAATATAATGAAGTAGTAGGAATTATTGATTTATTTAAGAATTAACAAATATATTACATTATTCTGTAAAAAATTCTAATTATATATATAGCATGCATTTTTTTTTTAAATATAATGAAGGTTTGAAATTAGTGTGGAAAGAGATGATAAATTAAAGTGCAAGTAAAGTGAAGCAAGTGAGATTCGATCTTAAAGTCAAGTAATTTATAAAGGGATTTGATACCAATTAAGCTAAAGGGTATTGAGATTAAGCAAATTTACTATAGCACCTCTCAGACGTTATTCTCTAATGGTTCAGCGGAAACTAACACAGTGCAAACAACATGCACATGAATACCGCGTCTAGACTTGTGTTATAAACTGATAGCCAAGCAGTGAAACCCTACACATATTTTTGCTGCAGAGTATTGAAACTTACAATGGCTGAAGATAAGTATCTGCCATTTTTTTGCTTCCTAAGATAAGTATCTACAGATTACAGTAGTTCACGTGACCGACATAATTTCAATGACTATGACTAATAGTTTGTTTGATTTAGATTTAAAAAAATAATCTTGTAAAGTTTAATTATGAGAATAATTAAATAATAAAAGTCTAATTTATCTCCTCCAACTTTGTTCAATATATATTTTGATCATGAAACTTTAAAAATGTGCATACGTGTCCTTTAATCTCCAAATGTATGCACTTTATTTTAAAAGAGTAACTTCCATCTAAATTTGGCAGAAATCTACATGTAACTTGCATGTGAGGGCATTTAGATGATATATTTTAAAAAAATTGTAAGAAAATCTACAACTTCTCCCAATTCAAACAAGGGATTTCAGTAGAGTTGGTTTGTGATGCTCACGTGCCTATCATGTGGATGTCTCACGTGCAGATTATTTTTAAAAATTCCATTAAAAAACCTTCATGTGCATATTTCAGTTTAAATTTGGACAAAAAATTACTATTTTGGATTAAAGTGTATACACTTGGAAGTTAGAGGATAGGTATACATATTTTTAAAGTTTTAAGCCCAAACTGCACATCGAACAAAGTTAAAAGGAGGTAAATTGAATTTTTCCCAATTAAATATTATAAAATTATTCTTAGGTGTTAATTATTAGATTTATAAAAATTACTCTCTTTCTCTTCACATCATGTCTTCGGACTATTTTGTGACAAAAAAAAATGCAAGTATTCAAATATTTTAAATATTGAACCTAAAATTAAAAATTTCAAAGACATTAAGTGTTATTATGCACCAAATTATAAGTTCATTAACATTAATTATTTGTTGATTATATATATATTTTTTGGTCTAATTATTTAAGACCAAGGATCAAGTGGGCCTCATGGCCCAAACACATGAATTGGGTTGGATACAAAATAACACGTAGTCTGCTTCACCTCCATCCCTTGGTGGAGACGTTGACCCAAAAACATAATGTTTGGGTGGATTGCAAGAAACGTGGAAATGAAAAGCATATCGGGGGTTGCGAAATTGATGTAAGAAACAATGCCAAAGGGAAAAGGAAAGGTGGAATGTACCGGTAATTGATTTCGATTTTGAACGGACACATTTTAAATACGAAAATGAACAAGAAAGCTTTGTCCATTTTGATGCGCGCCAGAATGAGGCCCAGCGATCCTTCAAAACTTTCTCTCTCTCCTCTCCCTGTAACTGTAAGTGATCCCGCAATCCTATTCAGTTCTCACCAATTTTTCTTGATTTTTACCTGAATTTTCTGTGCAGATTTGAATTCAATCCTTATGGAATTTTGTTTTGATAAATCGATTCTGTGCTTAAATTTTGGTTTGAATCTGATTCCCGTTGACTTTTGTTTTCTCTTCGGTTGTAATGAATGTGCAACAGAACGCGGTGAATCAAATGCAGCAGCAGAATTCCCATGAGAACCAATCCCCTGGGAGTGTTTCAGGGGAAGGAAATACAACGCCTGATGACTCCAGCAAATCCGAGAGGTTCCTAGCTTTCCACACACTTGGAATTTGCAGTTTTAATAGTTAGAGCTCAATTTTGTGTTTTTATACATTTTCTTTGCTCAATCTTTTCTTTTCTGTATTATTTTTTTACTTATTCATAGAGAGTTTAAGCGTGTTCGTGCCTCAATGCACTCCGCCATATCAATGAACAAAACGGAAGTTCTAGATGATGTGCTTAATAACTTCTCAGAGGTAGTCTTAGATTTTATGGCAATGAATGAAACATTCTAATTCAATTTTGTAGTTATTATTGCTTATTTCATTCCCATAAGCTGGTAATAATGTAGGGCTATTTTAGCCTTTCCCATGAAAACCGCCGGAAGTTGCTCCTTGTTCTTGCTAGAGAGTATGATCTCAATAGAGCACAAGTTCGTGAACTAATAAAACAGTACCTTGGACTAGAACTTCCTGCTGGTGAGATCTTGGTGATTTTCTTTTTTGTTTTCTTTTGTCTATTTCTTTGCATCATTACTTTAAAAAATGTGGTGAAAGAAAATTGGTTGGATCAGCAGACAAAGCTCAAGTGAGTGGCTCCGAAGATGAAGGCTTGTTTTCTTCTTTCTATCGCATTGAGCGAAATTTGAGGCATGCCCTTCAGCCAGTTTATGAAGTTCTCTTTGAGCGACTCAACACTCATCCTGGAGGGTTGAGGTTCTTATCCATTCTTCGAGCAGATATCCTATCTATTCTCACGTAAGGTTATGGCTTATGCTACATAATTTTACTTTGAACAATATTATCGCATGTTTCCTTTAATTTACTTATCTTGCAATAACAGCAGGAGCAAATAAAAGAAACCTTAGTTACCTATTGCTTTCAATGACAGCTCTATAAACTTTGATAAAAGTTAAATAAGAAATATAAGAACTCTGTTATACTTGTCTAAAATTCAGTGGATTCTATGTTGGAGAATTCAGATACTAATTGTCCTGCAAGCCTCTGCACAAGGCTTTTTGCTATGAGGACCTTAAAAATAAAATAAATTTACAAAATGTATGAATTTAAGTACCTACAGTTCATAACATATTTCCTGGGGAAAAAGTTAAAAGAAAGATAAGACAAAACAAAAGTTCAACTTAGCTTTCCCAAAATTTTGAATATGATGATTCAGTTATTCCACTATACAGAGAGGAAAATATTGCATCTCTGAGAGCATTGGATTCTTATTTAAAGGAAAAACTGAGTACATGGCTTAGTCCTGCTGCTTTAGAGCTTCACCAAATTACATGGGATGATCCTGCTTCTCTGCTGGAGAAAATTGTTGCTTATGAAGTACTTTTCTCTTCTTGATTTTTGCATTGTCATTTGATGTAGCTCTTGTCTTCCCCGGTATGCATAATCTTCAATATCTTGTGTAGGCTGTGCACCCTATTAGCAACCTTCTAGATCTTAAGAGAAGGCTGGGAATTGGCCGTCGTTGTTTTGGATATTTACATCCTGCAATTCCTGGTCAGCAATTCATCTATCACTTGGTTACTGAATGATAATTCTCTACTTGGCTATAACTGGTCCATGAAATTGGTTTTGTTTTGGCTTCTCTTCAATTGAAGTTTGTGATAACTTGAAAAAAATTGAGTTTTCATAGATGATGTCTTTTTTAAAGATTTTACTTATGATTTTCAAATAATCTATAAGCCTATCTGATACTGCAAACTGCATTTGTTGTTACAGTTTTATACTGGTTCTAAATAATTAACTTATAATTAACATCTTAGCGGTCATTGTTTTCACCTACATTCAAGATTATGAGTCTGCATCAGCTCAGCAGGCTAGTGACAGCATTATGTTGCATGCTAATCACAGATAGAACAGTGGTTACTACCAAGGTGATTGTGTTACATGGACAGTAGACTCGTGTTTTTGTATATGTTTCTCATACCAAGTAACTTGAAAAATCAAATTTGGTGTTACTGTTCTTCTACAGTCTACACTTTGTACATGATTGTTTTGACGCTGTGTGACTCATTGAATTTCAGTGGTTGTCATTCTGTAGTTGTATGCATGTTCTCAAATTTTTTAATGTGTTAAAACTATTTATTTGGTCTGGTTTTATGTTTTTCCTCAGGTGAACCCCTAATTTTCATTGAAGTTGCACTGCTGAAGAATGTGGCTCAGACTATACGGGTTAATTTTGTTTGACTTGACAAATGCTTTTTCAGTACTTTTTTTTTATTCAATATTTCTTTGTTTCACAGGAAGTTTTGTGGGATAGTCCTCCTATCCCTGAAAGTGAGGCAACATGTGCATTGTTCTATTCTATTTCATCAACTCAGGTATGCTATATATTATAAAAATAATGAAAAGAAGGATTGAAGTTGGTGGATATTAGACTGTATATCATAAAATTGTTAATTCAGTAATTATATCACGGTGAAGTTCAGGAGGATCATTTTAGTGAAAAGTGAACTGTACCTCATTCTTGGACGTTTTGTCTGACTGACATTTATTGCTACTCTTTGTTTAATTTCCCCTCTTTCTTCTCTGATCTTTTTCATTTTTATATTTGCACCTTAGATCTGCTTGCTTTTCTGTTGATACCTGTCAGTTTTCACCCCCTCCTGACTTGCTGAAGAAAAGTAGTGCTGGAGATAGTTTTTTCCCTGAATGACATAGTTCTGAAATTTTGCAGCCTGGCTTATCAGGGATCAACTTAGGAAAGTTTCTTATCAAACGTGTCATAACATTGGTGAAAAGAGAGATGCCACATATTTCTGTAAGTATTTTACCAATTTTATGGAGCTCTCTGAATTTGAAGGGCAGAACCAAATGAAATTTATTGCTTCAGGTTAATCTTGCTTCCATCATTCTAGAAGAGTAGAATCTAAAAGTAATATGTGTAATTCCAATAGTTGTTGCCTGGTTGGACAGTGTCATGTTATGAAAATTCCATTACAAATCCCTTGTCTCCTTGGGTATTGCCATATATATTAAATCTTACTTGTGCCCTCCAGCATCTAGGATTACTGACCAATTCTTGTTTGTAGACGTTTGCAACTGTCAGTCCCATCCCAGGATTCATGCAGTGGCTCTTATCCAAGTTGGCATCTCAAACAATGCTTGCTGAAGGAGACTTGTCGCAACCACTGGCTGAGGGATCCAGTTCCACCTTCTGGGAGAACATACTTAAAC
This sequence comes from Castanospermum australe, assembly GCA_019955255.1. Lineage (NCBI taxonomy): Eukaryota > Viridiplantae > Streptophyta > Magnoliopsida > Fabales > Fabaceae > Castanospermum > Castanospermum australe. The sequence continues at coordinate 356,887 of NSJW01000826.1, forward strand.
AAGAAGAAGAAGAAGCACTTATGAGTTTACCCAAGTAAGCTACATGCTATTCTATATTGTTTTGGTTAAAATTATGCTATTCTTTGATACTGTTTTGTAACTCCTCTAGCTACATATGCGGCACTTTCATATTGCCATCAAGCAAACTGTCCTAATAACTGCATTACTTTTTTCTTTAATGACTTTCTTTCTTTATTTTTCTTTCTCCTTTCATGGTGGGCACAGTGGGCTCCCTATATATTGAAACAAAATTAGACATTCAAAGGATTTTATATAATGAAAATATGTCCTATTCCAAGTCAATCAATAATCGCCTTGTTTTATCTTTTTATGATCCTTGGTTGTCATTGTAAAGAATCCTATTTCTAACAGTAGTGCACTCAAATTTCTTTCCCTACATGCCTTGGCTATTATATTAAGGATGATGATTATTGTTTGTAACATATCACAGTAACTTCTATTTGCTACCCTAATGTGTCCCTGGTTTTACTGTCATGAGCCTAACATCATTATGAGTTGCAGAGATATTGCCTTGGGAAAAAATGGAATGGAAGTGATGTTCAATTTGCTTACTTCTACATCCAATAAGTGGACTGATTCATCAGAACTGCTGTCAGTGTTAAAACCCCCTTTGATGCGTTTATGTGCCAGGTACAAATTATGGGGAATAAAACAAAGCCATATTAGAAATGACTTTATGGAAATGTTGTGTTGAGTTACACGGCTACACCTATAAATCATAATTCGTGGTAAAGTAATCAGCAAATTTTTGTGATTCTTTTTTGTATTATAGATACCTTTTGCAAGAGAAGAAAAGAGGAAAAGCTTTAGACTCCGTAGCAAATTTTCACTTGCAAAATGGAGCGGTATGTCATGCAAGCTTAATGTACAGTTAATCAATTTCTCTGCTACTGGCAATGGCATTTTCATTGTGAATCCTGTAGTTTCGATATAGTACTTGATACACTGTAATGTGTTTGAGATCTTGGATGGCTTTTCCACTGAAGACATGGTATGGGTTATTTTCTTGTTGGAATTTTTTTCTCTATATAATTTATATGACAAAAGGGGAAGTTTTCATGAAGAAAATCTGTCTGTCAAAAATAACCTGCAGTTATAATTTGAGTAGATTGGCATGAGTAATTTTTTGCTTCTCAATATTGAACAGATGATTGAGAGAATAAACTGGATGGCAGACCGATCAGCAAAAGGCCTTTCTCAAAGTGGAGGCATCATGGTGAACTATGTCTATAGGTAATCTTTCCCTTGAAAATTCTGTATCTTGTTTTTGCTCTTACCCAAGTATATTCACCATTATATTTATAAAGTTGTCAGTTTACTACATGTGCCTTGTTGACTGTTTCAAGTTTAAACAAATCTTGTGTGCTTAGTTGAAAATTTCCTCTTACTCCAACTTGGTTCTGGTGGTGAAGTTGGGGAAGAAGTTTTACCAATGAAAGGAACAAATGCCTGTAATTTTCATTTCATGCTTTATGGGATACTGGTATTATTAATGTCCATATGAATGGATTTGAATCAGATGAATTTATTTGTAAATTTCACTTGATCAAATTTGAAGTATATGCTGATGACACCTAATTGCAGTCTGGAGCACATAGAAGAATATGCTCATTCATACTTCAGCAATGGCGAAATTCATGCCTCAAGTGATTTTCATCGTTGTGTTGAGGTAACGGCTTTTGCTGAATGTCAATTCAAGTTTGATGTCTTCAACTTGTTTTCACAAATATCATATGTGCATATGCTGTGGAAACAAAGCTCATTGACAGCAGACAGCCTTATCTCTATTAAGCTTTGCCTTTCTTTGTCTCTCTTAACCTCTTTGCTGTCATTTGCAGTAATGAAAGTCATGAAGTAACAAAAAATCCTTAAGTCTGCTTGGACAGTATAACTGGAAGGTTTTATCAACAGAGTGGACCAATTGCATTTAAGTCTAGAAATGAGGAAGCTTGTATCTGTAAATGTTGGTCACTTCTGTACAGAGAATAAGAGGCAGATCTAATCCAAGCCTCTGGTGAAATATGATAGGAGACAGCTTGCTAAATTGCCCTGCCTTGTTTGGTTAAAGATGATGGAGGGAATACTCTTGCTCTGAGAGGTACACAGGGAGAAAGGCTATGATGAATAGTTCATACTTGGTAAACATCAAGCTATAGAATAAACTATGTGATGTATATTCCTAGTAATAATATACTGACAAGTGACAACAGATATCTTAGTGAATTGTGTGCTACTGTCACTGAATTTGAATTTTGGGTGTTGGTTGGAGATCATTAAGTGTAAACAGTCACATGGAAATTGTTCCTCGAACATCGAGGTAATACTTGTTGCTTGTTTCGTCATTGGAAAGTGTTTTTAGTTGTAAGTAACTCGTTCAAACTTGAGAGAATTGATTACACACTCAAATTGGTCAAAGCTTTCTGCAGAATCTCGCCTTAAAACCGGCTTCTCTAGTTGTCTTGGAATATGATGTTTTATATCTGCTTCAAATGGTCTTATTTTGTAGGTAGCAGGCAGTTCAGGTTCTCAAGTATCACAGTAAGTCATGGAGGGTTTAAGAGTATACTCTGATCGATTCTTAGTTTATATGACATATGACTCAAACCATAAATAATCTAACTCGATTTCTCGTATCATAACATTGCTATAGCTGGGGTATAAAATTGTTTGAGAATGAGCTCTTCCCAGTACATATAAATAGTTATTTATGTAACAGTACCCGAGCTCCTATGCAATCCGAGGGAACGAAGGGGCTAGAGCATTACTGCAGGTACTAATCACTTCTCAGTTTCAACAGGAGTGGTTTCCAAGACATAATCCCTCATAAGCCTCGTGTTAGATTCATTGACCATCTGCAAGACACAAGGGCAGAAGCAATCCCATGCATTTACGGGAAGTTGAAGGAATTTCAGCAAGATCAACATTGTGACTATAAGAAAACGTTATTGGATTACAAACCTTAAAAGCTAGGCGCTTCAAGTTGTCCCATTCAAAATCAGTTTTGCAGTATGCTGATCGCACCTATAATTAAACATCATAGTACTCAATCAGAACTTGGTTAACAAGTAAAAGACAGAAAAGCTAATAATAACAAGTCATCCACTGACCTCCATTATGCGTAGGGCTATTCATGTACATGCCAGAGCCGAGCGGCATTAGTTTCCAAAAACAAGAAAAAAATCATTCATTCAATCACAAGGAAAAACGGTTGTAAGTTAGACGTTATACATCGATGAATGAAAGGATAGCTTGATAATGATAATTGCCCTTACCTAAGCCCTTGTGTCTTGATGATTCTCGCATCATACTGGCGCAGAACTTGTCACCATCATTCAACGAGTGTCTACCCAGGAATTCCATTAACTCTTCATATGCTTCAGGGTTATAGCTCTGCTCAGAGAAATAATTATTGACAGATGATATTGTTCAAAAATTTAAAACATATGATCATATTCCAACCTAATAAGATTATTAGTTAATACAATGGACTGGTTTATGCAAAAAACTATAATTAATACTAGCGTCTTGATTTGTGCCTCTCAATCCACCTTTTATTTTTTTTTTATTTCAGTTCATATAATTACTTTATAAATTTATTATAGTTATAAATTAATTAGTTAATTAAAAATAATTTTCCTCATAGTGAGATGAATTTTAACTCCGAAGATGATTATTTTAATTGAGAAATTCTCTTCAAATGAAAAAGTAAAGAGATGGAACAGGTGCAGCTATTGGGTATTAAAAAACTAGAATGTGGGTGATGTGTAATTTTTATTTTTTTAAGTTGTAATAATATTTTTGAAAAGTTAAATTTAAATTGTAAAGAGAAAAATCTTCTTTCTAATAATATTTTTTTTAGTATAAACCAAAAATATCTTTAGGAAACTTAACTCATTTGAATTGTCTTGTAAGTTTTATTTTTTTTAAATTAAATATGATAATAGTATGACTTTACTCGCAAGATACAACTTCTAACAATCAAACCGTAATTCTCAACGCAACTCATTTTTATTATACTAACATAATATACACTCATTTTTATTTGGGAGGTCACCGCCTCTTCCACTCCCACAACGTCAGTCAGTCCCTTCTTGGACCATTTGGCAATTAATTAAAGGGACTAAAAGAGTGTCGAATCATGGGAACTAAGAGGGTATTTAAGCTTAGTCCTATTAATTAAGTTTAGCTTACTCAATTCCACGAAATTGGAAAACCAATGAGATTGTATTTTTTATTGACATATCAAAATTTACGAAGCAATATGTGTCAAGATGAATTCTTGGTTATATTAAGAAGGTGTATGGGAAAGCTTTTTACGAAAAGTATGCAAAAGCTAATTTTCTTGTAGTTGGCACGAAGAGAAATCTTTGAGTAGGCATTGCTTACTTAATTTAATATGTGTTATTAATCTTTTAAAGAATAATATGTATTTATAATATAATTTCTTAAATTATATATATATTAATTATTAAATTGAGTGTTTTAAATGAAAAAAGTATTAGATGGTAAAAAACTCGAAGCTAGTAAGCCAGTGCTGCTCTAGTTTAATTTCAGCAGTTCATGAATAACAGTAATTATTAGTATGAATACAAGCACGCAAAAAACAAACGAAAACCAACAAAGCCTATAAGTAGGTGCGGAAAGAGCAATAGGAGGAGGAACCTGAAGTTGAGCGGCAACAATCTTCAGTGCTGTGTAGGTGAAGAAATTGTGGAGGTTATTGGCAGCCTTTGCCTCTGGTGATGCTTCTCCGAATCCTGCATCTCAGTATAACATAGCATAGTACATATTTATGTTTTTGGTACACAACGAAATGCACAAGGAAAACACAAAGCCCGATACAGAGAGAAAGAGAGACAGTAGTAGTATTGTAACCTACGTACCAGGTACATACATCTTTTGGCAGTGTAAACGCGTGGATTGAGAGCTCCATCGCTTGCAAGGCCGAAAAGGATAAAATTTGTTGCTGCTAGGTGTTGCAGGGTAGACATAAGGAAGCTGAGAAAGTGCTAGAGTTGCAGAGTATTCCATAGCTAACAATAATTGTGCAGTGAAACAGTGAGTTTTGAGGAAAGGCTTTAATGCTGGTGAGGACCAAGCTGCGAACTTCAGAATACTAAGGTAGGTTGTGGTCTCTCCAAATCGAAAAATATCTTTAGGCTTCAATCCGCGTAAAGAAATATCTGAGCTTACGTGGAAAGGCCGGAACTTTTCACTGTGTTTTATATCCAAGGTGGAACCCACTATTCCATATCTGTACACTGTACTGAATTCTCACCTTCTTCCTAATTCGCATGTTGTGGCCACGGACAGAGGTGTGCTTTTATTGGTACTCAGACATGTGCCCTCCTTTTCTTCTTCAATTTTCGTTCTCATTGATTATTCTAGAAAAAGGTCCAAAATATTGGTCAAATCATGAAGGAAGAGTCAGAATCCTGAAAGCTTTAAGGAAATGATTTAATGGTTTGTTTGGGAAAGAAAATTAGTAATGCATCAATGCATTTGTTGCGTTTGGATTCATTGTCAATTTTCATATTCCTTTCATTGTTTTATTCTCCTCACTTCATTTTCCAAATAAAAAGGTAAAGCTATACATATATATATATAACTCTCATATATTAATTATATTTTCTGCTGATATAATATAAAATTATTAATTTCTTAAATATAAAAAAGCTTGTACCATTTCATTATAAAATCTAATAATTTTCATGGCATATTACTATATTAGACAGTGACATAATTATTTTATCTTTAATTAGTCCAAATTGCAAACTTTTTAAACCTTTAAAATTTTGGGAGTTGCCCATTTGGAGTCACTCTCCATACCTTTTTCAGGTGAAGCTTGGAAGCTGCATTCTTTACGCTATCTCCTAATTAATTTTAAATTGAACACAGCAACGATTCAAAAGACAACAAAAAAAAAAAAAAGTAACAACAACAATAGAAAGAAAGGAGAACGGTTCAACCTAGTAGAAATACCAACTTGACGTCAATGTTGGCGATCATATACACAAAATCAAGTTGCATATATATAAAATGAACCAAATTCTTTCCAAGCCTATGCAAATTAAATGAGCTCTAAGCTCATATATTCCTCCAACCCTTCTCCATCCCTTTCTGCACAAAATGACCACACAGCCACATAAAAAGCCACTCCATCCCCATGTTTTCTTGGTTTTCCTTCTCCTTCTGTTGCTGATGATCAGAGCCCAAGCCAGCTGCAGGACTGGCTGTAACCTTGCCTTAGCTTCCTATTACGTCTGGGAAGGCACAAACCTCACTTACATCAGCAACATCTTTGGCCTGCAAATCCAAGAGATTCAAAAATACAACCCCAGCGTCAAAAACCCAGATTACATTCAGAGCCAAACCCGCATCAACGTGCCCTTCTCGTGCGACTGCTTGAACGGTTTCTTTCTTGGCCACACTTTCTCTTACAAAACCCAACACAGTGACACGTACACCAGAATTGCTCAGATTGCTTTCTCCAACCTCACCACCGAGGACTGGGTGACCAGGGTGAACATCTATAAGCCTACCCAGATACCGGACAATGTCCAAATCAACGTCACCGTCAATTGCTCCTGCGGCGATGCACACGTGTCCAAGGATTACGGGCTGTTTGTGACGTACCCACTTCTTCCCGGTGAGAACTTGTCGGAGGTTGCGGCGGAGTTCGGCGTGCCGACGGAGCTGCTGCAGAGGTACAACCCCGGGTCCAATTTCAGTGCCGGCAATGGGCTGGTCTTTGTGCCGGCCAAAGGTTAGTAGTACTCTGTAACTGACTTTTACTGTGTCTCAATAGTCAATATGCATTGTGACGCAACAGTTAAAAACTTAAAATACAGTCTTTTTTGTTTTTTCAATTTGGATGTAAGAGTATTTTTATGTTTGAGGACACGAGTACTTAAAAATAAAGAGTTTATTTTTTCTTTAAAAAATAAATAATATTAATTATTAATAAAAAATTTAAAAAATAAATTTTAATAATTTAATAATTTATTATATATATATATATTTTATTATAATCTTAATTATTAATTTTTTATTAATAAATATAAATTTTTATTTTATTTTTTAGAATAAAATTTCATTTTACACTAGCTAAATTAATTTATTTATAAAAATTAAAGGTATATTTCTTTATTTTTGTTTTCTTTTAAATGATTTTAAAAATATATTTATAAAAATTAATTTATTTTATATTTAAAATAATTTATAATTAAAATATTATTAACAAAATAATTATTTTTAAAAATTAATCATAACCAAACATATATTAAGTCTAAGATTAAATTCAAATTATTAAAATAAAAAATATGCATATTTAATAATTAAAATATTAATTTATTTTAATAGGATAATATGTGACGTTATCATTAACCTTTAGTAATCAGTGAATTTTATTCTTCATTTTTTTTTGGTAAGCTTTATTGTTCATTATTTAATTGTTTTTTTTTTGTTTTGTTCTTTCAAGCGTTCGTGAGTTGTCTTTTATTTACTTGGTAGCTCTAGTTTGGCTCATTCTTTGTACTGTTATTATGGCCAAGCCATTCTTTTCAAGACCACAAAAATAAAGTATAAATCTTATAAAATTACACAACATGATGATATATTGTTTATCTCAATTGTAAACAATAAATCCAGTAGTTGTATGCCTATAGATTTATAGAAGTGTTTTCAACCCAAATACAAAATTTAGGAGGTTAATGTTAGTGGATTTGTTTATAAGAGCGAATGATTTTACTTAATATTACTACCAAAATAAATATGGGACCTAATGAGAATCATCTGGAATAACATAAGCACAGCTCACTTCGGATTAAAATATGATTACCCCAATCGAGTGAATTAGCATTTTTTTTATTTCATATATATGTGATTTTGTATGTCAATTAAAGATGACTTAAGTGGTATGATTGAATATGTAACTATCATTAATTATAATTTTTTACTAAAATTTGTGGCATGTCCTTGCTTTGAAATTGGTAACTTCCTCTCTTCTTAATTTTTTTTTTGTTAAAAAAATGATTTTTGTATTATTATTTTTATATAATTTACTTATTTTCAATAGAAAAAATTCATTTTTATGTAGCTCATTTGTAGTTTGATAAAATTTTCATGCTTACACATCCCATATCTCATTAGAAGGAGAGTCATAATCTCATTTGCTCTTTAATCGAGAGCAAGAACAGCCTGGTCAACACTCAACACAGTACCCCTTTGTTCGTGGATCCTTCTGATAACTTGCTGCATAGTGAACTTTTATAAATTAAGAAAAAAAACAAAACAGAATACAAAACAAAGTCTGAAGAATTATATATTCTCTCAGCCATATATTCTCTCTGATTCAATATATTCCGCCTATATTTGGAAACATCAATCATTACAGCCATAAATACAGAAATAAAAAAATGAGAATTTATTTTATTTTATTAAAGACCATCATGTGGCAACAAAACAAAATACTACAGGTCACACTTCGTTCATATTTGTCACTTTCTTATTTGTTTATTAGTTGATGAATACATGACTAATAACCACTATAGCTAGATAGGTACCGTAAAATTCTGAGAATTATTTAGTTTGAAGATAATTTCTTCTAAAGAAAACAAATAGACACAGATCAGACTTGCAATAAAATTTGTCACTTTCTTATAATTTTTTGTCAGATGTTTGTATATCTAATTGCAATTATATTATTGAAGATATTTTTTGATGGCCACTTCGTTTATAATTATCACAGAGTAGTCTAGGCTAGTCTAATGTTATTATACCATGTAATGGAAAGAAACTTGACTTCAGTGCACAAATAACTTTTATAGCTTAAGTATGTATTTCAAGTGAATAATTTTTTAGAACACAACTTCGTTAGTTTCGCCCTTAGGTTAGGTTTGAAAGAGTGGGAGGTTAGTAATAGCACAAAGTGAAAAAGCTAACTCAATCCATTGTTTCAGAGTTTTTAATCAATGGAGTAAAATAATTAACGAGAGAAGTTTAAATTATTGTTTATCACTCAAGTTTTTAAATTTTTAAATCCTCTAATTTAAGAGATTTAGAATGAAACACTTTTCCTTTTTTATTTATTTATTTTAGATGGTCATTTACAATTTTAATCTTCAGTACTCTAATCTTTTTTCATACTTTCAACACTCTAAAAACATAATATTAAAATTAAAATTTATAATTTATCCTATTCTATTAATTACCGTTGTAACTTCTAAACAATGGAAAGAAGTTTCTCTCTATTATTTTATTAAAACTTCTAAGTAACATAATGATATTCTTTTATTTTATTTTCTCATTTCATCCAACTCTAAATCACTTTATTATGAATTATTCCATTTCATTTCTTTTAAAATTCCCAACATAGGCTTGCCAATTTTGACAATATCTGTTTTCGGCAATTTAGATTGTGCTTACCGATCTTGGGAATATCTATTTTTTTTAACGATAATATATTTGCACATTAGTTTTTAATAATATAAAAATAAAATGTATAAATAATATTTAATAATAAAATAATATATGCAAGAAAAAAGTTTAAATGAGGATTCTAAAAGAGTGTATATATTTGTCATTTTATTTTATTTATTAGATATAAGTGATAAGTTAAAAAAAATAGAAATGAAAGGTCAGCTAAGCCTAATTAGTTAGGATTAGCCCAAAAGAAGACAAAAGAAGAAATAAATCATCATAGGCATCAAACTGGGCTGGCCTTTTGGCCGTGGGCTTTGTATTGAATCAATGGCAACCAAAAAAAGGAACAAACTGGGCTGGGCCTATATAAGTCCTGGCTGAATATTTAAAACCCATTTGACGAGGAATATGTTGACCAAAAATGATTAGTCTTAAAACCCATTTGATATGACTAAAAAAGAAGCAGCTAGTCACTTTACTTTTACCTTAAAAATAAAAGCTACTTTCACTTGTCATTTAACATTGACATTCCAAATATGAGACAAATGCATTTATAGGAGGAAGACGCTATCTATTGATGAATTTAGCGCCTCTCAAGTTTGTTTGGAGCTGCTACTTGCTACAGCTTTGCTTACTGATGTTTTGTAATCTATTTTGCAGATGAAAATGGAAACTATCCACCTCTGCAGCTGAGGTAAGCAGTAATTTATATTACATTTACATTTACATCCTATGTTGCCCAATTTGATTCGAGTTTTAACATTTACTTTTCGAGAGCAGTTTGCTTTTAAGTTGTCTAACTCCAATATCTATACCTTTTCTTTTCTATCCTTCTGCAGATCAGGTGATGTGGACATTGTGCGCACTGCTGCTTCATAAATGTTCATATTTGTGTGAAGCGTGACATCAGATGCTGACATTGTTATACCAATTTAAACAGGCATATCGGGTGGAGCCATTGCTGGCATAGTTGTTGGAGGAGTTGTTGGGGTCTCACTGTTGGCACTTATTCTATATGTTGGGATATATAGAAGAAAGAAAGTGGCCGAGGTATCCCTTTTCCCAGTCCCAGGGGCATCTGAAGATCAGTACATTCAACTCCAACAGGGTATGTCTTTCTTTTTTTATGCTTTACACGTTTATTTCTTTCTCTTTTAAAGCGTAGCTGTAAATGTTTCTAAAACATTCCTTTGCTATTTAATTTATCTTCATGATAATTAGCAGCAAAAGGTTCTTCCAAGATATGTTGCTTTGATACTTCATACTTTTCACATTCAGATGATCAAGTTTAGTAAGAATATCAAATCAATGTCAGAAGTGAAACCACAGTGTCTCGTGTACAGATTAAGTATACCCACTTGCTAACATGTGTCAGGCACAAGATTCAGTTTGCTTGTAATGCCTCTCATCTCATCTGAGATTTTCTTCGGAAGTGAGCCTAATGCAGAACTCCGTTTCTTGTTTAATTAATGCATGTGTTATGCTCCAATTAGTGCCTCGCTACCCTGCTGTTTGGGATAATAAAGTGGCACGGCAATTGGCAATGATTGTTTATTGGTTTTGTTAGGTCCATATTGTCAGTAGCAAAAGTTGACCTCCAGTACCTCAAATCATTGAAAGAAGACTACGAAAAAGCATGATTAAGTAGCAGTTCTTTATGCTTCGCGTTCTCTCCACATTTTGGTGTTGAGTGAAGTTTGATGACTTATTTCTTGTAATATTCTAGAATCTATAGATTTTTTTTTTTTAATGAAACGTAAAAAGGCAAGTCTTATCTGTTCCATGGATTTAGGTTGTGGAAGCAGCTTGGAGAAGACATCAGAATCTCCTGTCGTTGCTTCTCCAAGGTTGACACGTATTACAGTGGACAAGTCAGTGGAGTTCTCATATGAGGAGCTTGCCAAAGCCACCAATGGCTTTAGCATGGCTAATAAAATTGGTCAAGGTGGCTTTGGATCTGTTTACTATGCAGAGCTTCGAGATGAGGTTTGTCATGCTGTTTACAACCTCTTCTAAAATGATGAAAAATTAAAAATGTGTAGTATTACCAAGAGTACTGAGCAATTATTTTCAGTTACAAGGTAAATCCACTGCTGTTGCAGAAAGATAATTTCCCTGAATGCTTCATTCATTTTCTCTGATTTTACTTCTTCGTTAAGATACAATTCTAATTAATGCAAAGAACCACAATTCTTGAGCTGAAATTTTTGTGCAAGCAGCATAATGTCCATTCATCTGCCTGATGCCAAATGAGATCCTCATTTGGAGCTGAAATGTATCCACATGTAGCCTAAAGATGTTATGTATATGCACACACCTAACCACATCATAAGTCAATTGCTCTTCTTTGAAGACAAGAAGAAAGTTGTGAAAACATTTTGGGGCTTTAGTTCACTACTAATCACATACCATTGTCATGCACTATATAATTTACGTATTAGCCTTAAGCTTCAAGGAATACTTATCTCTTGCATTTGATCCAAAATCCCAATTCATCAAAGTCTGATCACAACAGGTCTATAGCAGATCTGTTGGAAGAAATGGAAAATTCAATATATTAACCGCAATTGACTTTTTCCTAAATTTATTTTTCAGAAAGCTGCAATTAAGAAGATGGATATGCAAGCATCAAAAGAATTCCTTGCTGAACTAAAGGTTCTGACACACGTCCATCACTTGAACTTGGTATGACATTTTCCCTGATATTATTCAATTTCCAAGCTTATAAATTTGTGCAGTTATACAAAAAAAAAAAAAACTCAAGAAAGGAACTATGCCAGAACATATGACAGGCAATCGAGTTAAACATAAAAGGATAATTTTCCTTCTTTTTTTGTGTGGTTAAGTGCTCTCTCTATCATGTTTTGATTACTTACTGTTCTATTTCTCGTCCCCTGTTGGTAAACATTTTTAACTACTGATTCAGTGGTTATGGATTCTAGACAGGCATATGCCCATTGATCTTAGCAAACAGCCAGTTAAACCGTTCATAAACCCAAAAAATCAGAAGAAGAAAAAATATCTTTTTAGTTAGAAGTTAGGCGATGCTGCTATCTATTTATGAAACTTCTAACTATTTTTGGGAGTTCTCAACGAGTCATCCTGTGCCTAGGATCATATGCTTATGTAACAACTAACATGTTACTTGCCTTACCAAGATATTTGTTTGTGTTACTTATTTCCACAATCACGATTCCTAGCATATATAATGCAGGTGCGCTTAATAGGATATTGTGTTGAGGGCTCCTTATTTTTGGTTTATGAATACATTGAGAACGGCAACTTAAGTCAACATTTGCGTGGCTCAGGTGAAACAAAAAAAGAACAATGCCTGCTCTTAGAATCCTGCTGGCATCATTCTGGTTGCAAGATTCTTAATATAGTTTTCTTTTAGGGAGGGATCCGTTGTCGTGGACAGCTAGAGTTCAAATTGCCCTGGATGCTGCAAGAGGATTGGAATACATCCACGAGCATACAGTTCCTGTCTACATCCATCGAGATATTAAATCTGCAAACATTTTGATAGACAAAAACTTCCGTGGAAAGGTTTGCAACTGCATTTCCAGAGTTTTGATCCATGGAAGTTGAGTGCTGAGTCTAACTTTTTCACAGGTTGCAGATTTCGGTCTGACAAAATTGACTGAATATGGGAGTTCTTCATTACAAACACGTCTTGTGGGTACATTTGGCTATATGCCTCCAGAGTAAGAATATTACTTATCCTTTCCTCTTCTCCTGAGTTGCATGCCAAGTTTGTTTAAGCGAGCAATTATATTTATGGTCATGGTCTATTCATATCTCATGTGTATGAGTGTATCTGAATTTGAAAAAGGAAAAACTGTTACTTTTTAATTGCACATGCCTTAGCCTTTCTTCGCTTTGATAAAAATTGTGACAATATCTTGGGTGAACTTTAATATGTATTCTGTAGGGCATTTTAACCTCATCGATTCTGCATGCTCTGATTTTAATGTGCAAGTTTTACTCATTCCTTTCTAAACTGACCACTTGGGTTTCAGCTGTTCCAAATGGCTTAGTCCTCTTCATATATCCTCAGACAATAATATGACATCGTCTTCCAGGTTTAACCAATTATAGATTTCTTATGGAACTAATTGTTAGAGGGATAAGGGATATTACAATTGCCATGCGTTCTGTGTCGTAGACAGCAACAATCCATATTTTAAAGCCCCTTGTAAATATGATGGGTAGTGGCTAAGAGCTACTCTTAGTATTGTCAATTTGTCGTTATATTTTCACAACAAGCTACAGTGAAATTCTGAATAAAATTCTGACTTAATTGTTCAAGAATTTATTTAATAATTAGTGCTGCCGGATGCAGGTATAAAAAGAAGGATAAAGAAAATTCAATGATAACTCTTAGGACAAGGCAAGCAAAGTAGCCTGGCAAAATCTGTTACTGGGCAACTGGAATTAGAATAATTGTTGCATTTCTCTCAGCCTCCTTGATTATGGAGATGTGATGACCTTTTCTTGAAGATATATATAGCTGAGAAAAGTGGAGAGAAGTGCATTTGCAAATAGTAGAAGGGCCCTCTTCTTTTCGTGCAGTCTAGAAGAAGATTGTCCCCAAAGGACCATAAATATAGATCATGATGCTGACATTAACGTAAAGGCTAAAGCTATAACTTAGTCTAGCAGTTTTGTCAGCTCCCAAAATATGAATTGAAGTGGAATATAGACAGGCTGATCCATCATGCATGATAGCTTTTGGTTGGGACTGCATAGCCAAAATTATTTTCTAGACACGGAATATGGGGTTCGTAAGTAGGCCACCGTAACTCCTCTGCTTCACTTTTGATATATATTATGGTGGCCTACTTCCTGTGTGTAGAAAATAATTGTTGTGGCTATACACTGGATGAGTGGTTGAGTTTTCCTTTGGTAGTAACTAGTAAGTTCTTTTAATTTTATTTACTTGAGGTTCAAGAGGAAGCCTGATCATTTTGACCAAGTGTAGCATTTTTGTGCAGATATGCACAGTATGGTGACATTTCCCCCAAAATAGATGTCTATGCTTTTGGAGTTGTTCTCTTTGAACTCGTATCGGGCAAGGAAGCTATAGTCAAGACAGACGAGCTAGAGAATGAATCAAAAGGACTAGTTGCCTTGGTTGTTTTTCCTTGCCCCTCTTAATTAGCTCATCAGCAGTTGACTTAAATCACTTGCAGTTCTTTACTCAATTTTACCTTGCTTGACGAAATGCAGTTTGAAGAGGTTCTTGGTCAGCCAGACCCAAAAGAAGATCTTCGTGAACTTGTTGATCCTCGGCTTGGAGACAACTACCCTCTTGACTCGGTATATAAGGTGATGTCTTGTCTTGGTAAATGCAAAGTTAGAGGACTAGTGAATCAAATGGGAATCAAGACTCAGGAGTTTGTGGTTTATTTTTTTCAATACTTGCAGATGTCTCAGCTTGCCAAAGCTTGCACACATGAAAATCCTCAACTTAGGCCAAGCATGAGATCAATTGTAGTTGCCTTAATGACACTTTCATCTGCAACTGAGGATTGGGATGCTGGCTCCTTCTATGAAAGCCAAGCTCTAGTGCAACTAATGTCTGGAAGGTAGCTTGTGGGGTGAGTCGTGTTCCCCCTGAGCCTACAGCAAATTCCTTTGCGAAGATAGAATCCTGATTTTCTGAACACTAGCATGATTCTCTCATCTCTGAATTTGTAAATAAGACTATTATATATCTTGCAGAAACAAATTACTCATAGGCTTTTCTAGAAAATTACAAATTACCCTTTCCAAGAGAAACAACTAGAGCAGCCCCCCATACACATCTTCACAAGTTATTTCCATTGGCCTTGAAACTTTCAACACTAGAAACAGATTAAAGGATGCTTATGACTTCTTGTGGCATTGGCATGAGTGACACTTAGTCTCAGAGGGTCAAAAAGCTTTGACTGGAAGCCGTAGTTGTCGAGAATTCGAGTAGAAGGATGACCATGCATCTGATACCAAGTGGAAGCAGTGGACGACTGAAAAACATACTTGAGCATATATGCTTTATCTGACGGGACAATGGGGGGAAAGCAGTAAAAAACATCATCTTTAGTTGGCCCCTTAAGATGTCCCTTTACTCATATCCTTCACCAGAAAGCTACTAGACAAAAATTCAGGTGACACATTACTAGTTTGGCAAAATTTAGAAATGAAAATTGGGTTCTGAGACATATATAGAAGTCACATTAAAGACATCAGATAGCTGAAGAGGGTAAAGTCGGGGAACCACAGCGAGCGGTAACCAAAAACATGTATCATCACCAACGTAGATTGTCATTGCCACTGTAGTCAGACATGATAAAAATATTTTTGAAATCATTAGTACCATCAATTGGCACTTGGCACAAAAGATTGGATTATATGCATTTATTCTGAGCCTGAGATGCAGCAGAGCAGCGGAAGCAGTGGAGCCATTCATTAATATGAAAACAAAATGCCCCAGAGTGGACGTACCAGATCGTTTAGCCACAGCAACAACAGGATCATTCTGAAGTCAAAAGGCTTCTGAAGGTGATGGATGGTGCTCTTCAAACTTTAAAGTTCAAAGTAATGGTTAAATTAATATTCAATGAAAACAAATATGATATACTCATCAATGTAATGACGATGCCTTTTTAATTAAATATACGACATTTTACATTCACACACTGAAAAAAACAAAACAAAAAAATTCTCGCGGGACACGTACATTCCGTTGCGTTGATTCCGTGATGCATGAGGTTGTGCAGGTGGCTCCTTCGCTCGCAGCCAACGCATTATCCGCACGGATACGCCGTTTCGTCAGTTGCTTTATCTATCGACATCTCATTATTCTGACATCCACCCCTTCACTTAACTAATCTCGTTTATAGGTTTATTATAATATTCTTAAAATAATAGGAGTAATATTTTCTTGAATTTTGCTATTTTTGGCAATAATTATTTATTTAGTGTTTAAAAAGGTTAGTTAGAAGTTATTTAAAATATACGTCCGAATTGATTTATTTACATTTAAATTTTTAATTAGTAGTTATTACCAAAGTACATTACTTATAATTTTTTAAAATTAAATTAAATAATTTTTTATTTTTTAAAAAAGTAAATTAATTCAATCATTTATTTCATTTGTCAAAACTAATATGAGAAAAAGAATATCTAGTTAAATAAATTTTTCGTATTTTATTTTATTTTTGAATTTTTTTATTTTTCATTTTGTTTTGAAAAAAAGACACAGAATATATTATATATATATTTTTAAGAACATACATAAGCAAAAAAGAAAGATTGCAAATATATTTATTAATTATTATTAAAATAAAATTTATTTTAAATTTTTAAAAAATACATAATTTATTAATTTTATTTTTTAAAAATTAATTTTATTGATTTAATTTTTAAAATTTTAAATTACTTACAAATTTTATTTTTTTATTTTTTTTATTTTATTAATTTAACCTCTTAAAAAAATAAATTATTATAAATTTAAAATTAATGAATTAAATTAAAAAATAAAATTAATAAATAATATATTTTAAAAAATTAAAACTATATCTTACTCTTGATATTGTTCACAAAATCCGACACGCGGTTATGAAGCAAGTAGACAACGCACGAATTCAAAGGAAGGCTCTACACATACTGTCACACACGAAAGCAACAAACGGTATCAGTTCGCTCACTCAGCTTGTGCCTGTTGTGCAGTTCACCAGTAATGTAAGAAAGTAAGAAGCGGCACTGTCTTTGCCTTTTTCTTTCTGTTTTTGGTTCTCTTTATCTGATGTCCACAAATTCCTCCTATGCTTGTTTGTTGTTCTTTGTTTTCTTCTTCTGAACACAGAGCTTTCCCTCTCCGAGAGGAAAAGGGTTGACAGTGGCGTGTGTTCTACGTAGGTTTCGTTGCAAGAGGTGGCGGGGAATCTTCTTGCTTTGTTTTGGTTTCCAAGATATTCAAACACCATTTCATTCCATTTTGGATCTTCGGCTCTGTTTTTCTATTACTTGCCCGAATTGTGAGTCCCTCAATCTTGGAATCGATTTTGGAAGTTTCTCGTTATTTCTATGAGAAAAAAAAAATCAAAACTTTTCTATTTATGTATGTTTTAGCCCAAGCCCACTCAAAGTAATCATTGGATAGAGTTGATGAGTCTCTTTCTTTTTGGGTTTGTACTTATTCATTGATGCTCGTTGGTTATGAATTGAGTTTGAACAGCATTAGACGGTGCCGTACCATTTGTTTTTGTATAATCTGGGCTGAGTTCTTCAATCTTGAATAGGGAAACTTGATTTTCACTTCCATGGGCATCGGAAGGATCTTGGTTTATTGTTGTTTTTGTCATTCGGTGGGATCATAATCTGATGCGGTTTCTTCAACTGTAGGTAAATTTTTGGGTGGAAGAGAAAAAAATGATAAGAAGATTAGCAATCATGAGAAATGAGTTATAAACCATTTTTGAAAATATTATGAAAAAAACTCTTATTTCAAGTTTTGCTTGTAGATTATATAGATAACTGTTTATGTTTGATTTCATGTTCGATAAAATTATATAATAGAAAGGCATGACCTTCTGGTAGTCTCACCATGAGTTTTGGTTCATATTTGTTGTGTATGAAATTATGAATCTAAGCCTCCTTATCCATTTCTTTTGATTACTTCACAGGAACGCGTGCATTCTTTCTACAGAAAGAAAAAATGGCTACGCTTTCAGATATTGGGGTTGCAGCTGCCATAAACATTCTCATCACATTTCTCTTCTTAGTGGCATTTGCTATTTTGAGGCTTCAACCTTTCAATGATCGAGTATACTTCCCAAAATGGTATTTGAAGGGTTTAAGAACAGATCCTGTATACGGAGGAGCATTTGCGCGCAAGTTTGTTAATTTAGACTGGAGATCATATCTTGGGTTTTTGAATTGGATGCCAGCTGCACTTAGAATGCCAGAACTTGAGCTTATTGACCATGCTGGATTGGACTCTGTTGTTTACTTGCGGATTTACTTGATAGGGTATGCGGTAATGAGTGAATACCACATCAGCAAAGCATAATTAAATTCTGATATTTTCTGTTTTTATTGTGCAGGCTTAAAATCTTTGTTCCTATAGCGTTCCTGGCGTGGGCTGTTCTGGTTCCTGTCAATTGGACAAGTACCGGTCTAGAAGGAGCCAGGATAACCAACATAACTTCTAGTGACATTGATAAACTCTCAATTTCAAATGTCCATAGACGATCTCAAAGGTTTCAAAACCACCTTCAGTGCTCTTGGAATTCTGCTGCTGGGTCTTGATGTTGTTTAGTAAATTCTTTTCAAATTCAAATTGCCTGCAGGCCAAGATGTATTCTTGACCTAATATGGTTTAACTATGTTGGGGCTTTAGGTTTAGTGTCTTAACTAGGTGCAACCTTAAGCTAGAGTGCAAATCTCAACTGCTTTGCATCTGGCTCCTGTGATTATATCTCAGTTACTTTTTCTTCCCATCAGAATCCTTATCTGTAGGTCTAAGACAACAACACTTGCTTATCCCTTCCAATTTTTACTGATTATGTTTTTTATGCATCATCTCACTTGTTAAAGTTGTAGAATTACTGTTGCAGTGCATATTAGTATCCAATGATCTAAATTACTATATAGGCTTTTCTTGATTGCTACTAAATCTTGGGCTCCACTAAAATTTTGTACTCTTCCTCAGGTTTTGGGGACACATAATAATGGCTTATGCATTTACCTTTTGGACATGCTATGTATTGCTAAAGGAGTATGAGAAAGTTACATTGATGAGACTGGAATTTCTTGCAGCAGAAAAACGTCGTCCTGATCAATTTACGGTAAATTTGAATTTTCATCCTCCATTTTTAGTGAGGAATTATTTTCTGTCATTCTTTAATACTTCTTGGTTGCAGATTGTCATTCTCTCTCTTTCTCTATTTTTTAGTTATATTTTGTTTGAGCAGCTTTGGATGAAGTAATGAAATTCTGATTTTAGGTTTCGTGCGTTAAAGGTGGTATGCTACTTAGTCATTTTTCTTGGTAGATCACAATTGTGGATTTAATAATTTGTTGCATTAAAAGAAATTGTGTGGATTACAGGTGTGAATTTGCTTGTCATTAGGTAAGCATAATAACCTAGCTAAGTATATCAATGAATAAGCAAAGCAATAGAGTGATGACTGTTTTGTAGCCTTTAGATATATGAAAGAATTATAAGAAAGAACGAAGGAACAAAAGAGGAGAAACAAACAAAATTTTGTTATAAATTTTTTTAAAAAATAAAACATGGCAGGAACAAACAAAATTTTAATACAAAAGAGCCCTTCTGCATCTTTATACTTGACAAGTTCAGGGAAATTGCAGTTATAGGCTGAATTGTCATACACTGGCATTGAGATACTCATATTAGATATTCCATCGTGCATATTTTTCTTATAGAAAAGATATTTTTCTCAGGTTCTCGTTAGAAATATTCCACCAGATCCTGATGAATCTGTAAGTGAGCTTGTGGAGCACTTTTTTCTGGTCAATCATCCAGATCACTATCTTACACACAAGGTTGGTGTTCCTCCTGTATATACTTATACAGCTAGCATGACACGTTCATTGATTACCTCATTGATTCTGATATTGAGAAGCATTGGGTGGTTTCTATTTTTCAAGTCTCATCTTTTACCACAAGGTTTGGACTTCTTATGGCCGCAAGATGCCTTCTTACCATGTTTCACAATGTGAATTGTATTCAAGTTTACACTTAGAAATGATGTATATGAAACATGGAGTACACTATTAACTAGATATAATATGACAAATTAATTTTCCCCTTATAGGGTCCTCTCTTTTGACACTTAACATAGTGTTGTTATTAAGATGGATCAGATTTGTAATGGTATAGGCAAATCAGTTGAAAGTCTAACAACTTGATATAATTTATTATTTTATTTTTTGACCACAGAATTTGTATGTGTCAGCCTATTTATTGTAAAATTTATGCAGGTTGTTTATGATGCAAACAAACTTCACAAGTTGGTTAAAAAGAAGAAGAAGTTGCGGAATTGGCTTGTCTATTATGAAAATAAACTTGAAAGAACTTCAAAAAAACCTGAAATGAAGGTATTTAAGTTTTACCTGATATGCCTTCAAAAGAGTATCATAACCAACTTCAGATTTACCTCAAGCTTTCCCTCTTATATGTTTTTACCAGACTGGTTTCCTTGGTCTTTGGGGAAAGAAAGTGGATGCTATTGATTATCACATCACTGAAATTGACAAGCTGTCAAAAGAAGTAAGTATCAATTTATTTTTTCTCTGTTAGAAATTTTTTCACATTCTGGATGCTATTTTTTTAATAGAAATTCTTCATGCTAATAATATATTGACAAACTTATGAAAATTATTCTTACATGGGAATTGAATTTTAATTTTGCAGAGTTCATATTATAGACTATGATATCCCTAATTTTTCCTAGTATATTTACTTTATCACATGTTCATCTGTATTATTCTGCTTTCAAGAAGTTATTTCCTCATGTAGCAGCTTCATGGCAGCTTTCCTTCATTTATCATTGCAATAGAAATGAATATTTTCTGACCGTTCACTAGAAGTTTGTGCAAATCAACTGTGGAAGACTTCAACAGATGCTGAAGGAACTTGTTTAACTCAAAATTTCAGTTTGGCCAATTTGTGCAGAAATTATGATTTATTTCTAAATAGCCTTGTTGTGGTTTGATGGGTTTAGTTTTCTCTCTAAAATTCTTTTGATGGTCAGAGTGATTCAAATTGATCACCTCTTGCAGATAGCATTAGAGAGGGAAAAGGTCACAAATGACCCCAAGTCTATTATGCCAGCTGCATTTGTTTCATTTAAAACTCGATGGGGTGCTGCTGTTTGTGCTCAAACTCAACAAACCAGAAATCCAACACTTTGGTTGACTGAGTGGGCTCCAGAGCCACGAGATGTATATTGGCCAAACTTGCCAATTCCATATGTTTCCCTCACTGTCAGGAGGTTAATGATGGCTGTAGCATTCTTTTTTCTCACTTTCTTTTTTATGATCCCCATTGCATTTGTACAAACTCTTGCAAGTCTTGATGGAATCCAGAAAGCAGCACCATGGCTGAAGCCACTTGTTAGTATGTAAGTCTAACCTCATAGTTGGACCCCTGAAGATATAATTTCACTTGCATCTCTGGAGATTACTTATTCAAACTTACTTTATTGTGCAGCCCTTTCATTAAGTCATTCATTCAAGGTTTTTTGCCTGGTATTGTATTGAAGCTTTTCCTTATCTTTTTGCCAACAATATTGATGATCATGTCAAAATTCGAAGGATTTGAATCCATATCATCTCTGGAGAGAAGATCTGCTTCTAGATATTATCTTTTCAATTTTGTGAATGTATTTCTTGGGAACATACTTACCGGAACAGCATTTCAACAGCTGGACTCTTTCATTCACCAACCAGCCAATCAGTAAGTCATTCAAGATAAAATTCAGTGTCCGTTTTTTTTCTGAAAATTAATTTATATTTTTAATTGTGGGTGCATGTTATATTCTCCTGAAACATAAAATTTGCATGTGTTTATAAATTTGGTAACCATGTGTATGTGGTCGGCATATATTAGATTACTCCATATGCGTGTAAAAGGGAAAAGATTTCTTACTTCTGCGTATGCTTTAGCAATTTAAGAATCATGGTGTTGGTTTATTAACTGTACAAATTCTTTAATCTTTAGTGAATATATATTTTTTTACATGATTAATCAAGCTCACGTAGTTTGGTTACATACCTTGCTCCAAGTATTCGTCTTAAGTAATACCATGTTAATAAAATTAAGCATTCTTGTTATGTTTTTGGCAGATATCCTATAACAATTGGCACTGCAATTCCTTTAAAAGCAAGTTTCTTCATTACGTATATAATGGTTGATGGATGGTCCGGCATAGCTGGAGAGGTTTTGATGTTGAAACCACTAATCATTTATCACTTGAAGAATTTCTTCTTGGTGAAGACTGAAAAGGACAGGGAAGATGCCATGAATCCTGGGAGTATTGGTTTCAACACCGGAGAGCCTCGAATACAATTGTACTTTTTGCTGGGTCTAGTCTATGCTGCAGTGACACCTGCTGTTCTTCCTTTCATAATAATTTTCTTTGGCCTGGCCTATGTTGTGTTCCGTCATCAGGTACGGAGATGTTAGATTTTTAATGTGCAAGTGGAGGATGATTGAAGTTTTTATGCATGTTTATGGTACTTGTGCCGCCAATCATTCAGTAGAATGTGCATAGTACAAAACTAATGGCTTATACAATTAGAGTCCCCTCTCATTGATGTATATTTCAAAAAATATATGAAATTGAATAGT
Organism: Castanospermum australe; assembly: GCA_019955255.1. Taxonomy (NCBI): domain Eukaryota; kingdom Viridiplantae; phylum Streptophyta; class Magnoliopsida; order Fabales; family Fabaceae; genus Castanospermum; species Castanospermum australe. The sequence goes on from NSJW01000826.1 coordinate 379,691, forward strand.
CCCTGGATATAATCTCATGGAGAAAGATAACTGGGAAAATTTCGAAAATGGAATTCTTGGTAAAATTACTTCAGTTTAGAAACAATAAACAATTAATCACTCAATTGATTGATGATGTTCAAAGAATGGTTAATAAGGAACCACTTATTGACAAACTAGGGATATTCTTACCAAGAATTTCTTTTTTTTTTTTTTTGGGTATTTCCCAAGATAATTCATGTTGAGTATCTAAATTAGTTTTTTATTACAAATTTGTGGCTTGTCCAAAACCAATCTTTCTGAGGTTATAAAAGGTTACAGTTATTCTTTGCTGGGGAGGTGTAGCTTCCAACATACATGGTAGATCTTAGATGTGCCTGATATGTTTCTTGGGACTTTTACCCCTTTTCTAATGATTGTATCATCTCTTCTCCATTCTCTGCTGTCTAAGTACATGTTCATCACAATTATATGTCAGTCTGCCTAGTGTGTTCCCCCCGCACTCTTGTTGCATATAAGATGAAGACTCCTACCTTGGATTGCAGATCATTAATGTTTATAATCAGGAGTATGAGAGTGGTGCAGCATTCTGGCCTGATGTCCATTTCCGTTTTGTGTTTGCACTGATAGTCTCACAGATAGTTCTGATGGGACTCCTCACCACCAAAAAAGCTGCTGCATCGACTCCATTTCTCATTGCGCTCCCAGTACTGACCATATGGTTCCATAGGTACTGCAAAGGCCGTTTCGAACCTGCATTTGTTAAATTTCCCTTACAGGTAAGTATGTCAATTCATCATTTGGATGGTTAAAAGTTCTTTGAAGTGTATGCATCGATGGTAGAGTTCTTGCTTTATTTTTTAGATATCCGTAGAATCATGGAACTAACATCATATTTATTCTATAACTTGTTCTCTTGCCAATTTACTGTACTTATGGGGTCAAAACAAAGGTTTAGATATATTAATAATGGTGTGGTAGGTAAATTGACTATGGCTTTTAAGCTTACGTCTGTGTGTACTTCAGTACATCATCACTTTAATATGTGATTGAAGATTTGACTTGAACTTAACAGAATGTGTTTCCAGTTGTAAGCTTACGTCTCTGTCGTGGAATTTTGATGTTGTTTTTCTAAAATTCTGTACAGGAAGCAATGATGAAAGATACATTAGAACGAGCAACAGAACCTAACCTGAACTTGAAGGGTTACCTTCAGAATGCCTATGTTCATCCAGTTTTTAAGGCTAGCATTAATGACGATGATGAGGAAGACATAATGAGTCAAAAGTGGGAAACTGAAGGTGTGACTGTGCCCACCAAACGCCAATCCCGAAGGAGTACACCCGTGCCCAGCAGAATTAGTGGTGCATCATCTGTGTCTCTGCCTGATGGCATTCTAAATCATCCAGGGCCCTAAAGCAGTGGACCAAGGGATGATATCACTGTACAGTTGACGTTTACATCGTTATTTACCAGACAGACTAGCACGGCTGTGCAAATATAACGAGCTACATCAATGGACAGTTGCTTGAAGCGTAAGCTGACAAAGATGGGTCTCCTTTGGTGCCTTGGCTAAAAAGCTAGTTTTGGACTTTGTGACCGGTGGTGGAAATCACTAGATGCAGACTATGAGGCAGAGATTCTGTAATATTTCGGATTTTGCCGAGCGATAGTGAATTTGCTTCCTTAATGGATAAACATGCTCTTTAAATCTGCATCACCAAGCACATAGAGGATTTACATTATACTACGTTGGTAAATATTGTAAATTATACGAAAACTGATTGTATATGGATTAAACTTAACCTTATCTGTCATTGTGCAAATATTACTGGATTTGTTCTTCTCTACTCTATGATTTCTTTCTTGCCGTAGTTGTGCAAGTATGCTAGCTAAGCTGTCTTAGTGTTCACCAAAAGAAAAGTATTTTCCCTTGCGTTGGAACTCTTTTCTGTACCAAAGGTAAAGCAAATCGGTGCAAACCTCTCCAGGAAGGCCAGAACCACTGCCACTGCCACTGCCACTGCCACGAGGAGTACCCTGGATAAACCGGTAAGACCCTTATATAAGGTCCTAGCGGCGTATGGATTGACGCAGGATGTCTAATTAAAGAATTTTTTAAATTATGACCGTGATATAGTATAGTTGATGTTAATTTTAATTTTAATTTTAATAATTTAAAATTTTATATTTAAATATTATTTTAATAATTTAATAATTTAATAATAATTAAAGATATTAAGATTATTCGTTATTTTTAAAATTTTATTTTTTTTTATATTTAAAGATTTTATATTTAATTAGTTATTTATTTTTAAGATTTTTTATTTGATTAAAATTTAATTAGGATTTCATATTTTGATTAGAATTATTATTCTTAGATTATAAATACTCTTAAGTGTCTTTGTTATAAAGTTAAAGAACGAAATATTTAAAATTTGTTAATAAAATTATATATTTTTTTCTCAGATATAAATTTATTTATTTATCTTAAAGGTTTAGTAAATTGTTAGTCTTATTTCATACGAACTCGTTACGCCGTGAATTTCATAATAGGTGAATTTTAATGTTAACAAAGCGATCCCACCATAATAGGAATGCTCTAGAAGATAACTACTGCGCTTTCGTAATCATCTAATTGTTATGCGCTCTCTAGTGTATACCTTGAAAGTATTCAAATCCTATAACAGGATTTCACAGTAATGTCAATTTTTAGAGAGGCGGGACCCAATACGTCCCACAAGCAAAAGGGATAGCACACATACACCATTAAATGAGTTTTTGTAAAGTGTCAATTTTGTTAATTTATCAATTATGTGATATTATAATAATAATTAATACATATTTAAATAAAATAATTAGATAAAGTAACAATTTATTTTAAAATTTTATAAAATTTTATGTGCTTATTTATGATAACTTTTAATTTAATAATTAAATTGATGAAATTTAACGTTTATAATGCTAAAATTTATCCTTAAAACATAAATGACAAAACATATGAATTTTTCTATGTAAATAGTTAGTTATTGCTAAGTAATTAGTTAGCGATTGTGTAAACAGAAATAAAATAATTAAAAGAAGTGATTAATTCATTGTTTTAGAAATAAAATAAATGATTTTAAGATTAATGAATAGAATTTTATATATATACATACATAATAATATAACTTTTAAAAAATAAAAATATAATAATCAACATAGTTGTTCACAAATTTATACTTACAATTATATAAAGGGATTCTTCATCTTTTGTGTCAAATCTTTCTCCATCTTTGGTGTCAAATCTTTAATTTTCAAAAATTTATTAATAATTAATTAAATACAAATAGTAAAAAAGATAAATTATAAATATAAACATTTTTTATAACTACATTAAAGGTTTCCTCTATTTAGTCTCAAATTTTCTGTTTTTCAAGAAAATATTAATAATTAATGAATACAAATTAAAAAAAGATAAAATTGTAAAGATAAACATTTTTTTGATAACTACATTCTACGATTACAATTTCTTTCAAATATTGAGAGTTATCTTCTTTTTACATACAAAATTATAATTGGACTCAAATACATTTTACTTTTTTTGCAAAATTATTTTTATTTGAGTAATAAAATAATAATTATAATAAATTAATTTATAAAATAATTATATAAGCAAAAGCAGAAAAAATGCAAAATGAGATAGTGCCACTCAAGATGCAAATGGTAATAATAAATTTGAGTTTCTATGAAAATTGTAGAAAAATTTGGTCATGTAATTTATTATGATTAATTTTATTTATTGTTTGATTTGCGAAAATCTAAATGATATTTGAAAATCCACAAGATTTAGGAAATCTATTAGGAAATTTGAAAGTTAAAGAGTTTTATCACCAAGGAGTCTTGGCTATAAATAAAACTAATGACCTAGGTGCAAAGAGTTATGTGGGTTAAGGCAAAGGAGATTTTTGAGTTATGCTAGAGGGTGTATGAGAGGTTGAGTTTGAGTTAAGATTTACATTCAAGTGATTATTTTTTGTATTTTTTCATAATGAAATTGTTTATCCTTTAGGGTGGTGTAGGCATGAGATTTGCTGGGATGAGAAATGGTGTACAAGAGGCTTTGGGTCTAGGTTAGGGTTTACACTTAAATGATTACTTTTGTATTGTTTTTCTCTCATAATGAAATTGTTTATCCTCTTGGATGGTGTAGGCATGAGACTCCCTTAATCACGTTAAATTGTTAGGTTTCTATGCTTATATTGTCAATTATTAATTTTCTTTCATTGGTATTTTTGTGATGTATTTTATTTAGTGTTTGAGGATTCTATTCTGCCGCAATTCTGGTCATTTTCTCTACAATCTTGAGCTTAGTACAATCCAACAAATATGTTTGGCATAAGATTAAATTTTAGTAGATTCACTGTCGAGACCTTTAATAAAAGGGGAAGCTTCACAGTATGGCAAAGAAGGATGAAGGAATTCAATGGCAAAATGGTTGGGAAAGGATGAGAAGTCGAAGATGACAGATAAATTGATATTTGTTAGCACATTTCAACTCTATAGTATGGAACTTGTGGGGCAACATATGTTATTAGTTAAAATGTTCGAGTCAGGTGGAACCATGATTATGGTTGATTCGGGTTGTGTCTAGCTAGTATATGTGTAGAGGCTAATGACATTTATTTTCTTGTTTGTGAATTTTGACAAATAAGGGTTCTTCATGTTGTTAGTGAAGGTTAGCAGGTGTGAAGTTATCATAACTTTTTGAGGTGACAAAACATTTGCTAAGGTAAACATTTATTAAAAAATTGGCTCATCTAATTTGATTAGAATTGTTTTTATTTATTTTATTAAATAAAATTAATGGCCTATATATGTGTATGCAGAATGGAAGTTTTTGAGTTACGAACGATGATGTACAAAGAGCTTTGGTCTGGGTTAATTAAGGTTTACACCTCTAGTCTTTTTCTCAACACATCGATTTTCATTTAGAAAGAAAATTAAACTACATCCAGCTATCTAGTATATATGCCTTTTTTTTTTCATACAATCATGCATTCCAGATGAAAATTATGGGGAGAATTAAATGCAAGGATGTGAAAAAGATTAATATTTACGGTTAAGGAACCTTCTTTTTAAAATTATTTTTACTTTACGACTCAGAAACTCTAAAATCAAAGGATACATATTAAAAAAAAGGATATATGTTAAAATCTTTTCCACTTTTGAATAGCATAATTGATATTTACGATTAAGGAACCTCTTTTTTTAAAATTTTTTTTACTTTACAAATCAGAAACTCTAAAATCAAAGGATGTATATTAAAAAAATGGATATATATTAAAATCTTTTCCTCTTTTGAATAGCATAATTGATATGTACGGTTCAGGAACCTTTTTTTAAAAAAATTATTTTTACTTTACAAATCAGAAACTCTAAAATCAAAGGATATATATTAAAATCTTTTCCACTTTTGAATGGCATAATTATCAAATATTTGATTTGAATAGAGTATCTTTCTTTTAATGACGATAAAGTTAGATTGTGTAAAGAATTCTTAATTTACACAAATTCTATGCCAATAAGACGTCAACTAAAGGTCAAATCCACCTAGGGATAGCGAATAGCTTCTTGTTTCTTTTCGTAATTGCATGAGGACTCGTGCAACCATAAGAAAACCGCCATAACAGGCCAACAGAACACAGCAACACTATAAAATAGGCTACAGGCAATACATATTGCTGACTCTTTTCCAAGTTAACTTTGCTTCGTTACCTGTTTTCTGCCTCCTTGCGATCTCTCTCTCCACCTCTTTCGTCGTGTTTCTGTAGTGGCGCAAGTAACTCTTGCATTATCAGACTGATTCTCCATTGCTGTCTCAAAAGGTCGTTTTTCATAATCAGGTCGGTTCCAAACCAATTGATTTTCGTTTATTCTAAGTTACCCTTTTCTTCTTTCTTGGTATAACTATTCTGAAATCCTGGTTTTGTTTTGTTTTGTTTTGTTTTGTTTTATGTTGTTTGGTTTTTCCGTGCCATTCAAGAAACATGAAAAAGTTTGAATTTGTAACCTTGTTTTTGTCTGGAGTTCGTTCTGCCTTTCATGCCTACACATGAATGCAATTGGAATCCCAGTTTGTTTTCTGTTTTTTCGTTGTCTTCCAGGTTTTTGGACTGACTCGAGTCAACTCAGCTGGTCCTACTGTTTTGGCTTCACTTGAAACGTTTAAAGAATTTTATATATCCAGTTTAACAAATTATGTTTGTATCTGTTTTCTAGGGAAATCAATCTTTTCCCCTTGTAAACATATTTGCATTCATGAATCTTGATGCAACTTCTCATGCTAATTAATTTGCAAAATTTACTAACACATTGCTATGGTTTTTTGTGACATCAACCACCAAGATGTGAACAGTCACATTACATGCGTTACGCTGGGCCAAAAGAAAGCTATTTCTCTGGCCCCCTCCTCCCCTGCCATCATCTTAATTTGTTACCTTATCATACCGATTCTCTTATTTTCTTAACTGATTATCAAGTTGGCATGTCTACTTCTTATGATCTTTACAGACATTGCTAGCATAACGATTTAGCTCTACAGTAGGGATACTGAATTATATTCTGGTTCTATAGAAATTGCTTTGCTGGGTTTTTAGTGTGGTTATGTTACATTGATGCTCAGTTTCCTATGAAATACTTATGAATGTGGTAGTGAATTTATGCTGGCAATATGTGTAGGTTTATGAAGTGACATTCTATACTGACTGTATATGTTGCTCAGCCTCAAGCTACTATAGAAGATTGACATGTTGGTGGGTTAAATGAATGATAATCTATATTATAATATTGGAATATATGTAATTATTTGTGTTTTTTCCCCTAATTATTCTGCAGTAAGAATGAAGATTGTGGTTACAAGACAAGAACATTCAAATAAACATACTGATGATAAGCTGGAGTTCTCAAGATGCTCAAAATCTTTTAGAATTTCAAAGAGAGAAAATCATAAATGTGGTTTAAGAAACCAAAACCAGGAGGAGAAGACGACACTCGGGATGTTTAAAGAAGGGTACTGCACTAAGAATGAAAGTCTTAGTTGTGCGACAAGAACAGTCAAATAAACATACCGACAATAAGCCAGACAAAATCTCAAGATGCTCAAGAGCTGTTGGAATTTCAAAGAAGAGAAAGGTTCAAGGAGTTCATAAACATGATATTACAAAACCAAAGTCTGAAGGCAAAGAAGACATTCTAGTATGTTCAAAGACGACTACTAAACTTCCATCCAAGAAAGGAGATAAGCCAAAGAAGTGTCTTACTACCTCGAACAAGAAAAGACAATTTGAAGATGATCTCTTGATTAACAATTTAGAAGAAGATAGGGAAGTGCTTTTTCTTTCAAAGAAGTCCAGGAGCAGAGCTAGAAAAATGGATAATATGATGGTACTACCTTTCTCAATGCTTATTTCTTACACTTAGGAGTTAGAAGTGTGATCTTTTATGATAATTTTTTTGGTAGATGGAACCTTATATCATAGTTTAATAATGCTTAACCACTTGTGTTAACAGGACAGAACAAAATCCTCGAAAACGTCATCAGTGCATGAAAAAGGAAAGAACAGCTTTTGTACCTTGTAATAAATGTCTGAAAATGTACTGTATGCCGTGCATCAAACAATGGTATGGTAGTTTACATAAAAAAAATCAATTCTGCCAAAAGTTTATGTATTTGTTCATGTAGTTTATGAGATACCCTTACAAAATGTAACTATTTCTCATTTTTGCACGTAGGTATCCCAATATGTCAGTAGCAGAAATTGTTGAGAGTTGCCCGTTTTGCCGTAAAAATTGCAATTGCAATGTTTGCCTGCATTCAAAAGGAATCATTAAGGTTTAATTTACTATGATGTCTAGCAGACACTCTTAAATAAATTTCTCTAATGAAATGAACATGCTATTATATATTAGAATTACAAGTATACTTTTTAACTTTTTTCTTTTGATTTTCAGACATCTAATAGGGACATCACAGATTATGAAAAATTTCAGTATTTTCAATATATGATTAACTTAATCCTTCCTTTTCTCAAACAAATTTGTGAAGAACAGAGTCAAGAGCAAGAGATTGAAGCTAAAATACAAGGTATTACTCTTCAGATTTGGGTTTTTTGTTTTTACTTAGAAGACATCACTAACAATAAACTTATGTCAGGAAAATTATGTTCTGAGATTGAGATACCACAAACTCCTTCTGGTGACGATGAACTTGTCTATTGGAACTGTCCTTTTTCCTAAGATATTAGCATGATTCCTTCCAAGTTCCATTAGATCTTTATTTTATATTTTGGTCTCGGAGAAGTGACCATTGTGCTACTTCAATTATTGACCTTCATAGAAGTTGCTCCGAGTGTTCCTATGAAATCTGCCTTAGTTGTTGCCAAGAAATACGCAATGGAAGCATTTCACCCGGGGCTGAACTGAAGTTTCAATATGTGAATAGGGGTTATGATTATATGCATGGCGGTGATCCTCTACCAGTGACTGGTGATTTAGAGTCTTCAAGGGTTCTATTGAGATATCTACCAAGTGGAATGCCAACAGTGATGGAAGCGTTAGTTGTGCTCCAAAAGAAATGGGGGGTTGTGGTAATTGTGTGTTGGAGCTGAAGCGCATCCTTCCACATGGGTGGATATCTGACTTGGAAGCCAAAGCTCGTGATGTGCTAAAAATTTGCAAAATGGAACAGACAACTCTTCAGAAAGAAGCAGTATCAAGTTGCAACTCTATGAGAAGAGCAGCTTTTAGGGATGGCACTGATGACAATAACATATACTGTCCAGAGTCAACGGACATCCAAAAAGAAGGGCTATTGCTCTTTAGAAAGCATTGGACTAGTGGTGAACCAATTATAGTTCGTGATGTTCTTAAACTGGGGACAGGTCTGAGTTGGGAGCCAATGGTCATCTGGCGAGCATTATGTGAAAATTTTGTTTCAGGGATCAGCTCAAATGTGTCAGAAGTGAAGGCCATTGATTGCCTGGCTAGTTGTGAGGTTTGGTTCTGTCATCCCTTTTGCTCAGTGTAAACATTTGGTCAAAAACTATTTGTTAGAGCATGTATATTCAAATTCAGTGTTTTCCTCTTTCGAAATCCCTCCTCTGTTGTGGATTGACTGTGAATCCCCATTTTTTTTTTTGGGAGACCAGAAGGATGCTTTAATACCCACATTTTCCCCCAATATCATTATCAAATAAGATAACTAAATCTGAATGTAGGTATAAGGCATATCATATTGACTCTTCTATATTCTAATAGACAAAGTTTAATCATTGCCATTCATCATGTCCTCTTTCTTATGCTTTAGATTTTCTTGAATCAAAAGTATAATATTTTTACTTTGTATTTCCTGCAAAATACTATAATTCTGATCTACGTTCGCCCTGCTAAACCTTTGCAGGTAGAAATTAACACTCGTAAGTTCTTTAAAGGTTATACAGAGGGAAGAACAAATGGAAATCTCTGGCCAGAGATGCTCAAGCTAAAAGACTGCCCCCCCTCGGACATGTTTGAAGATGTTTTGCACCGCCATTGTGATGAGTTTATCCGTTCCTTGCCATTTCAAGAGTATACTGATCCTCGAGCTGGAATCCTCAATCTTGCTGTAAAGTTGCCAGCACATGTCCTAAAATCTGACATGGGTCCAAAAACGTGTATTGCTTATGGAATTAAAGAAGAACTTGGCAGAAGCTTCACTGTGATATGTCAGATGCGGTATGCTTCATTAACCTGTAATTTCCATTCTAGCCTTTTTTTTTTTGGGTTTTTTTGAGAACCTACATTTTGTTTGCACATTGGTTTCAAAAACTTACTGTTCTACATGTTATGCATGTGTTTCTTCAGTCATCTGTCTAATTGCGTGTTTGCAGTAGATGAGCATTCCTTTGGTAATTGAAATTATAGCTTTACTTTCCCTATTACTTTCCCCATTCTGAAGGGTTGTTTTTATATGATTGGAAGCTTTAGTTTGTTAATTTGAACTTGTGAGGAATTTTGGATTGTGCAAATATTATGATCTTTTATTAAAAAGAATAAATAAATGTGTATGTGATGTGCATATAATATGCTTCTTTGTTTAGTAATTTCCTCTGTATCTTGTGTCAAGTATCAAATGGCAGCATATTGACTTGTTTTTTAAATTTCTTGTTTAATAATGGTCATATAGGTGAATATTTTGACGCATACAGCTGAGGTGATATTAAGGGATGAGCAGCACTCAGTTATTTCAAAGTTGAAAGAAGCATACAAGGCCCAAGATGAAAAAGAGCGCTGTGCTCAAGAGAGGGTTGGAATCAAAGGAAAGATCTTTTCAAATGATGTGCCTAAAGGGGTCAGTTTGCCTGCTATCTGTATAGAAAATGAAAAAAGGCCTGAAAGAGTTACTTTTCCGGCTACCCCTATAGAAACAAGGGAAACAGGTGGTGCTCTTTGGGACATCTTTCGGAGAGAGGATACTGAAAAGTTAGAAACATATCTAAGAAAACACTCAAAAGAATTTAGGCATACTTATTGTTCTCAAGTTGAACAGGTATTTATTTTAGTGATCTACATTTCTTCCGCTAATCCTTTCTTTTTTTTTTAATGCTGGAGGCTAAAATCAAGTTATGTGTTGGTTAGGTTGTCCATCCAATTCATGATCAATGTTTTTATTTGACTTCGGAGCACCAGAAGAAGCTGAAGGAGGAGTTTGGTTAGTACATAGAATTGCCAAGAGCAAACTACTTGCTCAGTGCCTGTAATTAGTTATTAACACGAATCTGAACTTTCAGGTGTAGAACCTTGGACGTTTGAGCAGAAACTTGGGGAGGCAGTATTTATTCCTGCTGGATGCCCATACCAAATCAGAAATCTCAAGGTAAAACATCTCTTGACACAAAATGGATTACCTTAGTGTCAGCTCATTTGATTGTATCTGTAACTCTAATTGCCATGTTCCGAAAACCTTGCACAGTCATGCACAAAAGTTGCTGCAGACTGTGTCCCCCGAAAATGTCCATATGTGCCTGCGTTTAACTGATGAGTTCCGCCATCTTCCCAAGAATCACAGGGCCAGAGAAGATAAACTCGAGGTGATTTTGTTTCTGATATATTTGCTTCTTTCTTTTCTGTCCTCTCCTTGTTATGATGTGATTTTAAAAAAAAGTGAAATATTTTTTAGCCTTGGCTTATTTTTTGTTTATATATGGTGGTTGATCTTTGATGGAACAGATAAAGAAGATGATAGTCTATGCCGTTGACCACACCGTGAAAGATTTGAAAGCTTTAATTACGCGGTCTTGAATCTTGACTTGACCTGAATGCTGCTTCAACCTAGCTGGCTAACTTCATTTTGCCATGGTAGCTGCTGTCACTTTTTTTTTTTTTTGGTCGTGGTAGCTTAATAAATATTGAGGAAGAAAATTTTGTACAGTCGGAATATTCCATTGGAGTTTTAATGGCACTCACAATTGATTGATCGTTATTGAGACACTCTGATTTGGGGATTCTGATTCTTGCTGACTCCATGGGACTCTTTTGTTAGGTTGTAGCCTTTTGTTTTCTTTCAGTTGTATAAAAAAAATTGATTCCTTTTCCTTGATATTACTCTTATATTTTAGAAACAATTTCACACAGTTTTGTAATCAACTAAAAGTAATAAACATGATAAGAAAATAAATTTATTAACAATGAATAAATGCATTCATGACCAAAATAAAATTAAGATCTTTGACTTGGATAAAACAGTAAAATGAAAACTTGTGCTTCAAGGCGAAAAAAAAAAAGGAAAGCTCGTGTTCTCCAAGTAATTGAACTAGTACTAAACTAAAACATTATTATTTATTCAAGGGTATGTGCCGGTAAAACTCTTGAAAATTCTAACTTTCGTATTATCCTATTGTTCGGTTTCCCAATTCCAATCCACTGAGGATGTGAGGCTAAGTTAATAGAAATAAGTTAACACAGAGGTTTTTTACTCTAAAGTATAAAATTATAAATTATACAGACATATTTTACTACAAAATTTTAATATTAAATAAATAATATTTATAACATTTTATGAAAACGTTAGTGAAAATTTAAAGAGTAGATTTTTTAACAAAAAAATTTATAGGATTCAGCTGTCACAACTGGCAATTACAAAATAATTATCTGAATTATACAGCATTTTCCTTATATATGCTCAGCCTCCATGCACCATATTCTATACCGGTGCTGTAGTTGTCAGTTTAACATTATATCATAATGCAAAACAACAAAAAATATATAGACAGCTTTGAAATTTATTTTGTTTTAAAAGAGTCATTATAATTTTTGAATTCCACTAAGAGATCGTCAAATTTTTATAAATTTACAAATAAATATTTATATTCATATATCATTAATCATTTAATTTTTACGTATATATTCATTAATACACGTGATAATTTATTATTTATTTATATCTTTTTTAAAAAAAACTTTGTAAAAAATATATATATTCAATCCTTCGTATTATTGCAGCTTGAAAATTTGAAACAAGAAAATGGTAAAAGCAAATATTGTTAAGTTACACGATGAATATAAATATTTTTTTGTACATAATAGTTTAGAGTGCAGGGAGACTTTTCTGGACAAACTTAGAATCCCAACCTAAGTCTGACAATTTTTTTTTTAATTTTTTCTCCACTAACTGCCTTTTCTTTCCAATTCTATGTTGGAGGACTATACATAAAAGAACAAAAGCATGCTATTGTCATAAAAGATTTTCTTAGAAGAGCTTGCTGGCAAATTCATCTATGCCAATTCCTTCCATACGATAGGAAGCAGACTTTGAGGCAAGTTCTCTGAGTTGGGATACGCTTCTTCCCAACTGCAAAGCCATCTTCATTTCGAATAGCTCCCCGTTTTCTCTTTTCTCCAAGTCTTTCTCTTCTAGTGTCGCTTCAATTGTCTCTTCCAACAGCCGGAAGAATCCGCCACAGTTTCTGTACATTTCAAACACCATGCCCACTTGCCCAGCGTGCTCAAAAGTATTAACTGCAGCAGCCAGTGACCCAGCCATGACCGGCACCAAAGCTGACCATGTCCCATTGCCCATAAACGCAGATCCTGCTGCTGCTATGCCTGTGAGTAAAGGGCCTGCAAAGGCTAAAGCCTTGTTGATCTTCAACGCCTTGTTTCCTAGCCTCTCATAGTCCTCGGCGTCTTTTCTCTTGACCACCTCAATAACCTCCCTTAATTCCATTTCTAGCTCTTCACTCCATCCATTCATTCTTTCCATTTTCTTGCTCTGCGCATTTCCGTCTTGGGGTTTATTTTTCCTCTGGAACTGAGTGGCGGGCCACCAAACAGCGGGCTCATATTTTGCAGGGAATTTGTCAAGCATAGCTCCTCCCAACAGGGGAAGTGGATAAGCCTTCTCAATCGCCAAAACCTTCTCCATTACATCCTTGACATCTTCCTCCGTATGACTGCGTAGAGCCATCGTGGTTTCGATGTGGGTCTGGAGCTGCCTGAACAGTCTCGTTGCTTTGCGTTGTTCCTCGGTAAGCTGGGAGGGCTGGATCTTGTTCATCACGAGCAGCAACCCAGTGGCCGCAGAAAACAAAAGAGTGGACGATAATTTAAGAGCCAAAAGTGGTGCACCGGCACCGGTTGTGGCAGCAAGACCGGCCATGGTTGTAGCAGTGAGAGTAATCATGTTGATGGAGTTCAACAGAAGGGTGTTCCAATTGTCGCGTTGCTCGCCAACGCTCTGGTGCATTTCGACCCTGTCAGCAACGACCTCTAAAACTGCAGAGAGTTGAAAGGTGGCCTTGGACTTGTTGGGCTTGCACAAATCTTCACATAATTTTTTTGTGACGACATTCTCTTCAAATGAGTTTTTGTCTGCGTAACCGTTCGTTTCCTGAACCATGTTTCTCATTGATATTTTTGGAACTAACAAAGGTATTCGTCGGAATTTTGAGACGTTGACAGCAGCATTATTCACTCTCTTTAAAGAGGATGAATAAGAAGAAGAAAATAGAGATGAGCTTTGTAAGGAAGCCATGGGATTAATTGGAAGGTTTACAGTATATTATGAAAGCAGTGGGATGAAAGGTTATTTTTTGGTGTAGATGGAAATTAAGGAGTGGGCGGCCTGATTTATACATATTAAGGATTCAAAACTGAAGGGGTCAGAATAGGGAAATTTCCTGATTCCTGAGGCTTTGATTGAATCATAGAGGACTTGGCCCGTTTGCTGACCCTTTCCCTGTTTTACAACTTCCTTTCTTTCAGTTTCTGCAATTACTGCCCAATGGCTTTTCCCATCTGGGGTGTCTGCCAAATAGTAGTGTTAGGGCTTGGTTACTTACAAAGACAAACTATGCGACGCAATCAACGTTAAAAATAATGATAATTGACCTTTTTTCTTTTTACTTGTTCTTCTTTTAATTTCAGTCAGAATATTGTAGTATATAACTCTAGTCAATTATAAGTGTCAAGTCGGAGATGGGATATTAGGACTATCTGAAATTACTCCTCCGAGTTAATATTGAAAATTGAGTAAATCAAAGCACAACCTAATGCAATACTCAGACTGCATCAACATATCGTATAAAAAAATGACAATAGCCAAGAACAGGAATAGCCAATCCTTTATTTTAATCGTTTTTGGTTCAAATGCGATTTTATTACGATGCTCACATCATAAGATGTTACGTTAGAAAATGTGAACATTAATTCTTAAGTGTCAATATAACTCTGGACATGTTAATATCTGGAGAAAAAAACGGAGATCTATATTGTGCACTTAAAGCTTTGAATAATGGAATGTCAAAAAATTTTAAATTAAATTGAGAAGGAAGATGGAAACAATAGTAGAGTCTCTTATCAAAAAAAAGAAAAAAAAACACACAAAACAAAATCTATGATTATCTGATCAATTGCCTGTTCGGTTTAGATAGCAAGCAACTCGGCGATTCATATAAAATTGTAATTATTGTCCATTTGAATCACTTTTTAAAATAGTATGTCTAAAAAAATACTTTTCCTTTCCTTCGAGCGCACGTTTACATGAGAAAGTAATTAAACCACATATTGTACAAAAAACTTTCAATATGATACTAATAATAAAACAGCCCAACAAATTTTGGTGAAGGCTAAGATAAATCATTTTTAATAAAAAAAATTATAAATCGCCAAGGAAAAAAGAGGTATAAGTATGAAACTATTAATAAAAAGGGATGATTATAGTTAAATCACTCATCATATGCAAATGGGTGGGATTGATGTGTGTGTGTGTGTGTGTGTGTGTGTGTTTTATAGAGAGATGTAACATTTTCAAGCTTTTATCAATTTTGATGACATTGAACGTAACTATAACAAGTGTCCCAGTTTTTATTAGCATAAAGAAGGTTTATTTAAAAAATTATTATTTATCAATTACGTAGTCAAAGCGTAATTCGTATTTTTTTTTAAGGTGTGATTCTTAAATTTAATTTTATTTATATCAAATTTTATTAATTTATACAAAAAGTAAATATACATTAAACGTGTGCACACAATTTAAAAAAAAAGTGAAGAAACATATTTAGTGTATTTATATTAATTAAATTATTTAATTATACTAACATTCATATGAGTCTTATTAAATTATAAAACACATAAAAAAATTGTTTCTATTCAGATAAAACGGTGAAGAAAGAGATATTATAATTTGATACATATATCATATTTAATATAAAATTATTTTAAAAAATTCACGTCCATATGTAGTTTTTATTCAAAATTTAAAAATTTAAAAATATTGATTTTAATAATTTTTAGCGTCAAAACTTAGATAATAATTTTACGAATTTATATAAATGATCCAAAAGGACCATGGGCTACAACCTTAAAATTTTATAATGGGTTTCCCCAAGCCAAGCCCATCTACCGGCAAATGCAATTGGAGCCTGCATGCTGGGTTTGGGCGCCATCTTCATTGATTCTTCTCCTAATTCCTTCGTCTTCGCTCTTCAGCTGCCTCTCTCGGCTAGCCACTCTTTCTTGCTCTATGACAAATGAAGGCGCAGCTCCTCTTTCTCAATCTGCTTCCACCAGTTTCACCACGCTCCCCTTCATCGCCATTTCCCTTCCCCAAAAACCGCCTTTATTCTCGAAATTCCCTGTTACAACCACCAAACACGGTTCCTTTGCTTTCAGATTAAGATTATGCCGTATAAGCCTCGGTTATGGAGGCAGCGTTAGGAACTCGGTGATCACTGAAACGGAACAGCAGAATCCGACACAGCATGCTGTGAAGAGGGCTTACCCTTACCATGAAATTGAGCTTCAGTGGCAGCGCTTTTGGGAGGAGAATCGCACTTTTCGAACCCCACATCATGATCTTGACACTTCCAAGCCCAAATATTATGTTCTTGACATGTTCACTTACCCTAGGTTCCTCCTCCGATTTTATTTTTTTTTATTTCACTTTTAAACCTTTTGTTCTTTTCTAAGAATAAACAACTTAAGAAAGGAAAAAAAGCTAAAAAATAAAGAGAGAAACGTTAGAATAATCTAATAAGTTTGGGGTTACAATCAATTAATATTTTGATTTTTTTAAAAACAGGCTAATATCGTACAAAGCCGGTTACT
This sequence comes from Castanospermum australe, assembly GCA_019955255.1. Classification (NCBI taxonomy): domain Eukaryota; kingdom Viridiplantae; phylum Streptophyta; class Magnoliopsida; order Fabales; family Fabaceae; genus Castanospermum; species Castanospermum australe. The sequence goes on from NSJW01000826.1 coordinate 396,293, forward strand.
TTAATAATTCATTTAAAATGAATTTGGGACACCTATGACATGGTTACTGTGGATAACATAGTGTGTGGGCTTGATGGGAAGGCCAAAGTTAACTTTATTTGGTTAAGTCTCTTCTGTATTTAATACAGAACACAGTAATTTCTTCAGCTCTTTACATTGACAGTTGATTCACAGAAGAGTGAGTTGCATAAAAAGATTTAATTTTTTCACTACTTGTAGGTTTTTTAATCAGCTTAAGGATTTTGAAAAATGAGATATGTTTACAACAAGTAAGATCTATATTAGTGTTTTAATTTTCATACAATTGATGATTAATTCTTATATTTGGTATCACACCTACGTAACACTATACCACTCCACACTAATGACTACGTACTCGACAAAGTCAAAGACATTTAGAATCATAGATTGGCCGTATATTAATAATACATATAACGATTATCATGATTTTAATGTTATTTGATTCATGAGTAGACAGAGTCATATTTGGGTATTTCATCTTAGATCACATTTTTTTTAAAGGTGGTCATATTAAGAAATAAGTTGTTAGTTCGAGAGTTATTTTAAATAAATATTTTTTAAAATAAAATTATATTTTTTATTTTGCTCAAATAGGAGAATATTGAAATAATTTAATAATCTCGTAACTATAATCAATTAATGTTTTGATTTGTCATAAACGGACTAATATTGTGATCCGTTTAGAAGATGTATAAAACTTATTAATTTAATGATCCATTTAAAATGTGTTTGGGACTATGACATAGTGATAATAAAGTATGGGCTGTAACTTGGTAAGTCTTTGATGGAAATTTCCCTGGTTAACTTTATTTGGTTAGGTCCCTTTGCACTCAATACAAATCATACAACTGAATTTTCATATTAGGATTCTCTTTTATTATTGAAATAATAGGAGAACATATTATTAAAAAAATAAAAACACAAAAGAATTTGAATATAATTAGTAAATTTATAACCCATTATGGTGCATATAAAAATTTGTATCTATCTCTATCCAACAGAATGATCCTATAATAAGAGAATATTCAAATCCTATTCATAGATGAGTGAGTTGCGAGAAAGACTTAATTTTTTCACTACTTGCAAGTTTTTGGATCGGCTTAAGGATTTTGAAAAACGAGATATGTTTACAATAAGTAAAATCTATATTAGTATTTTAATATTCATACAATTGATGATTAATTCTTACATTTGGTATCAAAGTTACGTAACACCATACCACTCTACACTAATGACTACTTCACAAGGTTGACATTTGTAATCATATATTGGTTGTATATTAATAATGCATATAACGATTATCGTTATTTGATTAATGAGTAGACAGAGTCATACTTTGGTGTTATATCTTTGATCACATTTTTTTTTTTTAAAAAAAAAGTGGCTATATCATGAAATCATTTGTTAACTCAAGAGTCATTTGAAATAAATGTTTTCTAAAATAAAATTATATTTTTTATTTTAGTTAAGTGAAAGAATGTTAGAATAATCTGATAATCTCATGAACTATAATTAATTGATATTTTGGTTTGTCATAAATGGGCTAATATTGTGATCATTTAAAAGATATATAAAGCTTATTAATTTGATGATCTATTTAAGAAAGATAAAGACATAAAAAAATTTGAATATAATTAATGAATTATAACTCATTATTGTAAGTTTTTACATATAAAAAATTGTGTTTATCTTTGTATAATAAGATGATCTTATAATAGGAAAAAATCTAAATCCTATTCACAGATGAGTGAGTTGTAAAAAAAGACTTAATTTTTTCATTACTTATAAGTTTTTGGATCAATTTAAGGATTTAAAAACATGGAGATCATGATTCATGTCTACAACAAATAACATCTATACTGGTATTCTAATTTTCATACAATTGATGATTCATTCTTACAAGAAAAACATAAATACTCAATTTTAATTAGTTATTTTGCATTTGCAGTTTGATTATTAAGAATTAGAATAAAGGTATCTTTCTGTGTCCATAATTTGCTTTACCCATTCGTACATGTTGAAATTCTGTTCATTGAATTAATTTTCGCAGGGGAGCTGGGCCACATGTTGGCCATCCATTGGGATTCACTGCCACGGACACGGACATTCTCTTGCTAGATATAAACGCATGCAGGGATATAATGTATTGCATCCAACAATGGGATGGGATGCCTTGGACTGCCAGCAGAACAATATGCTATCGAGGTTTGTTTCTTGGTCCTGACCCTCACTTGTGTTCTTTAGAAATTAATATTGTGGTAATTCCCATTTTTGTTAATATGCTGCCCTGTGTTTCAGACAGGAACTCACCCAAAGCTCACTACGTTGAGGAATATCAATAGCTTTCGCTCTCAGGTAAACTGGTCACATGATATTCTGGCCAACTTGGCAATGCTCCTTCGTCACTTCCAAACCAAAGCATATTATAGGCTCGAGAAGTAAGTTTTTTCTTTTTTTTGTAATGAATTTGAATCTTCTGAAGAAAAGTGGACGATTTACTTTAAAAAAAAAAGTTATAAATTATAATCATTGATATAAAAATTAAAGAAATATATTTTAATAATTTCATAATTTATTATATATATACATATATTTTATTATAATATCAAGTGTTAATTTTTTAATTATAAATTATAACTTTTCTCAAAAGTAAATTCCTTAAGGGCATAGGAACAAATGGAATGACCCTTAATCCTCAAAGTTGCCCCTAATCCTCAAAGTTTCTCCTTAAGATTTTTTAATGTAATTTTATATTGACTTCCTTAAAAACAGATAAAGTTGACTCTTACTTTAGGGACTCGTATTTGACATCGCCCTTGTCCTTGCCCTTACTTTAGAGAGTCGTTTTTTTTTTAAATAGAAAGTGAGAGCCAGAGAATAGTTACCCCATATGAATTATTTATGTTCAGCTTAAGACGTGCCTAACATAAAATAGAAGAGCGGCAACGAGGGTTTCCAGCTTTATTTGATGTTCAACATGCGTGACCAACAATTTCGTAATAATCATGAGAGAGGCAGAGAGGGCATCTAGGCGCCTGTTATGCCGTTGTGCTGTATGCCTGTATTTTATGTCTGGTGTCCTCGTTGATTGTAATGATTGTGCCTGTTGTTCTTCATATTGGCTCTTTATGTTCATTACTGTTGCAATATCGGTGAATGCAATAAATTAATTGGGATGAAGTTGTATCATTGCTGGAAAATTCTCAACGACATTCCTGTATGATAATCGGTATATTGCTGATTGATTATGGGTTTTCAGTTTTCACTTTTCCACTGATGATAGGCCCCAGGTCGAATCTGGTCTGAACCAAATGTTTACTTAGAATTTTAGTGTATGTTCAAAAAATTTTATTTTTTTAAAAAAATTATTTTTAAAAATTTTAAATATAAAATAAACTAATTTAAATATGTATTTAGTTTAAAACTTGTTGAACAGTTTTTTCTTTTTCCTCCCGAAGTATGAGGTGTTCTATCACTTCTATGAACTAGTTTTTAGTAATACTCATTCTTACATTGTAATTAAAGGCTGTTCACATACCATTTAATTTGGTAACTGATCACATATTTTATCTTTGATTAGTACTCATCCATTAACATGGACTCAAAAAAAAACGCGATTGTTTAACCGGCTTTATGCCCAATTATAGCCAAATCACTTATAACTTATAAGTGCAGTGAACATTGTTGATAGCTATTTATTGAGAAAAATCATTATACCCTAGAGAAAGAGCCATGTTAGGATTTCATTTTGGGATGTTGCAAGTAACGTTTATCTGGAATTCTAATTTATTTTCACTGTGATCGGCTACTTTCGGATATTAAAGCTAAGCTTTGATTGTTGTATTTGTAAGCTTGATTACATAAAATTATATCTATCATATTATCTTTTGACTTTATTTTTTCGGGAGTTATATATTGAATATTTTTCATTTGTCAAATTCGATACGCACATGCATCCTCATTCCTCCCAGGATATATGCCATTTCACGAACCATCCTTGCGCAACAAGAAAATATGATAAAAGAATGAAATAAAACTGTAACAAAAAAAATGAAATAATAAAGCCAATGGCTTATTTATCTTCTACTGTGAAATGAAATAAAATTTTTTTCATGACTCTCATAGCATCAATTGAAATTTGATTTATATTTTATTATATAATATTATATATTTAATTCAATAACATATATCACTGTATCAGGTAAAAAAAATGATATATATAAGAGTGATTTTATATTTTTTAATCATTTTTTTAAAAAATATAATATTACTTTATATATATATATAATTATGGTATTTACGTATTATAACTTTAGGATACTGAATATAATACTTTAAAGTACATAAAATATCTCGCCCATTTTTGGGCATGAGCGGGGTCGGTACCGCTTCGCTGCTACGTGGTGGTGCCGGTGGGACCCAGGATCCTTGGAACGCTAGCGAGACCCGTGACGACGGCGTGTTGACGTGGTTGCTTCAATGCTGTCCAACTGTGAATGGAGTTGAAAACAAGCACAGCTCCATGCCTCCATGGTAATGCTTAATGCCAATGGGAACGGTGAGCGAGCACGCAAATTCAGCTTTGAAATTCAACATCTTGATGCTTGCGCTTGTCCAAGAGCGCCACCCTCCCTCTCTCTCTTCTTCCAATCGTCTTCCTCCTCATATTCTTTTCTTTGGTTGTTTTCGCTTTTACATCTATATCTATACGCACTAAACAATTAACATAGCTGATAGCTGGGCCTGGGAGTGAGGAATGGCGGCAAGAGCTGTGGCGGCGAAGAGGCGCAACGCAATCAGCAGGTTCGGCTGGAAGCTGGTGACCCTCTTCTCCGTCTCCCTCTCCGGCCTCGTCGTCTTTGCAGCCCTCATCAAGCTCCACTCCCAATCGGACCTCTCTTCCCAATCAACGCCTCCATTTTCTCGCACGAGATCCCCAATTTCTCGCACCTTCACCGGCCCTCCCAAGATCGCCTTCTTGTTCCTCGCCCGCCGCAACCTCCCTCTCGATTTTCTCTGGGGAACCTTCTTCCAGGTTTGCTTTCATTCCTCTCTCTCTCTTTTTTTTCTTTGAACAAATAGTAAAAAATCGGGAATTTGGGGGAAAAATCCAACGCTTTTGCGCTGTGTAGAATGGCGACGTCGCGAATTTCTCTATTTATGTTCATTCGGCGCCTGGGCTTGTGTTCGATGAGTCTACCACCCGGTCGCACTTCTTCTACGGTCGACAATTGAGTAATAGCATTCAGGTGAGGAGGTGTTTACTTAACCGATCTTTTATTTGACTTGTGGTTTGGTAGTTGAGAAAGCGATGGCAAAAAAACAACACAACTTATCTGTAGATAGGTACGCTTCAATGAGGGAGAAAATGAAAAGAAGAAAACTCAATACGATTGGGAATATATAATTTATTCGGTGGATGTTACTGACAAATTTTAGTTTGGGGTCGCCTTTAAAATAGGGCTGAAAATTCGGGGATGGAATTCAGGAATTAGTGTTTCATTCATTTTTTCATGTAAAATCCGTCCCTGAATTTTTCACCTCTATTTTAAGGGGACTGAGCCTCAAAAGTCCAATTTTGTCTTCTCGATCAATCAAAGTGGAAGTTATTTCCAATGGGTTAACTCGTTGACCGTTTTGTTACTTACATGATGGAGATGGACATAATGTAAGGCATGATGAACTTTTTTTTTTTTTTTTTTTGCATTGCATATTTTTATTTCTATCTTAGCCAAATTGCCCAAATACAAATACTTGTAATAAAGAATGCGAATGGGGTAATGGTGTACATAATCTTTGGAATGAAGCTGTTAGAATATATTTAGAATATCTTTAGAAGATCTTTAGAATATATTGTGAAATCAATTAGTGCACTAATTGATGAAGCAATTTTAGGAGTCGTATCATAATTTTATTATATTTCCTAATTTATTTTTTTATTTGATTAGGGTTACAAGAATATAAATAGATATTAGTGCTTTGTCTTTTGTAATATATCAACACATCTAATATATTTATCACATTGTTATCTATTCTCCTTTCTTCTTTCTCCCAACCTAAATCCTATAATTTCAACAGAAGTGAAACATTTGATGTTGAAGAATATTACCCTCATTTCATACTCATTCTTTTCTAGGATTTATGCTTTTAGTTTTAGCCTGACATATGATGCGATTGAGTATAAAATGTAATACAGGCACATGTTGTCTGGTTTTTCAATATGGTGTTTTATTCCATGTGTGTAAGAATTCAGTGTTGCATACTTGCATATTTTAGGTTTCATGGGGAGAATCAAGTATGATTCAGGCTGAAAGGTTGTTACTGACAGCAGCTTTAGAAGACCCTGCAAATCAAAGATTTGTTCTTCTTTCTGACAGGTTGGTGTTTTGGCTTATAAAAAGTCTTGCATTACTTGAAATATCTCATGGTTCTAGCCTCCTCAGTGTTTCATCAGCACAGGATTTCAAAAATTTTTTTTTCTCTATCCTATCAGTTTACTTTCCTTTTATTTGACTGTGATATGAATTATTATATTATAAAAGAAATTTCTATTAGGATTTGTTATTTCTTTGTTTTCTTCTTCAATCCTTTTTGAAGGCAGGGGCAGGGTTGGGACTTGGGATATGCTTGTGTGAATTTACTTGCTCATGGTAAGAATCTAAATTTCTGTTTTCCATGTGCAGCTGTGTTCCTCTGTACAACTTTACCTATGTGTACAATTATGTCATGGTTTCTCCAAGGAGTTTCGTGGACAGGTAGAAGAAGGCTTTGGTTCTTGAGGTGCTTAGCACTAATTCTTTTTTTGACTGTTCAATTATAATCAGTTCCTATTTACAATTTTTTCCTTTCTGTGAAATGGGCATGTTTTAAAGGTGCAATGAAGTAATTGGTTTATGTTGCAGCTTTCTTGATGTGAAAGAGGGCCGCTACAACCCAAAAATGTCACCAAAAATACCAAGGGAAAAATGGCGTAAAGGGTCTCAGGTTATTTATCTCATCTTTAATTTCTTTTTGCTGAACCTCAATGTGTTCTTTTGAACCATACAGGACCCTTCCTGTTTTTATTTTTATTGGTAGTTTTGTTTTTATTTGTTGTCCGAATGGTGTTTAGTAGAATATTTTGTTCTACAATCTGTTGGAAACTTGGAACCTACTGGTTAGGTGTAGTTTACAGGTTTTTGCAAACACATAATTTTAGCTTGTACTAGTTGAGTGAGAAGCATCAATTTGGCTTTCAGAACTATTGATGAAATAAAAGATTCCATTTCACTTTGCTCTTCATGTAGGCAGCATTAAGCTGTGTTTCCTATATGTGATAATATAGGAAGTTCAATTAATTGAGTTGATTAATGGAAAGGATATGTTTTCTTTTTCCAAACTAGATGGAGAAAATATTGTTTTTCATTGTGTGATTGAAAACTACAGCCAGTGTTATTGCACGGAGCTGATTTTGTTACGTACCTTCTAATAAAGTCAAAAAGGCTCCAGTTGCCATGTTATGAGGGCAATCTTTCCAATTTGGGAATTTAAGCGGAGTTTAGCTATGGATTACTTCTACGGATATCAAATGGATGTTAATTGTTTCATTGAGATTATAAGATGACATTTTCATCCATGTATTCCTAAAAATTATGTCTTAATTTGAATTTATTTTGGACTTCCAGTGGATCACCTTAGTTCGCAGCCATGCAGAAGTGATTGTAGATGATGATGTCATCTTTTCTATCTTTAAGAAATACTGCAAGGTATGTAATTGATCACTAGTTATTTAGTTTTAACTACATTCCTATTTTGATTTCAATACTCTGATACTGATTTATTAAAGTTGGTTTAAAATTGATATTTATATCAAAGTCATATAGTGTTTGAAGTTTAACCTTTTTGCATACAATACCATACAAGACTGGACTAACTGTAAGTGTGTAATGTGTTAATATTAAAGCAAAATCCAACTAATTTTCTTCTCACTTGGCAGAGACGCCCGCCAATTGATACCAGAAAGGGAAAGCTGAATCTTGTAAGTGGTCTAATTTTAGTTTTCTACCTTTGTATCATTACTAAAATGTATCATGTTATCTTAGGGTGCTAGGCACAAATGTGAAGCACATTCATTGCTTTTAATTGAAAATTTATTAATTCAAGGCTGTGCTTTAAAGTAAGTTGAATATGCTGGTAATTCCCAATAACTGTAACTGGCTAATGGAACCACTGTGCATCATGGTCTAGAGAAGGTAGTGGGTTTAAGATTGAGTTAACATTAGAAAAAGGTTTCGAATTGAGAGTTCAAAATCTTTTCTGGGAACGTAGGACTTTTCTGTGGGGCATGGCTTGCATCTCGTCTTTGACTGAGATATGTATTATAAATGTTCAGTTTAGTCCAGGATTTGTCAATTTTCAAATTGGATTCTCAGTATGTATAGCCTTGTAGATAATATTAGTAAGGATGTGTACCAAATTTAGGTGTGAGATTTGACATTTGATGAGTGATGATGATTTAAGTATTGTGGGTATAAGTTAAGTTGCAATTTTCTCCCTTTTTGTCTTGCATTTTTTACATCTGACCAGAGTATGCTCACATCTGTTCATACCTGCTGAACAGCCGTTGAATGTTTCTTTTCTTCCTTATTATCTCCAAAATATTACACTTCATCTATTCCTTATGAAAACTCTCTAATACCCTATTCTATACTTTAACGAGATGCTACCCTAGTAGTTGGAAGAATCCTAACTCTGCCTCCAAGAAATTGTGGCAATTATGTCCTTGAATTCCAGCAACTCTTTCTTTTGCCATCTAAACTATTATTTTTGCGAAGTCCACATCTAAACCATTGGATTTTTCACTTCAGTGGAAACTTTTTGGGGGGTTACTGGTTACACTTTAACTTATTTATTCTGCAATGTATTAATCTTTGAACATCCTTGATGGATGTTGTTGACCTCCGTGTCTATTATTTTTTTCCTCACCTAAGAGTCATTGACATGCGCCTGTGAGTATAACTAAGTACATGAAAAAATTGAGAGAAACACCATTATAAATCCTAGTAACTTGGGACGTGTTGGAGGACACAGAGTGCAAACTTGATCAAACTATGGAGTATGCAGAGATTCGAATGTTGTTTACACTGATAATATTGTGATGCTACACAGTACTCATTTTATAAGATGGTTTTTTTTTTCTTTTGTATGAATAATTATTTGCTGTGATTGTGGTGTAAATGCAGAAACTTCAGAAGCAGCACAACTGCATCCCAGATGAACACTACGTGCAGACATTGCTTGCAGTAAGATACTGAGATATTTTTTTTCCTTCACTATCTTCATTTGATGTTTTTGGGATGTGTTCTTCTTCAATCCCATTTACACTAATAATATTTTTCACTTCTGCTTTATTCACAAACGGCCTTGATCAAATAATGTACAACAGCTCTTCAAAGATTAATCTGCATGGATATATTGTTAGTTATATTGGAAATTATGATATACGTTCCTCTTCTTTGTGCTTTTTTTCTAGATGCATGGCCTTGAAGATGAACTTGAACGTAGAACATTGACCTATACCCTGTGGAACCAGTCTGCAACAAAAATGGAGAATAAAGGCTGGCATCCTATTACTTTCAGCTATGCGAATACTGACCCTCAAAGGATAAAGGAAATTAAGGTTATCTCTGATGCCTCATACTTGACGTAAACATATATTTTATAATTTCGAGGTGGACAAAAGAGAAGTCTCAATCTCAACCACCCATCATTCAAAAAAAAAAAAAAGTCAAGCACAAAGTAAAAGGAGGATTCTATTTATGAATGAAACCTTAGTGCTTTAACTGCCCATGTTTGGGAGTTGAAAGTGAAGAATGGTTTTGTTGGAAGAGTAAAATAAAGGTTCAGAAATGAAAATAATGAAAAATGATTGTCATCTATTTTACTACTTTTGATAAATGCTTTCTAACTCTTCGTTTCTCTGCTTTGTGCTCTATCAATGTGAGATTTTATTACTTTTCGTCAATAAGTCTAGTACTCATCATAGATTTTCAGAATTATCTTCGATTAGCATAATTACATCTGTTTTGTTTTTGCCAATGTAATTGCATGTTTTTCATGCAAATTCTTTATCTCATGTCTTCTATTTTTTTGTTTTAACTATCGTTGTTTTATTTGACAGGGCATCAATCATGTATATTATGAGACCGAGTTCCGAACAGAATGGTGTCGAACCAATTCAACATCATCTCCATGTTTTTTGTTTGCTAGGAAATTCTCTCAGGGAGCTGCTATGCGCTTGTTGAGCGAGGAACTTGTTGGGCACTTTGAAGTTTCTGCATTGTTAGACACTCCCTCATGACTTGCGCTTCTGTCCATTCAGCTTTCTAGCCATATACTGATTACTGACCTACTTAGAGATATACTTGCTTGGGACGTCAAATGGGATTACTACAAGTTATATACAGCATACTCCACACAAACAGATTTTGAAGACAAGGTTGTAGCTGCGACTGAAATGGTTAATTTTTGGGTTAGTAGATACGGTTGTAACGAGCTGATAGGACCATTTATCTGGCTTAGAGAGGTCTTAATCACAATTGTAGAACAGTGATATGTTTCATAAAGTAGTAAATCATAATATATATATATATATATATATATATATATATATATATATATGCATTATTTTTTTTTTAATAATCTCTGGAATTTTATTTTGGGTAGTTGAAATTCTGATAGCAGACTGATAATGAGGCTTCTCCCTCCCCCTCAAACTCCCAAAAACAAAATAAACATAAGGCCTTGCTTGTGACGTGTTTGCCAAACCATAATTTTGGGGTGTCTCTACATATGGAATTAATTGCCATAGTTTCCTTCCTGTGCAAGCATTTATGTGTCGCCGCAAACGTTGCAAATTATGGAGACCCATGCCCTAAAGTTGAAGCTTGTAATTATGGGGATCCATGCCCTACTGCTTATAATTAAGCTTGTATTTAACGTTCACCCAGCAAGATGTTTAGAAAAAATTCAAGGCACACATGACATAGGTACTTATCTATGCAAGAATGTCTATGTCTTATAGGAGGGACCTTCTGAAACAATCTGACAGCTTTATGCCATACTTAATTCTCCATATTTTGTATTTAGCATTAGTTTTTTTTCTTCAATTCTACTGATTAATTATAGTTTCATCGTACGAAAAATGATCAAATATTTGTGTGAATAAAACTTCAAAAGATAATGGAGAAACCATTAGCGGAGATATCTTCAGGATTACACTATTATGAATGTTCTTTTCTTTGTAAAAGGGCGAAAAATTTGATAAGCTTTATTCGTGTATTGTAATGTTCCTTATTAAAGCAGTCATATATACTTAGAGAAGATATTGCAGAACTTTCACCCTGATAGTTTAGATATACTTAGAGAAGAGATTGCAGAACTTTCACCTTGAAGTAGTAGTCCTGATCCCCAGCTAAAATTCTGACAATGGGTGCAGTTCGAGGATCTCTAGAAATGCTCGAGTCAATACCAAACAAGATCCCCATTATAGTGTCTTGGTAATATACTACTTGCAAATATCACGTCATAGATGTCAGGTTTGTCAGAGGAATTTCGGTTGGGCTTCTTGGTTTTAGTGAGGTTTCAAATTTAAATCCCATCTTGTCCCCTGGTCGTGCATCAAACAATTTGCCAAATAATTACTACAGATTAGAGTTGTATTCTTGTAAGGTAGTTGGAAATTAACAAAATTGAGGCAACACATCCCTGTATGAAAATGAACACTCCAAGTGATACTCTGCATGCTGTAAGAAATAAGGAATAAAATTAACAAATCTGTAACATACTAAACGAAACAGGCTTCTCAGACTAACTCGTAACTTATCATGGCAGTCATGAAACCTGAACCTGATAAGGAAGCTTTCCAAGCACCTCCTTTAGGCCTGTGTTTCCTTCCTTGCCTTGGCTTTCTGCACGCATCATAAAGGACCTGAGGAACATACTTTCCAATTCAAGTTTTATCTCCATCCATCTTATTTCTCGTGATGCAAACAGAGCAGCTGACTGGCAAGCAGTTCTCTAGACCCCCACCTCCTTATCTGTTATCCTTCACTGTCTTCTGTTTCTTCCTCTTTGATGTAATGGCTAAAAAAAAAAAAAAGAAACATGAACCTGAGGAATGCTGCTGGTGCAGTAGCATCTGTCAAGAATAAGCTTGACAATTCTCTCTTGATTATTGTTTCCAAGATTGGATATGAAAATTTGTAGTAGTTGTAAGATAGTTGGTTTTCTTTTATCCCAAATGAAAGTGGCATTGCCATAACCACTGTGGCAAGCAGAATCAAAGGAAAACCTCTTTAACATTTTCCCTCTGCAGTGAGTGTAAGTAGCAGGAGCATGTGTAGGGAGTAGGGACTAGTTGAAAATTTATTTATTTTTGGTCATTCGGCTTCGCTTTGATAAGTGACTACTGACAGCATTTGTTTGGTAGACTAGTAATTGAGTTGGAGCGGCAAAGCCCAAGTAATAAAATGGGCTCTTGCATTCGAAAATAATGCCCTTTTCGCTTTGCTTTTGTAAGAAACCTCCATTTTCTACTTTTGTCCATTTCACCTTGAGCAAAAGAGCACTAGTGGTTCTGCTTTTACTTGATGATGTTCAATGGGTGAAGATTGTTAGATTGAAGTCAATTGCAGTGAGACCATTTCGAAAGACTGTTGAAGCCGAGCTATAAAGATCATTAGACAAAACATGATTGGTATTACTCTTCTATCATCACATGTTTGACAGGGTAATGAATCTAAGTACCCTTTCAGCCTATGCTTGAAAGTGTGTCTTATGGAAACGAGGACTGGAGGGGAATCCATCCCCTCTTTTCTTCAAATATCAGATTCTTATACCAAGGGGAAGGTTCATTGTTCCCCCTTCACCTTTTAACATCCAAACAAGTGGAGAGAAATAATACACTTCCCTTCTAATCTTCCTTCAATACAATCCATCCTATCCTTCTCCTTTTATCTTCCAAAAGAACTGTTGAAAAGTCTGAATATTATCTTCCAAAAATACAAATATTATATTTGAAATGTGGAATTATGTGTATAGTCTTCTGGCTTCGGATAAAACAATTCTGTCAAGTGGCTGTCTTTAAAGAGGCATATAACTTTCAAAAAAAAAAAGGCATGTAACTCATGCTTTGTTCAGTTAAAAAGGCTATCAGTTTAGTTGGTTGCTGGGGGTAATAGGTCACGCAACTGTCTTAAAAATATAGACATAAGATTCCCTCTGTTACTGACAAGCAACTTATTGTTATATACTGTCAACTGCTAATAAATGGCTATGGGAATGCAAGTTAAGGTTCAACACTAAAACCTATGAAGTAAACAGTGACAATTCCACAGTAATAGCATGACAGCAAATGAAGAGTTTATGAATCTACTGCTCACGGCAAAATGAATTGAAGAAAAGTCAATGATCATGAGCAGACTGAATGGTTGAGCACTAACTTGAGAAATAGATGACTCAATCTGACGTGAAACCAAAAGTAATCTTGTGTTTTTATTTTTCATTAGATAATATGTCAACTAACCACAAAAATAATCAATAAATAGAAGAATAAACGAACTACCGACAAAAAATCAGATGATGATATTTTTACCCATAGTAAGGGGCACTGTCCTATTCAAATATAAGCTCGAGATTTCTTTGCAGCATCTTTCCATCCTCTTTGCTGAGCCCTGAGCTCCCACAAAGCAGTTTCTTTCATCTGAGTTTCAAGTGCTACTTCAGCTCTTTCTCTAGCCTCCTCACACGTCTCCATCCCTGAATTGCACTTGTCAGCCTCCTTTTGATACTGTGATGCAATTTTCTTAGCCTCTAAAATTGTTATGTCAGCAAGCCTTTGTTTTTCCTCAGCATCAGCCTCCTTTTGCTTTACTTCTTCTGACAACAGATCTGTAAAACTCTTCTCCATCTCTTCACTCACCTCTGGGTCTTGCCTCATGCAATCTAAAGATACAGTAAATATAATTTGAAATTGTCCATGGATGAAAGGTTGCAGAATTTGAACTCTTAAGGCATTCCTTTTGGAAGTATTATTCTGTACAAATTCAATTATTTTACCCTACACCAGACTAAACCAATGTTTCAGTAATATAACAAACACTGTCTTACATTTTGAAAATTTAATAACATGTAGACATAGTTATATATAGCACACTATTGTCCACACTAAGATGACCATGTCAGAAAACAGAATTTAAAATGTTTAAGAAATCTTCTATTTGAACCCATAATCTTGACTTTGTTAAAAATGATGTTAGCAGATACGAAAAACACAATGTGAATTCAAGCGAATAGAAATGTAATTAATGTGAAAGATTAGAAAAGGGCGACCCAGTGAACGAGGCTTCTATCATTGTGTGGTCTGGGGAAGGTAAGATATACACAGTCTTACCCTCATTAGCGAAGAGGCTATTTCTACCACTAGAACCTGTGACTACCAAGTCATAAGACAACAACCTCACCGTTGCACCAAGGCTTCATCTCTAAATTAGTGTGAAAGATTACTTGAACTAAATCAAATCTTACACTATTTTAAAGAGTGCCAATGGCTGCAATTATTCTGCAAATACCAAGGATCAAAAACCTCTCCCACGATATCAAAGAAGTACAATTTAGTAATAGCTAGATCCTTTATCAAGTCTTCAGAATGAAAGAATGGGGCTCAATAGGCTTGACCATCCCACAATGCTTCAGCCTATGTCAGATCTAGACACTGTAGATACTTAAACCATAGAGTATATAATCATCTCATACCTGTTGCTTTCTCTACGTGTAATATAGGGAAAAGAACTAACCTATAATGGAGTTGTTGCTCAATCCTGCAGTTGAAAAACAAGCAGAAACACCATGTTAAGCTTGCATTTATCTATATGCAAGATCAAGTTCCAAGATAGCTGAGAAATTGGCAATCAGCAATCAATTTCGGAGCCAAAAGAAAAAAAAAATTCATTTACAAAGACTGTATCAAGTTTCCAATTTTCCATTACAAAGAAAAAAAAAATCATTTCTCATCCCTTAAACAAAAATAAATGGCTATTCTTTTGTTAAAAATTTAAAGGAGAATGAAAATGGAGAAGATAGGTACCGTCTGGCAGAGTAAGAAGGGGCTGAAGGGAGCAATCACATTGGCAAGGAGGACAAGAAGAATAGATGGCGTTGAGGCCCTCGTTGAGTTGCCAATACAAGGGTCGTCCTGCAATATAACCAACTAGGCACAGTCCCAGAATCCACATTAGCAATTTGAACGCCCTTTGCTGCCTCCTGTTCATCTCTTTCTCTTTCTCGTTATCTTTCTGGATTTGGCAGTGAACCGGGGAGGAGGATCTTGACTGAGAATGGGTTAAGGTTTCGTTTCAACTTGTCTACGTGTCTCTCACATCTCACTATATATATCGTTTGAGTAATGCTACGTAGGCTACTACCTCAGATGGAGACAGTAATATGTCTAGTGTCAAGTGTGTTGGGGTTCCGTTTCATATCATTATATCAACTATAAAATTGGCACTTTAATCACCAAAATGTTCCCTTTATAGGACTAATATTTTTACACACCAATATACTTGTTAATCTATTTTATTTTAATGAAGAAAAAAAATGATAATATCATCTCATTAACTATGCTTTTATTTTTATAATAAATTAAGACTCAAAATTTAATTCACTATCTACACGATCAAACTATCAGCAACGAAAAAGTGCTACCATGTTATGGTTCATTAATATTGTAAAATCTTGTACACCTCGGTAGATTAAATACATATTTGGTTCAACTTAATTTTAAAAAAAAAATTACTTTTTTTTTAAAATTCTCTCAGTAAAATTTTGATTATAAATTTTTTTAAATACAAAATAAGTTAATTTAAACATGCATTAAAGTTAAATCTTAACAGTTTATGGTGAGCAAACAGCAAACAGAAAATTAAACATTGCCATTATAAATTAGTATAGATAGATGCAGGATCAAGTTTTAGTTTTTTTTTATTTTATTTTATAAATTAAGTGAGACCATGATAGGTTTAGGCTTTATATTTGTATAGACAGATCACTTGCAGTGGCACCTGCACTTCGAATACATGTAAATAAAATGTAAATTTTATTTGAATAATTTAAAATTTTAAAAAATATTACTTAAAAATCGCATTCATAAAAAATTAAAAGTAGAAAAGGGTAAAAATAAATTATCATAATAATATGTAGGAGAAGAAAAAATGCTATGTCTTACTTTTTTTGGTGAGAAGCAGACGAATGCAACAAGTGGATAATCTGCCCTATTTGTATATAGACTACAATAAATTTAGATATCATGCCAACCCAAAAAGAGAAGAAAAGAAAAAAGTTGTCATGGATTAAAATCTCCTATGGAAACCCAAATACATGGCAGCGGCATCACCAGACGTTCTTGAAGTGTGCCAATCAATGTTGGAAATACTTATAACTTGTTAGAATATGTCATGTATATGGCTGCTTTCAAGGTTCCTTTCTCCATTTTCACCATTTCCTTTCTCAAAATTTTTAGTGTAAACACTATCTCTTGAAACTGAGGGTGTGAGTTGTGATCTGTGAAAAATGCAGTGATGGTCCCATGTATGTCAATAAAACTCCAGCCAGGAATTTTTCTCAAGCCAAGAGATCTCATATGGGCCCATGCCTCACCCACTTCTTCCCACTTGTTTATTGAAGCATAGCAGTGTGCTAGTTGCACGTAATTTCCTGCATTCATAGGCCTCAACATGAGGATATCATTAGCAATTGTGTCACCAAGTTCATTATTACCATTTGCTCGACAGGCATCAAGGAGTATGCCTAAAACATCTAGCACTGGATCTGAGAACACTTTCTTGTACAAGTTATATGCCTCCTCTATCCTCCCAGCTCGACAGAGGAGATCCACCACGCAAGCATGGTGTTCAAGATTTGGTGCAATCCCAAAATGTTCTGTCATTGATTGGTATATGTTCAAGCCCTGCTCTATAAGTCCATTATGACTACAAGAAGACAGAACTGAGAGGAAAATTACATGGTTCGGTTTAATCCCACTTTCCAGGAACTCTGAGTATAACCTCAATGCGGTTTCCCCTTTGCCATGATAGCCATATCCTGCAATTATGGCACTCCATGAGACCAAATCCTGACTTGGCATCTGGTTGAAACACTTTTGGGCAGTATCCAAATCACCACATTTGCAGTACATGTCTACCAAAGAAGTGTCAACCAAGATGCACGACCTAAGGCTATTTCTTATTACGAAGCTGTGGATCCATTTTCCCAAATGGAGTGCTCCTATGGACGCACACCCTTGGAGGAGGGAGACAATGGTTATTGAATTAGGTGTCTGATGATCAGTCCTCATTTCATTAAAAAGTAACAAGGCTTTAGATACATAGCCATTTTGAGCATATCCAGTAACTATCGCATTCCAGGAAACCAAATCCCTTTCACTCATCTTGTCAAATACAATGGAACTTTGATCCAATTGACCACACTTTGCATACATGGTGACAAGAGAGTTTTGAGCAGCGATGTCGAATAGCAATTCTTGCCTTAATATGTAACCATGAATCGATGTCCCCAAATAAGAAGATCCAAGTTGTGCACAAGCTGTAAGTACACTGGCCATAGTAGCAGTAGATGGCTTCACTCCGAATTTTAACATTTCACGGAAAACGGCTAGTGCCTTGTCTGCAGACTCATTCTGCACAAGGCCTGCGATCATTGCTGTCCATAAAACTACATCCTTATCTGAATTCCTTTTAAACATTCGAAATGCAATGTCAATGTTCCCACCTTTTAAGTACATTACAATCAGTGATGTTTCAACATGTGCATCCAAGTTAAAACCAGCTCTTAAAATCTGACCGTGCACTGACCTTCCCAATTTCAACTCACCCCTTGATGCAGCCACAGACAACACCGACCCGAATGTCTGCTGGTCAGGCTCCAAATCTTTTTCCCTCAGTGTCTTGAGAAATTGCAAAACTTCACATAGATTCCCAATCTGGGCATAGACTGATATCAAGGAATTCCATGAAATTAGGTCCCTTTGATCCATGCAGTCAAATAATTTCCTCGAATCCTCGATGTTTCCACATTTCCCATATACATTCAGCATAGAATTCGACAAGCTTATATCAGACATAAACCCATACAAAATTGCACAACCATGCAAACACTGCACATGAGCAAGCTCTGAAACTCCAAATAGCATGCTCAACAAGGTAACACTAGAGGGTTGAATTCTCTGGTGACGCATTTCATCAAACAAAGAAAAAGCCAGATGAACATGACCCACGCGCGAATAGCACCCAATAATAGTAGTCCAAGGAACAACATTCCTCTCAGGCATAAAGTCAAATACTTTGCGAGCAAAATCAACGTACCCAAATTTGACGTAGAAATTAATCAAAGAAGAAGCGATGTAGTCATCAATAGACAAGCCGCTAATGACGATGCGTTGATGTAAGGAAAGGCCAAGGGGAAACAGGTTTAGAAAGGAGCAAGCTTTGAGCAGACTAGGGAAGGTGTAGGCGTCGGAAGGGACGTGGGTCTTGAGCATAGAGGCATAGGTGACAAGAACTTCGCGGTGAGCACCTCGGGATGAAAGCCGGTTGATAATGGCATTCAATGAGTTGGTGGTGGCCCAAGTTGAAGCTGCTTGTGGCGGTGCTAGTGACACCGGCCACTGTTTTAGGCCACTCAGCGGCGAGTGCGGCTTTAGCTTGTACATGAACATCATCCATTCCTTCACGGTAGTGACTCAGATCAGATGGCATGGCATTGGCACCAAGTAATGGTTTGGCCCAAAATCGTGCTGCTTCGGAATTGGGAAAGTTTTCAGACCCAAAAAAACGTTTCGATGTTCTTTGTTTCTGTTTCTGGTATTCGAATAGTTGTAGAAAATAAAAAAAAAAAGTCACTTGCAGTAGATTTATGATATGTGCCTTTCACGATGAAGTTAAAAGTAATGCTACAACTTCACAAAAAAAAAAAAAAACTGTTATTTCGTTGGATTTTCTCCCATATCAATGACCGAAACAATTAAGCTATCTCCTTAAAAATAAGGGTAAAAAAAAAATTATGGATGTATTTTATATGGAAGGCTATATGAATTTTTTTTATTAACAAAGAATGATAATAAAGATAAATTGTTGTAAGACTATCAGCCACTCAGTTGGAGAATTATCTCTAAAGATTTTTAATTCTTTAAAGAAGATTACTTAATTGAATACAGAAAATTTTCTTAAAGAAAGATAATTACTAAGGGAGATTACTAGTCAAATGAATAAAAAAAATAACTTCCAAGCAAAATTACTAGTCAAATAAGAGATTCGAACCATTACAAATGAAGATATAAAATCTATTTGAATCCCTTTAACTAGTTGAATCAACCCACGGCTACATGAAAAGTTTATTTCTAAATTTTTCACCTCAAATTTTAAAGGAATACCAAAGTGACTCATAATATTTTTTTTTAAAGTGGTAGCTCTAACATTACTCATCACAAGGGTTGACTGAAAAAATATCTTTTGCCCAGAGACCATAGACATCGAATATCATGCTTGCAACATCAAATGATACACCAACAGTACTGATGCTACGAGGATAAAAAATTCTAGGAGTATCTGGGTTCTGCTTCACTTGAAAAGGTTGGTTTTTACATTTGACTAGAAATCAAAATGTCTGCAACGTTCAGTCTTGAATATTATTCTGAATATACAGCTCTCCCTGCAGCATTTTGACTACCATCATGCTCATGAATATATTTATTTCCAGCTTAAATCACTTGTCCATGCAGCTCCAAGACTTTGGCATGTGAATCTGACCACCACGATATGTGCAAGATCCCCTGCGACTTTGCACCATAGGAACACCAGCAAGACTGCAAGATGTGGACAGCCACAGCTTTTGTTTCTTTGGATACTCTCAGGCCCCAAATATGGTAGATCCAATCCTCACATTTGTACTTCCCATCTCAATCTGCAAAATTATGGAGTTAGTTGGTAAAAAAATATATGACAATAACAATACTTGCCCCTTCAGCGTAATCCATGCAATTTTCAAGAAAAAGATTCCTTACAGCTTGCTCAAAGTCTGCAGCCATGCCCATTGATAGCTCATATTGATCTTCTGATATTCCGAGTGCCTTACAAACTTCACTTCTACAACTGGATAATGCCTTGAGAGTAGAAAAGAAATTTAATTTTGAGAATTATCCAGTAGACTACCAAGGAAGTGGAAAAAAACTAATAATCATGTCCAAAATGCATAGTAGCCACTAGCCGCCTTAAAATTTTCTGGGGAGGATGAATAATCCAGCATACCAATTGTCATTAGGCCAGAAAACTCAAGGTTTGGGCAGTTCCTAATATGTTTTACAAGGTCCACACACCCAGTAGGTTCAACACCAGATTTTGCTGCAAGAAAATAGTAGTCCAATGTCATCTAGAGACCAAACTGAAATCAGAGTCTTCAAAGGCTAACATTGGTAATCAATGTTTTATCATGGGACAGAAATGTAAAACAAAGATGTTGAGCGCAAATTGTAAACCAGCATGCTCCTACATCAAGCAGTTAGTTGGGATGCACTTCAGCCTAATAAATATAGATTACATATTTACATATAGATCTAGTCTATATCAAGTCAATTTTATTAGTACACTATAGAAACTGAAAAGGTTGGCAAATCTGTCAAGTATAAGTTACATGTTTCTCCACTTGTATTCACTTGAACAAAAACCTTCAGCGGTTTTCTGCCAATGTTTTCTACAGCACGATCAAGATGATTTGCTATCTGCCAGCAAATAGGTGCAAAAATAACAAAAACCAACTGATCAGCGCACCGTTTGCAATAGAATATGAGAGGATACTAAGATTATGCATGTACTAAATCAAAATATCTTGTTTGATAGAACATTTTAGGTAAACTATTTTCTATGACATTTTAAATTAAATTTATCGTACAGAACAGAACTCCAAAGAAAGCAACATCCAACATTAACAGTTAAGGGGACAGAATCGGTACAACTGATGTAAGGCCCATATGCAAAATTATCATTAAGATGCATCCTATGCTTAAGACTATTTGCAACATCATATATAATAAACTATTTACCTTCCAAGAGAAATCCCAAAATATTTGGATGAAACTCATCATCATATTACAATAATTTCCAAATCATGTGTATTTTCTATTTCCCCCAAATTTAAAAAATATAAAAAAAAATTACATCTTATATGTACTCATGCACTTGAATTCACATATAAGAATATATTTACCTTCTCTGCCAAAACAAATTATCAAGAAAAATATATTTACCTTCTCATCATTAACACTGTCTACATATGCAAGGTTGGGAACACCAGCTGTGAAATGTCAAATGAAGAACTGAAACATGTTAGAATCCTTAATAGAGAACCAACAATTGATATGACTGATGTAAATATGAAACTATTTCCACAAAATGCACAAAATTGCAGCCAAGTAAAAATTTATTTGCAAGCATGACCTCCAATACAATTAAATGTATGAGCAGCTCAAACAACCAATCGAAACATTTTTGGGAGGAGGTATATATACAAAGAAACAATGCCATCGTTTTTTTGATAACTAACAGAAAGAAATTTATCAGTTGGGAAACGTGTGCTCATGTTTTTAAAGAGAATAGACAATAAAGAATGAGCAATCAGAAATTAAAGAATTATTGTGCTATTTATACAAATGAATATCTCTGCTTGAGATTGAGATTGATATATTGATTTGTGTTCAAGTTTGAGATTGATATATTTTAATTGGATGAGCTTGAGTATATTAGCACTTTCCTCAGTTGAATTTGAATTATAGTGCTATTTATACAAATGAATATCTCAGTTTAATTGCTTTAATTTCTAAAGCAACTCTGAATGATACTAATTTAAACAGGCACCAACCCTTCCTGCTTTCTAAGCTGACCACCCACTGGACTTTTGTAAAATTAATATCTTCTAAGAGAAACTCTTCTTATTGGGAAATCACAGATTCTATATGAGGATTCGCCTGTGTGTATACTGAGCAGTTTAATAGAGAGAGAGAAAACAAAAATCTTGAGCATGTGAACAATCCACATTCAAGACAGTAATGGCAAGGACGCCATCATCAAGTGATTGAGATCCCCCTCGACGTTTCTTCAATCAAGAGAATCCACCGGACGACTGAATGAACATGCAGCACAAACAGACTGAAAAATTACCAGTTTGGCTTCTAATGGGATGGGCTGCAGGTCAACAAAGAATTGACCCGAATAAAGATAAATGACTTCAACAAAATATAAAGCATGCAAGTATGTTTTCAAGAAACTCTATTGAAACTTTATTAAATTCAATGTAAATTGAACTAACCATACCCAGAAGAGGCTTTACTTTATTGCTTTGCAAATTCCCGATGAAATGCCACTCGATATCATCTGGAAGCTGAAGCTGCAGTTGCGAAACTTCAAACAATCAGAGTCTTCCCCATAAAGATTAACATAGGCAATCTCAGCATTTTGAGAACCCAATTAAACAAAAAACAAAAACCCACTCCGATTCAAAATGTTTAATCACATATCTTCCAGACATTAACAAGAAAAACTGAAGGGAAAAAAAATCGAATCTTCAATCATACCTATGTATCCAGGAAAAGAGTAACACTGGATAAATTCAAACTAGCTCCATGAAAAATGAAAGGGGAAAACCTGGGGGGCTTTCTCAACGAGTTCCTGGACGTAGTTCTCGCCGAAGCATCGATGCCCAGAATCGTAGACCTCCTGGATCACAGAAACTGGCATAGTCTTGCTAACGGCGACGACCCGGATCTGTTAGGCAGCCCGGCCCGATCGGTCGGCGGACTGATTGACGCGGTGGAGCACAGACCTGAGCGACGCCTTCCATGGCGGCTGACGAGGCCATAAATGTTGATGTTTGTTATTCTATTTGTAACAATCATCGGCGCAATTTATGCTATTATTTCCTCATCTGAACCTAATTTGAAGTTCGGCATTCAACTTAACAAGCCTAACTCTGTCTAATTATTTTCCCATATTTTTAGGCCGTTAAATTAGGCAATCCCACTTCCAAATGTTATAGAGCATCCCCTCCCTCCTCTCCATCGATCGAGCTTCATTTCTTTCGCTGTGATTACTTTCAAAACTTGGGATATACTTATTTTCTTTTAAAAAAGAGTGTTTCCACGTGTTTTTAAGTGTGTTTGTGTATAACTTTAAAAAAAATAAAAATAAAAAAAATTATTTATTACTTTTTTTTATAAGTTAATATTTTTTAATTTTTTAAAAAATAAAATATAATATAATTTTTAATATAATTTTATAATAAAAATATTTTTTATATTTATTAATTATTACATCTCATTTTTTTCTTCTTACAAATTAATCATATTTTACATAACTCTTTCT
The DNA here is from genome assembly GCA_019955255.1 of Castanospermum australe. Lineage (NCBI taxonomy): Eukaryota > Viridiplantae > Streptophyta > Magnoliopsida > Fabales > Fabaceae > Castanospermum > Castanospermum australe. The sequence continues at coordinate 419,776 of NSJW01000826.1, forward strand.
GATCATGTAATTTATCTTATAAATAATATAATTTTTAACTATTATTTTTTTAATTTCTTAAATTAAACTCTGATCTTTATGATTATATCACTTTAAATACATAATTAAATATATTTTAATTATATTATATCTTATTTTTTATAATCCTATAATTATGATATAATTAAAAAATTCATTGTCCTCAAATTATCAGTTAATTTTATCACATTTTACAATTAGAAAAAGTATATATGGATACCATTTTTAATATTTTTGCTATAAAAAAATACTTTTATTTTCTTTTATTTATATAAATTTAAAAATCCTTCGTTATTTAAAATTATTTTTTAAATATTATATTTAAATATAAAATTATTTTTAAAAAAAAAACTTCAATAAAAACATATATATATATAAAAAAATTCATAAACTTATCCAAACGATCCTTAATTACTTTGCATGGAAACCACTAATTAATATTCTCACTACATTTCCAAATGTTTGAAGTTCTTGCCAGCAAACCTAAGTTCGTGTACGCGATTGGCCGTAGATTTAGACCACCCCACTAAGTACTAACTAATCAATACGTAGGATATTAGCTCATACATGCAATTCTCTTCTATAAATACTTCAACCATCCTTTATTTTTCTCAATCAAATCATCCACTCCATAACTTCATTCAACTTCTTCTGTCTCCTATACACAAACACATACACAAAATGAAGTCCTTGAAGACCCTCTTCCTTCTGGCCATGCTAATGGCTTTAGCCATTACTCTGTCAGCAACATCTTCTGACAGTGAAGAAGAAGAACAAACCTCTCTCCGAGGAACAAACCAGTTCCTTGCCCACCTACCCAGCCGGGTCGTGGTGACTTGCGGAAACAAACCAAGTGTTTGTCTTGTTGAGGGTAAGCCCGGGCCCTGATTGTTGCAACAACAAATGTGTCCACTTGCAGACAGACGCATTCAATTGTGGGAGGTGTGGGCAAGAAATGCAGCTACAAGAAGATATGCTGTAACGGTAAGTGCGTCAACCCTATGACTAACGAAAAAGCATTGTGGGAAATGTGGTAACAAATGCAACAAGGGAAGCTCATGCGTGTATGGGATGTGCAGCTATGCATAAAAGAGTTAGATCAACTCTAACATTGAAAAGAAAGCTCATCAGTTGTTTTGGTAGAATAATTGATCAGCAGTGAACTTGTGATAATGTAATAAAGTGCAGACAGCACCTGCGTGATGAATCCTGCAGCCGGTGCTTCGTTGTTATTTGAATTGTTCTTTTTCGTTTGTTTTGGGTAACTACGTACAAATATGTTGCCCATGAGGCATATGAAATGAAAGAAATAAATAAGTGAATGTAATATTGTTTATACATATATTTTGACAAATATTCCATTTCGTTCTTTATTTATGATTTGGTCTTAATGAATTAGGGATGGCACCCGGGCCGGGCGGGGACGGAGAGTACCTCCCCGCTCCCCCTCCCCGCCATCTACTCCCTCCTGCATCGCCGTTCCCGATCTCCGCCATAGGAAGTTTTTACATCTTATCCCCGTTTCCGAATCCCCACAAATCCCCGCGGGGACCCCGAAATATTAAGCATTTTCTTATATAAAAATCTCACTGCTCCTAAATACTGTCAACTATCAGGAACCGATCAGTGTTGACTTTTCACTTGCAGTGAGCACCAAAATGTCTAACGCTAATAATTTGATTATATTTTCTATAATTTTCTTTTGTCAATCAAGAAATAGAAATGACTAGTGCAGGCATAGCACGAATCCAATGAGTGAAAGAGTAATGTGGGCATCAGATCATACTCAGTTCTTGAAGAATATTGAATAAACAAATCCACAAGCATATTATGATAAGATTAACGCCCAAATTACTTCAGATGTTTAATACACAAAAAAATCCAGCCAAGAAAAACAAAACCTTGGGGAGTGGAGGGATGAAGCACGAACAATAGTGGCGGGGCGATGGGTCGCAGGCGACGCAGCATGAACGGAGCATGAATGGCGCCGCCTCCCTCGTAGACACAGATCCTTCGCAGACGATGGCATGAATGGACATTGGTGGGGGCTGTAGGAGAAACAGAGAACCCAAACGTTGGTGGCACGATCTAAGAGGAAGAAGATGCTGCAGGGGTAGAGATGAGGAGATCAGAGATCTCAATAAAGTTACGGTATCAAAATGTGGGTAAAAGTTTTTTTAGTTTTTTTATTTTAAATTAATATAAATACTAATAGGATGTGAAATTACTAAAGAGAACAAAAGTTACTTAAATATATTTGTATAATATTAAGGATATTTATGTAATTTAACAGGAACAGGAACCTCACAAGACAGGAGATATGATCCTTGTCCCCATCCCTGTGAGGAAATTATCTCAGAATTCGAGTTCTCAAATGGGACAGTTCTCACAGAAATTACCAAATTTGAAGATTTTTTGCCATTCCTATAATGAATGAAATCCAATTGGTATATATATAAAGTATACTTGGTTGTTGAGGGACTATACATTTTACTTTTTAGTATGAATCAGAAATTAGTATACAATTAATAAAAGGTGCATCTATGGTTAAAGCAAACATATGCCACTGCATAAGTTCAAGAGTAGTTATGTATGAGAATTGAACCAAAACTTCCTAATCTAAGTGATGTATAACAAGATGTCACTATAATATGATTGCTTTTTAAGTGAAGTAAATGTTAGAAATATAAAAGTATTTATGTACCTTCACCTAATAAATTAAACTTTTAAAATAGTTGATTATCATGACAAGGTATCCAAACCTTTATACCAAGTAATCAAGAGTTTAATTTTTACTGTCTCATTTTGAATTTAAAGCACAAGGTAAATTAAATTTGTGTATTATTTATGCTTTAAATTCAAAGGGTTTTTGATTAAGGGGGTGCATTAGAGATATAAAGTCATTTATAATGTTTCACTTAACAGCTTACTCTTTTAGGATAATTGATTCATGACAGTAAATAATATTTTCTTCTCTAAAAAAACTTTTGAATGTTGTCACATTATTATTAAATGAGTTTTTTATTTAAATAGTTAATATTTACTAAGTAGGAGATGGGGATTTAAAACTGGCCATTCTTCACTTTTGGTGGAGTGTTAGGTTACCACTAGAGCTATTGCTCAAATGACTTACTGTGAAAAGAGTTTAACTATAATAATAATTATTAAAAAAATTAAATTATTTTAATGATGATTGTGATATATAATTATATATGTGCATGTATATACTATTATAAAGGAGACTCTCTTCTTTGTTTTCCAATTTTTTTTTTATTCCCAAAAGACTACTACTAAACAATTAAATACAAATAAAAGGTTAATTATAGATATATTTTTAATAACCATACTGTTCAGTTACAATTGCCTTCAAATTATTCTCACTCTAATAAGAAGTTATCTTCTTTTACAATAGTTACACTTATAAAAGCGTTCAAACATATTTTTCTCTCTTACAAAATTATTATTTTTTAACTAGTTGATTTATATTTATTTTAAAAGAAAATAATTATATGATATGAAATAAAGTGAAGTGAGAGGCACGAAAGTGACTCTCGAAACACTAGTATCTATATATACTGTATATAAAGAGGATCGTCAATATCTATTTTTTGATTTCCTAAAATGTCACTCGCTTAACAATTATTTCTATAACCACTCACTTAATAATAATTAATTAATAGTTTTAAGTTTTAGTAACTTCTTCTTAACCCCTGATTCATTTGAATCCTTGCTAACCAAACATACAAATTTAAAAAATTATTAGATTAGTTTATAAAAAATTTATACATATTCATATAAATTTAGTTAAAATTATTTTTATTTAATTAATTAATTTATAACTATAATATATTTATAAAATAATTATAAAAAATAAAAAAAATACAAATTGATAGATACGTCAAGACACTAATACTATTATAAAGGAAATTTTTCTCTTTGATATCAAATTTTTAGTTTTCGAAAAAATCACTAATAATTAATTAAACACAAATAAAAAAAGATAAAATTTTAAATATAAACATCTTTTTTAATAACTACATGCTATAATTACAATTGCTTTAAAATACAATTAGTTATCTTCTTTCTACATTAACCATATTTTTATAACTACTTTTAAATATATTATACTTTTTTATAAAATTATTTTTATTTAACTAATTGATTTATAGTTATAATAAAATTATAATTAATAATTTATAAATAATTATATAATCAAAAATTAAAAACATACTAATTAAGAGGCACTATTGCATTTCTTGATTAGACTTTAGTTCTGATATGATATTAGATTTCAAATTAAAACTAATTGATATTAAATAAAATTATTTAATAAGCATATAAACCACGTTCTAGAAATTAAGTTAAGTGATGCAAAACTTTAACACTAATAGATTTTAATATTAATTGTTGATGATATATTAAAAAGTAGACAACGACACCAAACTTGGCTTTCTTCAGAAGAAAATAATAAACAATATTTCAAGCGGTGCGCTTGGTCGTACGTGCCATTTTTTGACTGGTTTATATCTAACACGTTATACAAATTAAATTGTAGGATCTTCTTTATTTTGTGGCCGAGTAGCCAACTCCGGCATCCGTCGATCGAAACAACGGTCAAATTATGTGGCTACTAAAACCGAAAGGTGCTTCTGTAACAGTTTTCTGGTTTCTTGAGAAGAATTTACATGCGAGCTAATATCATCAACTTATAATTAAACCAATCTTCAAACATTTGTTGGATTAGTATAGTTGCTTCATCAATTTGCATGTCTTGGATCTATATATAATTAACATTAACGTTTCCTCCTCCAATTTCAACTGATTAGTATGTACGAAGTTTGAAGTTCTTGCCAGCAAGCCTAACTTCGTTTACACAATTGATTGGCCGTAAATTTAGGCTACCCCACTAAGTACTAACAAACCAATACGTAGGATATTAGCGCATGCATGCAATTCTCTTCTATAAATACTTCAACCATCCTTTATTTTTCTCAAATCAAAGCATCCACTCCATAACTTCATTCAACTTCTTCTGTCTCCTACACACAGGCACAAAAAATGAAGTCCTTGAAGGCCCTCTTCCTTCTGGCCATCCTAATGGCTTTGGCCGTTACTCTGTCAGCAACATCTTCCGACGGTGAAGAGGAAGAAGAACAAACCTCTCTGCGAGGAACAAACCAGTTCCTTGCCCACCTACCCAGCCGGGTCGTGGTGACTTGCGGAAACAAACCAAGTGTTTGTCTTGTTGAGAGTAGCCCGGGCCCTGATTGTTGCAACAACAAATGTGTCAACTTGCAGACAGACGCATTCAATTGTGGGAGGTGTGGCAAGAAATGCAGCTACAAGAAGATATGCTGTAATGGTAAGTGCGTCAACCCTATGACTAACGAAAAGCATTGTGGGAAATGTGGTAACAAATGTAACAAGGGAAGCTCATGCGTGTATGGGATGTGCAGCTATGCATAAAAGAGTTAGATCAACTCTAACATGGAAAGAAAGCTCATCAGTTGTTCGGTATAATAATTGATCAGCAGTGAACTTATGATAATGTAATAAAGTGCAGACATCACCTGCGTGATGAATCCTGCAGCCGGTGTTTCGTTGTTATTTGAATTGTTGTTTTCGTTTGTTTGGGTAACTACAAATATGTATGTCCATGAGGCATATGAACAGAAAGAAATAAATAAGTGAACGTAATATTATTTATACATATATTATGTCAATATACCATTTCGTTCTTTATTTACGCTTTGGTCTTAATGAATGAAATCCAATTGATAGATATATATATATATATATATATATATATATAGAGAGAGAGAGAGAGAGAGAGAGAGAGAGAGAGATTCTTTTCTTTGTTCATTAATTTTTTTTTATTTCCAAACAACCACTACTAACCAATTAAATACAAATAAAAGGCTAAATACAAATATATTTTTAATAACCACATACAGATACAACTGCCTTCAAACCATACTCATTTTAATAGGAAGTTACCTTTTTTTATATTAGTTACACTGACAAGAGCCTTCAAACATATTTTCTCTCTGACAAAGTTATTTTTTTATTTAACTAGTTGATTTATAATAATTATAAAAAAAATAATTATATGATTTGAAATAGAAAAAAAAAGTGGATTGAGAGACACGAAACTAACTCTCAAAAACACTAGTATCTATACTATATATAAAAAGGATTGTCAATATCTATTTTTTGATTTCCCAAAGTGCCACTCACTTAACAGTTATTAATAGTTTTAAAGTTTAGTTACTTCCTCTTGACCTGTTGTTCATTTGAATTCTTGCTGACCAAATCTACAAATTTGAAAAACTGTTAGATTAGTTTATCAAAAGTTTATACATATTCATCCAAATTTAATTAAAATTATTTTTATTTAATTAATTAATTTAAAACCATAATATATTTATAAAATAATTATAGAAAATATGAAATGCAGATTGAAAGGTATTAATGTGCCTCTCAAGATGCTAATACTATTATAAAAGAGATTCCCTCTTTGATTTCAAATTTTTAGTTTCTAAAAATACCATTAATAATTAATTAAACACAAATAAAAATGCATAAAATTATAAACACAAATATATTTTTTAATAACTACATGTTATAATTACAATTGCTTTAAAATACAATTAGTTATCTTCTTTTTACATTAATTAACCATATTATTGCCTTTAAACATATTATGCTTTTTCACAAAAAATTTTATATTTAATTAATTGATATATAATTATAAGAAAATTATTATTAATTAATTTGTATAATAATAATATAAGTAAAAATAAAAAAATACAAATTAAGAGACACTGTTGTACCTCTTAAGACTCTAGTAAATATATAAAAGTTTTACATTAATAATTAATCAAAATTAAATCTTTTAATTTATACCATTTGCATTCTACATTAGAATAAATTAAATAAGTACCCGACATTCTCCCAAAATTATAATTAAATATCATTAAAAAATTTATTTACAATAATCTCTACGTGTCCATTTTAGCTTTCCGATCGAGCACTTTTAATAGGATTCAAATCTTATATTTTTTTTATTTCTAATTTTACTCTTTAATTAAAAATTCAATCAAAAAAAATCAATGCTAATTAAAAGAAATATTTTTTTAGTGTCAATATTTATTTGACAAAAAAGATTGATATAATAAAAAACAGAAACTCTGAATTCTTTTAATATACATATATGAGGGTTTTTTCGATACCTTTCCTTTCATAAGGATATTGGTACTCTTCTTACTGGTTATTATGTTATTGGTTGATTTTTTCTTTTATACTTTACCTAATTATTTCATCTTTATAAATGTATTGGTACCCTTTCAATGTGTCAAAATATGACAAGTTAATTAATAATTTTTTTAATCATTACTGATTTACTTATCTATCTAAAAAATAAATTTATTTATTTGTATTTCTTATTTTATATTTTAAATTTATTCTATTTATAAAATAGACCAAATCTCAAATTTCAAATCTATCGGTCATTGTTGAAAAAAATATTTTACTAAAAATTTTACGATAAAAATTTAAATTTTGAAAAGCTTTTTTGTAAAAAAAATACAAAACATAAAGGAGAAAATGTTACGTAAAGCAGCCGAATATTAGATAGAGAATCTATAAATTTATACTTCTAAAAACTCTGTCAAACTCGAATTCATATAATTTGATTTTAGATGGCGTAAAATAATATTAGATTCTTCTCCATTTATATCTTTTTAATAGGTTTTTGGATTTTGGGTTGTTTTTGAAGTTTCTTGGGCTAATATGTATTCAAAGAGATGATTGCTTACTTAGATTTTTTATTTAAATAAAAGTACTTTTGTATATAAAATTATAAATATAGATAAAAAGATTTAATTTTATTATTATTATTAAAAAATTAAATAAAAGACTAATAATAGTATGCAATGTGTAAGAATACTTATACCCATATTATAAACCGGGTACCGTAAAATGCTCCTTTTTACCAACCACTCAAAAAGCAATAACGTACCTCACATAAAAACCAAGGAATAACGTCACATATGTATACGACGAACATCAGTAATTCTTACAATGCCTTCCAAATTGAATTTTAACAGTAGCTATTGTCGATATATTAAAAAGTAGACAATGATACCGAACTTGGCCTTCTTCAAGAAAAAGAAGAAGAAAATAATAAACAATACTTCAAGCAGTACACTTGGTTGTATGTGCTATTCTTTCCCTGGTTTATATCTAACACGTTATCCAAATTAATTCGTAGGATCTTCTTTATTTTATGGCCGTGGCCGAATAGCCAACTCTGAAGTCCAATTCGTATCCATCTATCAAAACAACGGTCAAATTATACGGCTACTAAGACAGAAAGGTGGTTGTGTAACGGTTTTCTGGTTTCCTTGAGAATTTACATGCGACATGATATCGTGAACTTATAATTAAACCAATCTCCAAACATTTATTGGATTAGTATAGTTGCTTCATTAATTTGTATGTCTTGAGAATTAACATTAACGTTTCCTCCTCCAATTTCAACTGATTTGTATGTACGAAGTTTAATTTGAAATTCTTGCCAGCAAGCCTAACTTCGTTTACACAATTGATTGGCCGCAGATTTAGGCCACCCCACTAAGTAATAACAAATCAATACGTAGGATATTAGCTCATGCATGCAATTCTCTTCCATAAATACCTCAACCGTTCTTTATTTTCCTCAAATCAAAGCATCCACTCCATAACTTCATTCAACTTCTTCTGTCTCCTACACACAGGCACAAAAAATGAAGTCCTTGAAGGCCCTCTTCCTTCTGGCCATGCTAATGGCTTTGGCCGTTACTCTGTCAGCAGCATCTTCCGACGGTGAAGAGGAAGAACAAACCTCTCTCCGAGGAACAAACCAGTTCCTTGCCCACCTACCCAGCCGGGTCGTGGTGACTTGCGGAAACAAACCAAGTGTTTGTCTTGTTGAGGGTAGCCCGGGCCCTGATTGTTGCAACAACAAATGTGTCAACTTGCAGACAGACGCATTCAATTGTGGGAGGTGTGGCAAGAAATGCAGCTACAAGAAGATATGCTGTAATGGTAAGTGCGTCAACCCTATGACTAACGAAAAGCATTGTGGGAAATGTGGTAACAAATGTAACAAGGGAAGCTCATGCGTGTATGGGATGTGCAGCTATGCATAAAAGAGTTAGATCAACTCTAACATTAAAAGAAAGCTCATCAGTTGTTTGGTAGAATAATTGATCAGCAGTGAACTTGTGATAATGTAATAAAGTGCAGACATCACCTGCGTGATGAATCCTGCAGCTGGTGTTTCGTTGTTATTTGAATTGTTGTTTTCGTTTGTTTGGGTAACTACAAATATGTATGTCCATGAGGCATATTAAATGAAAGAAATAAACAAGTGAATGTAATATTGTTTATACATATATTATGACAATATTCCATTTCGTTCTTTATTTACGCTTTGGTCTTAATGAATGAAATCCAATTGATATATATATAAAGAATACTTGGACGATGAGGGACTATATATATATTTTTTAGTATGGATCAGAAAATGGGAGGAAATTAGGCTACGTACGTATACCATTATCCCATCTTGTTTCACCACTAAATGTACTGAAAGAACTCTCATAACATCTATATGCATGTTCAAATATAATTAATAAAAGGTGCATCTATGATTAAGTTATTTTGAAGCAAAGATATACCACTGTATACGTTATATAGTAGTTATATATGAGAATTGAACCCAAAATTCCTAAGCTAATTGATATATAGCATGATGTCACTATAATATGGATGCTTTTGAGTGAGGTAAATAACACCTTTTCCTCTAAACGACTTTTGAGTGTACGTTGTCACATTATTATTAAAAGAATTTTTTATTAAAAAGGCTTTCACATTTGCTAATTATGGGATGAGGATTTGAAACTGATTTCTTAATTTACTTTTAGTGGAGAGTCAAATTATTACTAAAGCTATTGCTCAAGTGACTTATTAATTATTATTAAAAGAGTTTAATTATAATCATAATTATTTAAGAAATTAAATTTTTTTATTAATATTACAATTTATAATTAGATAATAGTATATGTATATAAAAGTTTTGTACTAATAATTCATCAAAATTAAATCCTTTAATTTATCCTTTTGCATTTTACATTACAATAAAATAAGTACGTACCTGGACATTTTCCCATTACAATAATCTCTACCGATGCATCCATTTTAGCATTTTTATTTTTTAATCAAAAACACTTTTTTAATAGGATTTAAATCTTTTACCTCATTTTTTTTATTTCTAATTCTACTTTTTAATTAAATACTGTCAACTTAATAAAGAAAATATTAATTAAAAAAATAAATTACTGTTATTTTTTTAATTAAGGGAGGATCTATTGTCACTCTTAATTATTTATCATTACTATTATCAAATTAACTTTGATTTGATCTTTTCAAAATACCTTTCTTTCTTATTTATAGTCAAACATCACTCCTATTTTTATCTAAACTTATCATTAATTATTCTTTTAATTTATTTTAAAAATAAAAATGTCTTTTAGTTTTAGTAAAATTCTAATTATTCCATAATTTCATTCTCCTCTTTAATATCTTTATTCTTTCTTTGATCAATCTTTACGAACAATTATTCATCATGCGTTTTTTTAATAAAAACACATTAATTTATCTTTTCACATGAGAAAAAAATGATAAAAAAATCAAACTGATAAAAAAAAAATATAAATGATGCTGAAATTCATTCTCTAAGGAGATATGCAGGGTTGAAAGTATTGGAACAGGATGTTTGTGCAACTAAAAAATTCTTAATAATTATTTATTTTTTCATATAATTCTCATATAATTTTTAAATTATTATGTTATATATTTATTTATTTATTATTTTTAATTATTTACATAAATATAAAAGTGATAATAAATTAGTGATTGACTAAAAATAAATAAGAAGAGTATATTTTTGAAAATATTAAATCAAAGTTAGTCTGATAAGAGTGATAATAAATAATTAAAAATAGCAATAGACCTTCTCTTTTTCTAAGTGTCTGTTTTTAATTGAGAAAAAAATTTGAATCCTTGTAATAAATATTTACCAACCACTCAACTGCTTTTAGGAATAACTTCACATGTGTATATAACAAACATTCTTATTTCTTATTTCTTACAATATATGGCTTCCAAAATTGGTTTTTAAAAATAGCTATTGACAATATTAAAAAGTAAATAATGATACCTACCAAACTTGGCCTTCTTCAAGAAAAAGAAGAAGAAAATAATAAACAATATGTCAAGAGGTACAATTAGTTGCCGGTGCTATTCTTTCACTAGTTCATGTCTAACTCATTTTCCGAATTAATTTGTAGGATCGATCTTCTTTATTTTATGACCGAGTAGCCGACTCTGAAGTCCAATTCGTATCTGACTACTAAAACAACGGTCAAATTGTACGGCTTCTGGAACTGAAAGGTGGTTCTGTAACGGTTTTCTGGTTTCCTTGAGACTTTACATGCGACCTGATATTAGTATAGTTGCTTCATTAATTTGTATGTCTTGGATCTATATATAATATTAACATTTCCTCCTCCAATTTCAACTGATTAGTATGTACGAAGTTTTAAGTTCTTGCCAGCAAGCCTAACTTCGTTTACACAATTCATTTGGCCGTAGATTTAGACCACCCCACTAACTAAATCAATACGTATAGGATATTACCTCATGCATGCAATTTACGCAAATGCCAAACTCCATGAACCTCCTTCTCTTCTATAAATACTTCAACCATCCTTTATTTTTCTCATTCAAAACATCCACTCCACAATATAACTTCATTCATCTTCTTCTGTCTCTCCTACACACAAGCACAAACACAAAAAATGAAGTCCTTGAAGACCCTCTTCCTTCTGGCCATGCTAATGGCTTTGGCCATTACTCTGTCAGCAACATCTTTCGACAGTGAAGAAGAAGAAGAACAAACCTCTCTCCGAGGAACAAGCCGCTTCCTTTCCCAGAAACATAGCAGGTTCGTGCTGAAATGTGACAAACACCCCAAGATTTGCCATATTCAAGGCAGCGAAGGCCCTGATTGCTGCAACAACAGATGTGTCAACTTTTCCACAGACAGATTCAACTGCGGGAGGTGTGGAAAGAAATGCAGCTATGCAAAGATATGCTGCGAAGGTAAGTGTGTGAACCCTAGGACTAACGAGAAGCACTGTGGGAAATGTGGCAACAAGTGCAAAACCGGAAGTTCATGCATCTATGGGATGTGCAGCTATGCGTAGAATGTGAAAGGGACGAGCATTTTATGGATCTAGCGTGTGATCAAATAAAGCAGCCATCACCCCTTGATGAGTTCTGCAGTGTTATATTAAAATTTATTCTTTGCATTTGTTGGTGACCTTGGTGTATAATATTGCAATGTTTTTTTGTATGAACAATATTGCTTTGTTACTGTTGCGGGTCTTGCTGACTTGACCTGATTGTTATTAAGCATAATTAACTTGTAATTCGATGTTTATGAAATAAATATACTCCTTTGTTTTTATAGTTTGTGTTGATACGTTTCTTGCTCAGCTTCAGGAACGAATCCATGCATTATTAAAGTTTCAGGGCCAAAAATGTAAAAATATATAATTAAATATTTAATAAAATTTTAAAAGTTTTTAGTTCTATATTTTTAATCTAGGCTACTAAAATCCTTCCAGCCTTAAAGATTAGACAAAGCTAACAATAAATGAATTAGTTATTTTTTGTGAATTATGCATATAGCCAAAAAGAAAAAAATTGTGGATATACATGTATAAAATATTACAATAGAATAATTACAAAAACATAGTTGTATCGAGTATGTGTTTTTTATATTAAAGCATATAAATGGTTATAAAATATTTCAGAATTAAAATGCATTCCTCACAGACTAAAAGTATATATACTATCGTTTGCAAAGTTGTATGCATACCCATGTGTCCAAGAAGCCATAGCATGAATTGTCATGGTGACACACACAGACTGAATAGTCATGGTGCAATTTGTTTTGGCAGGAAGTTATGATGCAAATTTTTCAACTTAATTTATTACACCAATCAAGCGTTACAGTTTGATCACCCGAACATTCTTGTTGACCCACAGTCAACAGATTCCAATCACATCGAAAATTTTTCTTAGGCATACATATGTTATCTGAAAACTATAAATGCTTGCAAAGATTTGCAGTTGTTATTTACCTCAAATCAATCACACATATTTTTTTTAATATTGGTTGTAATTAAATCTGTTAATTTGGAAAGATACATCATTGTGTAAGAAAATTCGTTTTGAATATGTATCGACTATCGAGGTAACTCAAATGGTAAGATGAGATTATGCCAAAAATTATATGTTTGATTAATTCTCATCATAAAAAAATATAAAAATCATTATTTTTACGTAAATAAATACCAGCTAGAGTGAAGTCACGTTACATTAACTTGAATTTATGCATAAAATAAATAAAAAAAGACTATATGGTAATTTGATTTCTTCAAAACTATATGGTAACTTATATTACACGTGCTTATTTATTTTATATATAAAAAGAATTAAATAATTTAACTCTGTCATGTGTCATTTTGATCATGTCATTTAACATTCTTATTTTAATATTTGATTTCAATAAATAATACTTATGTGATAAATAATGATAATGTAGATTTTAAATGTTGTAATATATTTATTATGATAGTTGATAAGTTATGATTTTAAATCATAAAAAAAGAAAATTCATGAGTCAAATCTTTTAAAATTCTTTCTTCCTTCCTTTTTTTATTATTATTTTATTTTTTTTTTTATTTAATAATATTTTTCTCTTACTTTTAAATTTTTTATGAATTAAATTTAAAATTTCAGTTCTTTTTTATCAATCTGAATTAATCAATAATTATTATTAAACTTTTTTGAATAAAGAAAAATATTAAATATTAAAAACACTAACAAATATTAAAATAAACCTAAAATAAGAAATGAATATACAATTTTAAATTATGTAAAATTTAAAAAAATAATGATTTATTAAACATCTTTTTTCAAATTATTATAAGTGATTTTTTTTGTTTTTAATTAAATATTATATTATAATTTTAAATAATATATCATTATTTTTAAGTTTTACTTTCTCTTTTTAAGTTTTCCCGTACATCACATGAGTGTTACGTTAGTTATTTTTTATAACTAAAAAGCCACCAATACATTTTTAATTATGTTTTCGAAGAATAATATCATGTCCCTAAATTTTTTTTATGCAAGTAGGCATATTACAGACGACATTCTGAAGACGGCCTTTGCATTGACCTAATTCAGATGGACAAAATTGAATTTCAAGCTCGACCGATAATTCTTTAGCCCCTTCTCAGTATTAAATGTTAGACATATGACCACACAAATTAAAAAATACATCAGACATAGACACAGATATTTTGATCGTTGACTAGTTTTATTCTTTTCCTGCAATTCATAGGGAAGGAAAGAGCAGTAGTGCCTCTTTAACGGATTTTCTGGTTTATTCCAGGAAAGAAAGCGTTTCCTTGACACTTTTGTACAAGCAATTAGATGTGCCCAGAGGCAGTTCTGTGCTTGATCTCACTATTATACGCGAGTATAGGGGCGTTCTTCTTGGCCAAGAAAACACTACCTAAAATTGGTTGGACCTGAATCAGTAGTTGTATTCATTAGAAAAAAAAAGCACGTCCTTGATCTGCCTTAATTATATCATACAAGACCCAAGTTCATGCCTTACCTACTCAACTACGGACACAGCTATTGCATTTGCACTTTTCTTCTTCAAGTTTATACTTGTAAACAAAAGCCTAATTTCGTTACTTAACCATCATTTGGCTGTCGAATTGGACCGCTCCACTAGCACACAGTTTGCAGCTTCCTTAAGCTTGATCAATTTCCTCCATCGATCAACGTCAACCCCTCTACTTCCTCTCTATATATACCTTGCCAAGCTTCCTTCATTTCTCTCCATAAAAACCGTTCATATTTTCACTTCTTTCTTCAAGCAACTCTATCCCACTTCATTCAACTTAATTAATTTCTAGCTGCTCTCTCCTACATACACACACAATAGGCAATTATTACACAACACAAATATGAAGCCCCAGGAGCTACTCTTCCTTCTGGCCATGCTCGTAGCTTTGGTCATTGCTGATTCAGCAACTCCACTCAAAGAATCACGATTCTTCACTGCTGATCATGAAAACTACAATTCAACTAAAACTTCTGCTATCCCATCTTCTGAACGTGAAGAATCAACCTCTCTCCGAGGCGCAGAAGGCTTCCTTCGCCATAGATATGGGCGGGGGCTCATGACTTGTGATAAATACCCTAGAGTTTGCCGTGTCAGGGGCAGCGAAGGCCCTGACTGTTGCCGGAAGAAGTGTGTGAATGTGTCAACAGACAGAAACAACTGTGGTTGGTGTGGAAAGAGATGCAAGTACTCGCAGATATGTTGCAGAGGTAAGTGTGTGAACCCTATGTTTAACAAGCACCATTGTGGAAGATGTGGCACCAAGTGCGACAAAGGGAGTTCGTGCGTCTATGGGATGTGCAGCTATGCATGAATTACAGTAACAGATGACAGCAACTCCAAACGAATGCAACTAAATAATTAGGATCCACTAGTACGTGTACTTGGTTTATGTTTATAGGTATAATGGTCAGCAAAAATATATGAATTTGTTGGATGTGACTAATAAACGGAGCAAGTGATCATCAACGGACGCTAGATCAGCTTTGCCATTGTATGATAATTTCATTAGATTGTGTATCTAACCATCATTATTGTCATTTCGTTGTACTTGAATGAAGTTAATTAGTTGTAATTATAAGTTGTATTGTTACTTTCTTGAATCATCATTTGCGAGCTTAGATTTAATTATTTGACAAATAACATTCTCAATCTCTTAATTATAATTTATAAGGCATTCGCAAAAGATATTGTTAGAGATATCAGATATATAAAATAAAAGACAGTCTTGAGTATTTGTAAGTTATGGAGAGCTCTACCTCTCGTCTAATAAATAAAATAAACAAAATCATTCTAAAAAAAAAAAAAGCATACACAAAATCTGGAAATCGTAAAGTATTACAAAGATACATAATAAATACACAAAATTTTAGGATGACCTAATGGATACAAGAGGGTAGATCTCTTGACAGCTTGAGCTCTCAATAGACTCAGTGAATCAAAATTAAAAATTAAATCCTTCTATTTAATTAAGAAGAAAGGATATGTTTATCATCATCAAGGACTCTTGTCTATATTTATTGTATTGTAGGGTGCGCATGTTTAATTTAAGACTCTCTACTAAATATTAGATTTCCCGGCAAACATATACATATCCATTGAATTGTCACCTGATTTTAAAATCACATACGGGATTAATGTATGGGTTTGTAGTCAACCCACCCAAGCTCGTGCAACCACGTCTTTGTTGGACAATGGACACAAATTCTTGACGATTAACTGTGAAACAATTTCACACCAGGCCCCGCAATCGTGTGCACCACCTTCTCTCCTCATCTATTTGGTATTTAATCAAACTACTTTCCGCCGTTTCTTGTCTCAAACCCACAAGCCATGGCCACCTTAACCACTCTCCGAGTGCTCTCATGCTTTCTACTTACCTACGCTTCAGCACTGTATGCAGATTCAACAGACGAATTCAACACCCTGCTCCCCCTTCCAAGCTATAACCCCAAGAATCCTGAGAAGGTGCTCATGAACAAAATAGACTCATGCTGGCGAACCAAAGCAAATTGGGAGTCAAACCGCCGTGCGTTGGCTGATTGCGCAATTGGCTTTGGCAAAGACGCCATTGGAGGGATGTTTGGGGCAATATATGAAGTCACCGATCCCTCTGATGACCCTGCAAACCCAAAATCAGGCACACTTCGTTATGGTGCAATCCAGACAGAGCCCCTCTGGATAACTTTCGCCAAGGACATGGTTCTCACACTCGGGAACGAGTGGTGAATAGCTACAAGACCATTGATGGGAGAGGAGCCAAAGTGGAGATTGCAAGTGGACCTTGCTTTACAATACAAGGTGTTAGCCATGTCATTATACATGGAATTAGCATTCATGATTGTAAACCAGGTAAGGCTGCCATGGTGAGGAGCACTCCTGACCATGTTGGGTATCGTGAAGGCTCTGATGGAGATGCCATTAGTGTATTTGCTTCCTCCAATATCTGGATTGACCATTGCTTTTTGGCTCGTTGCACTGATGGTCTCATTGATGTTATTCATGCCTCAACTGCTGTCACCATCTCTAACAATTACTTCACCCAGCATGACAAAGTAAGTCAAAAAAAAAAAAAAGGCTTCCTTTTTCTTTCTTTGCATAATATATATTAGTTCGCCTACAATATATGGGCTACAGATTGGGAGCTAATTTACTTCTTTTTTATTCAGTATAAAAGAAAAAAAAAACATTTCTTTCCCTAAACTTGCTGTGAATTAACTATCTCAGAAACTTAAACTGTTAATTAGATAAAAGCATATGAATAATTTTATATCTGTAATAATTATCTCCTTTAATTTCTTTAGTCAAGGAAAAATTTGATCCCATAAGCCTATATATGAGGTCTACAAAAGACACTATCATATGTCTCTTGACAAAATCACTATACGGTCAAAGCCAGTTTGCTCACCATCCAAAACCCAAATGTTAAAAATCATTCATTTGTAGGATAAGCTTCTGATTGAGCTAATGTACTCCCTGCAGGTGATGCTGCTAGGACACAACGATGAATACACCGCTGATAGAATAATGAGAGTAACAGTAGCCTTCAACCGCTTTGCCAGTGGCCTAATACAAAGAATGCCAAGGTAGGTCGTTTGATATAGACAGTGAAAATTATCCTTTTAAAGAGTCAAAAATAATTTTTATGTTTACATATTTGGTTGATGACATGCAGGGTAAGATTTGGTTATGCCCATGTGGTCAACAACCGGTATGATGAGTGGCTCATGTATGCCATTGGTGGAAGCGCTGACCCTACCATTTTTAGTGAAGCGAACTACTTTATAGCTTCAAATGATACTGCCGCAAAACAGGTAATTAAGAAGGGAATTAAAACTGAGTAAGGGGCACGAGGGCTTCATTGCCCAGTACATATTAGCTAGTAATAATTCATCAAATATCTCAGCTTACAACGAGTGTCGTTCATTCAATGATGACAGGTTACAAAGAGGGAAACCAGTGGAAACTGGAATAATTGGAAATGGAGGACATTTCGGGAAGAATTCTTAAATGGTGCTTATTTTGTGCCATCTGGGTATGGAAGTTGTGCCCCATCATATTCACCTGCTCAAACTTTTTTCGCGGCCCCGGCGTCCTTGGTGCCGTCATTAACTCTCAATGCAGGGCCACTGGATTGTGCTGCTGGCAAAGCATGTTAATTTGGCCCAACATTTCCTTCTCTTTTTCTTTATACTTTTTTATGATTTTTCGTCCTCAAGTCTCAATTTTTTCTTTTTTTTTTGGGGTATTGTCCTGAAGCCCCAATTTGGCATCTCGATCGGAAGGCATGCATGTACTACTAATAAACGTCATGTACTCATGTGAAGATAAGGAATTCTAAGCTACCCTTATCAGCTTGGCAGAAGGCTAGTATGTGACACTTGCAGATGCATGCATTGCTTAAAGAAATTAACTGAAATTGTAGTTGAAAATATGTGTGAAATTAAAGAGTTTTATTATTGTTACGCTAAAATTATACCCCAAGTTCCCTACACCTTTTTCACTAGGAAAAGGAAAGAGAGAGTAAGTATTAAAAAATATAAGTAAGTATTGGAAAGTATGTTTCTTTCTAAATAAATTTCCCGAAATTAAATATGGTTGCAGGCCCTCACATTGTCCTTACATTATTTCACAATAGATTTCTGATTACGTTCACAAAGAAAGAAGAGATTCTAGACTTCTACTACGTCTTTCCAAAAAATTGACATCTAAATGTAGCTTAATAATTTTATATAATGTTCTTAAAACTGAAATGTACAGTAAATTATTAAAACTTTTGATTTAAGTTCAATCGGTTCAACCACTTAAATTGTTTGATCAAATTGGATGATGTCATAAAAATAATTCACATACAACAATATAAAATTTATGAAAAAAATTATGAAATATAAAAAAATTAATTTTTTTAAATAACAAACTAACTATTAGCCAGTTCAAGCGATTTAACCAACTTATTCAAATAGTTTTAACCAATTTTATTCAGTTTTGACTAATCCAAGTTAGTCTGATAATAAATTATGTTATAAAGCTAAATCATAACTAATTGAGCATCTATAAAAACAAATTAATTGAGCCTCAATCAGACCGTTTGGTCTAGTTCAATTTTGATAAAAATAAATTTAACATATTTGGCTTGTATATGGCATATATTATAAAATATATTAATCTTGGAAGTCAATTAACTTTCAGATTAAATTTAATCCAACGTTAGCATTATACTTTTTAAATTATCAATATCAATAAACAAGAAAGTTTTAAATTATTTTTCTTACATAAGTGTTACTACATTCACTGTCATGGGTCAAAATGTCCAGTATTGACATAGCTTCCATCATTATTTGTTCAATAAACTCAATAAAGGGAGTAAACAAGGGGTTGAAGCACTAACCATAAACGCACCATTGGCACCCGACCGGCACCATGAGTCTGCCAATCTCGTTCAGCAGAGTATTTTATTCTTCTTCATTCTTGTTATCTTAATTTTCAATCTTGAACACAAAACTACATATGCATCTATAAAAAATTAATTTTTGCATATATGAAGCAATTTCACAAATAATTGAGAGAAGAAAATGGAAAGAAGTTTGACGCTTTACAAAAGATAAGCTTTGTAATTATTGAGAGCGTGTTTGTTTTGTATTATTCTAAAAGAAAAAATTTTAATCAGAAAATATTTATGTAATATTTTGATTATTAAACAATTTTAAAAATAATAAACTAATCCAAACACACTGAATTGTTAAAAAAAAAAGAGCATTGATATGAGCATCTACGTGATATTTTGGGAATATTTAATACAAGAAACTAATTTCTTTTATTAATATTAATAAAATAAGTAACAAAAATCATATAATTAATTAAGAAATATCACAAAATAATGAATAATAATTTTTCTATGAAGATTAATGAAAAATAAAATCAATGGTAACATAAATTTAATTTATTGGATTAATATGCACTATAAAAAAACTAAACTAATTTATTTATTAATATGCATATTAATCCAATAAATTAATTTTTTGTTACCATTGATTTTATTTTTCATTAATTTCATAGGAAAATAAATAAAAATTATTAAATTAGTAAATTAATAAATGGTAAGAAAAATTATGGGTTTTGTTCAATAATGGTTCAAACATACTTTTCCAATATTCTCAGTGACATTCAAACTCAA
Source organism: Castanospermum australe (assembly GCA_019955255.1). NCBI lineage: Eukaryota > Viridiplantae > Streptophyta > Magnoliopsida > Fabales > Fabaceae > Castanospermum > Castanospermum australe. The sequence continues at coordinate 440,283 of NSJW01000826.1, forward strand.
AACAGTAAGACGAGGAACAAATCTCCTTTCATCTAACCCAATATTCATTGATAAAAAATTAAAAATTTAACATTTTTAATGTCTTTGAATGCTTCATATTGTCTCGATACGAGAAATAAATATTTTATAATCATATTTAATCTTAATTATAAGAATATAACAATTACAATAGCAATAATTATTTTTTCTTACTTGTAACTTAGCAGTTGAAAGAAAAAAAAAAAACGATGACTAAATTTAGTAATTATACGTGAAATTGATACGTTTGATTAACTTTTTGTTTATAACAATTGCTTGATTTGTGTTTGAATCCTGAAATTCTTATTAATAGGTGATTTATAGTAAAAGAAAATTAGTAACCATACTTTAGTTTGTGACTTTAATACATCTAATAAATTATCTTAATAAAATATTCTAGACCCTGGAATATTACCCATTTCATGTCTGTTGTACAAAACCTACTTTTTCAGTACTATAAAGCCGTCCAATATTAGATTTCCCCGGACATTCGACAATGAACTTCTCATGTACATTAGTTATCATCATAAAATTATAAATATAGTGATTGACCAATGGATTTACAGACTTTGTATCTTTAAGAAAAGTTTAAGATTGTAATTATCAAGTCAACCCACCCAAGCTCGTGCAACCACGTTTTTGTTATTAAAAATTTTAATAGAACCAAGAAATATTGAAAGTCAAGCGCCTAAATTGTGTGCACAACCTTCTCCTCACCTATTAAATGAGCTCAATACGTTTGTTGCCTCAAACTTACTGGCATGGCCACCCCAACCCCACTCTTCTTGCTTCCATGCTTCTTACTATGCCTTGCTTCAAGCCTGATTGATGCCTATTCAACAGAGTACTACTACACTCCCCAACCCATCTCAAAGTATGTCCCCATGAGTCCGAAGGATGCAGCCCTCAACAAGATAGACTCTTGCTGGCGGGCCTATCCAAATTGGGCATCAAACCGCCAAGCCTTGGCTAATTGTGCAATTGGCTTTGGCAAAGATGCTAATGGAGGCAAGTATGGGGCAATCTACAGAGTCACAGATCCCTCTGATGATCCTGAAAACCCAAAACCAGGCACACTTCGATATGGTGTGATCCAAACACAGCCCCTCTGGATCATTTTTGCCAAGGACATGGTTATTGAGCTCAAGAATGAGCTTGTCATGAATAGCTACAAGACCATTGATGGGAGGGGAGCTAAAGTGGAGATCGCAAATGGGTCTTGCATTACAATACAAGGTGTTAGCCATGTTATTATACATGGCATTAGCATCCATGATTGCAAACCAGGCAAGGCTGCCTTTGTGAGGAGTACCCCAGATCATGTTGGCCATCGTGGAGGGTCTGATGGAGATGGCATTAATATACTTTCTTCCTCCAATATTTGGATTGATCATTGCTTTCTAGCTCGTTGCGCCGATGGCCTAATTGATATTATTCATGCCTCCACTGCCATTACCATTTCTAACAATTACTTTACCCAGCATGACAAAGTAAGCAAAACAAGTTTTTCCCTCTTTGCTTGATGCTTTACTAGCTTGCACTTGCAGTACCATCACCCATTTCATTCTTATATATGGGGTTGTCTTTTTCATATGTATGTATTGACACTAATTAGACTATATCAAGTAACCAGAAAAACTATTCGGACTCATTCATCTTGTGACCAGGATAGCCATCTGATTGAGCTACCGTGCCTGCAGGTTATGCTGCTAGGACACAGCGACCAATACACAGCAGATCAAATAATGAGAGTAACAATAGCCTTCAACCGATTTGCTAGTGGCCTAATTGAAAGGATGCCAAGGTGAGATTGATTTTATAGAGTGAATTCTCATAGAGTTGGTGGGGAAAAAAGAATATTATATTGACTTCTTGATGGACATGCAGGGTACGATTTGGTTATGCCCATGTGGTAAACAACAGATATGATGAGTGGAAGATGTATGCCATAGGCGGCAGTTCTAACCCAACTATTTTAAGTGAAGGAAACTACTATATAGCTGCAAATAACCCTGATACAAAACAGGTAGGGAAGGAATCAAAAAAACATGGAGTCGCATGAAACACCCCCACCCCACCTACCACATAGTAATACTTCAAAAACTTGAGATATTGAGTGTGGTTCTTGGATGACAGGTTACCAAGAGGGAGGGGAAGCGAAACTGGAATAATTGGAAATGGAGGTCTTATAAGGATGCATTCCTAAATGGTGCTTATTTTGTTCCATCTGGGTACGGAAATTGTGCCCCAAATTATTCACATTCTCAATCTTTTACTGCTGCTCCAGCGTCCCTGGTGTCCACAATAACACTCAATGCAGGTCCCCTGACTTGTGTTGTTGGAAAAGCATGTTAGTATGGCTTAACATTTGCATCTCTCTCTGTCTCCCCTTCCTTTCTTCTTTTTTCTCTTTTTCTTTCGTTTTATGTTTTGGTGGATTCCTGAAGCCTCGTTTTGGAGGCGTGTACCAGAGTAGGAATGAGGATATTAGTGTATCATAAGATTCACAACCAAGTAACTGCGTTGCAGGAAATTAGTTTGTGACACTTGCCAGATTTATTTCTTAAGGAAATCACAGAGGTGGTTGTTAAAAGAAGCGTAAAAGAAGATTCTACAACAGAGTGCTATCTTTCCAATAAACTTGAGATAAAATACAAGTTATACAACCCAACATTAAATTAATAACGATGCCAATTGGAAACTCGGAAAATTTGGGAAGCAACTCTATGGCTATGAGGCAATATCAAGGCCTGTTGTATAAATAAATAAACATAATAGCCAAGGGAAAGAAACGTAACAAAAAGAAGATGAGTTTGTATTGTTCACATTAATTATTTGGTTGTCTTCAGAAAAGCCTGTTTTCATTGTTTTGAACTCCACACGTTACTGGTGCTTTAGCTCTCACTTTCTTCAAGTACCAAATACCAGCTCCAATTCCAAATGCGCCTGCAGCCGAAATCGCAGTAACTGTCCCTGAAGCCACAATTATTCGAGCACACAAAACCACAAACATGAGCCTAATTTTCCACTTCAAAAACCTTTCATCTTTGTGAATGTAAGTTTATTTCTGTTACCTGCGATTACATGGACCCTCTTATTGTGCCGTGCAATATCATGATCTGCCAAACAAACAATCCCCAATTAATCTACTTTGTCACTCAACTTAAGGACATTACAAAATGCTATCCTTCCGAATTGTAATTGATATTGATAGAGGCCAAATAATCGTTTTACTAATTCTAAGTCATCTACATGATAAAACATGAAAATCTGTTTCACATACCTTTACAATGGGTAGTGGAATTTCCATCCTTACATAGGCACACGAAACTCTGGGTCAGTGTTTCAAATCCACAAGTTCCACCTCCTTTCAATGGATCCTGGCACTGAAGGCAGCGCGTGGTTACCGGGATATCAAAATCAATTCTGATCCCATATTCAGGGACTTGATCATAAGGCTGAGGAGCACCAACGTTTCTCCAGTAAACGCTGGCATAACTAGTACAATACTTGAGCATCAACCTTAAAGATTCAGTGGCTTTTGGATAGTAAGAGCAGCAAGAACTACCACTCAGAGCAAAGGAGCACCCTGGCAAGTGCCTGCAGAGATAGCTAGCACTGTCACACGATGAATCGCAGTGTTCAGGGAAGTGCTCACAAAACAAGGGCTTCGGCTCAATGATCACTTTGTCTTCACTGCAATTGAAGAATAGGTACTCATTTTGTGGGGAAAGCTTGAAATGGATGCTCGTGTCCAAACTAAATGGCCTCGTGGGACGAAACTTCTCACCGTCCTCACAGCTCCACATGAACGGATCAGTGACCAGAACGTGTGGATCGGCATAGCTCAAGTTACGAACGGGGTATCTCCCAGAAGGGGTTCTGAGCTCAAGCTTTCCTGAGTCAGAGCAAACGAGAATGTGTCGGTAGTACGGGCTTCCGCAGCCATCGTCAATGCCAAACGGGTATTTGATGGGAATGTCACCACAAGAAGTTCTGCAAAGGCTGGATTGAGGTGTTGCGAGGGTGATGAATGAGAGAATGAGTTGAATAACGAGTAATAGCATTGTACCAATGGGTCTGTGGGGGACAAGCAAGCCCATCAGAGACGACAGCACAGACCAAATAGATGGTTTCTGAATCATACTCGGTCAAGTAACCAATGCAGAGTCTAAAAGAAAAAACGAATATATCTCGAGTGTTGCTTTTATAGTCTTCTTTTGCTTTTAATCCCTTTTGGTTTCTTTAATATATGCCTTAATTCTCTTTACTTGCTGCTTTTGCTTTCTGCGCTCTGAAGCTGGGGACAGAATATGGGGAGAAGGGAGAATTAGTGGGCGAAGTAATGATTAATGTGTCTCGCTGGTTTTCAATTTCTGATTGTTCTGGTGAAGACTGAAGATTCGGTTTGGAACATATTTAATTAATGTTCCTTATAAAACTGTTTTTTTCAAAAAAAAAATTTCACAAAACTACTTATATGGTTGCAGACGAAGAGGTCGTATTACTATTTTGCGCTTACATACATTAGTTTATTTGAATTCATAATGGACTCACTTACATTTTTCTACTTCTGGTTCCTGCAACTGAATTCAAATGGTCCTTACCGTGGAACTCACGTATAGCTTGTGCATGTACAGATCAAGCTAAACATGGGCCTTTTTTTTTTTTTCCTCCAAGGGCTTTAATTTAATTTTATTATTTTTCTTTTTCTTTTTTTTCAGTTATGAAAGCCTTGAAGGGAAGTGGATTTGGTACGAAGTCCACGCTCCAACTTTTTTTGTTTTTTGGTCTTCCACGCTCCAATTAAAATCCAAAGAGAAAATTAATGACTGAGAACCCACAGCGGAAGGCCCATTAGAGGCAAGTAGATGGGCTTTGAATGGTGTTCCACAATCACAAGGATGGGCCAGACTGAAGTGCCAACTATGGCAGAACACAAATGGTGTGTAGCACTATCTGTAGGGCTTTCTAAACACTTTTTTTTTTTCACATTTTACAAAACAATTTCATTCAACTAAAAGTCTGGTGTAAACGACGTTAAATTTTGTTTTGGAAAAAGAATTTCAAGAAAAACAAAAATTTAATAGGTATTCGAGAAACTCTTAAGGATGAATATTTTGAAAATCATGCTTCAAAATTAACTTGAGACAAGGTTTAAAGCATACAGTTCAGGATATTGGGTGACTGACCTCATACTTATGTTTATGAAATTTTAGCATTAAATTGTAAACGTAGACAATTTTCAAATTATTATTAATTAGTTATTGGTTTTCACTATAAATATTTAGAATTCACTAGATGTGATTAATGCTATGAAGAGTTCCATTGCGGAAACCAATCGTTCCTTAAAAGCCTAAACCAAAAGCAGTTCACTATTTGGATTCGAATTTTTTATCTCTTTTTTATTTAATATTATCTTCCCAATTAAATGTTAGTAATTTAGCAAATAAATATCTTAATTAAAAAAATATTATTAATTATTAAAAAATATATTTCTTTTTAATTTATTGAATTGTCAGCATTAAATTAAAGGTAAAAGATTAAAGATATATAGGATTATAGGAAAAGGAGATGGGGATCTAAAGTTTTAAGCCCCTCCTCATCCTTCGTCTCCCCTTTTGTAATTCTTACATTATACTCTCCCATCTCTAAACGAACCATTATTTCTGCACCCCACATCCTGACTTCCCGTGTAAGCCACCCCATTACAATTCCTACCCCTTCTACAACACCTTCCTTCACCATTTCAACCAGGGCTTAGTCTTTCATCTTCATTTGATAGCAACGTTGCAATACAAAGGACTCGTGGTTGGGCTTTTTGGATAGGGTATGGAGATGCCTTCACCTCTGCTTCCCATTAACTTAAGAGGATCTAACAAATATGGTTTCAAAAGGTTTTTTTTTTCTCAAGGCTTCTTGGCTAAGTGACTTGTTACATATTTTGAATGCGTGATGATGATATATTTTTATTTGACTATGTGCCTAATCTTAATCTTAAAAGCTGATTAAGTATTTTATGATTGATTGGGTTACTGAGTTAAGTTGAGTAAAGTGCAGCTAGCATATGTCTAATTATCTTAATAATTGATCGATTGATTCAATTAGTTCTAATTGTTTGATTTGATAAAAATTAAGTTGTTTAATATATTCCGTATGTGATTAATTAGATATTTATTAAAAAAATTAAAATTTTAAATGACTTGTTAAAGAGTAATTTGTACGAGATTTGACAAAGAAAAAGTTTACCTAGGCTAGAAGGATTAGCCACTAGGTCAAAAGAAATACCTACTTAAAAATGTAAATGGTCCATCTCCAAATCCTAAAACGAGTCTTCTTTAAGCTCAAATTACTCTAAGGGTCCGTTTAAAACTGATAATTTTATGATTTAATTTAATTTGTAAACAAAATTTCTTATTTAAAAAATTATAAAATGTAAATTAATAAAATTTAAAATTTTTTAAAAATTTCAGAATTTTAATTAAGTTATTTTTAAAATTATATTTAAAAATGAGAAAATTTGAGTGAATTTGGTGAAATTTATTTAAATTTACTCTTTTATCTTTAATTATTTATGTAAAAATAAAAAAAATATTTATTAAAAAAAAGGGTCAAAATGTAAATTTTTTAAAATAAAATTAATTCAATTCTTTTTTTTTATATTCTAAACATAAATTTTAATTTTTAAACCAATTCAAATCATAATTTTTATAATGAGTTCTAAATATAAAAATTAATTTTTAATTTAATTTAATATAACTCAAATCAATTCAATTCAATTTAATTTTAATTTTTATAATTTTAAATACATCATAACAGCTAACATATATCAAGAAAAACATATTTACTGCAAAAAAAAAGGTGTCTTTCAAAAGATTTAAAGAGAGACTTTGGAAAGAACACCTGAAGAAGTGTTTTACACTTACAAGTCATTATCTTCCATACTTTAAAAGCTTCATGCATGTAAATATACTCTACAAAAATAACTGTGAAATCATTTGTAACTCCTTTTGGTTCTATCATGGCCCTTTCGATCAATCCCCGTTTTCAACACCCCTTCCAACTTTTGACCCCATCTCCAATAAGTTTGATAGCAGGTGGGAGACCATGGTTTTCCAGCCAAAAGTATTGAAAAACACAAGTGTAGAAATTAATCTTTTTGCTAAGATGTGTAGGTGGGGTGGTTATGCTTTTTAAGAATAAGTGAGACCCATAGGATGATGGCTAGTAGTAGAGATGTTTAAAACTGAACCAAATTGAATTAAATTAAAAAGATTAAACTGAAAAGTCAAAAATCAACGTTCTCCTTTTATGAAAATCGATCGGTTTAGTTTGATTTTTTGTTTTCATTTTTAAAACTAAATCAAACTGAATTTACATACTTATACATGATTAAATTTTTATTTGTTGTTATTTGTATGAAAATATTTAAGTTAATTTGTTGTTAAAATATATTTGGGTGTGTATATATTAAGATTTTTAAGCCAATTCTATGTTAATTAGGTCATAAAAAGAAAAAAGTTAAAGTTTGATGTGAATTATTTGAAAAAAAAACACTTGTTTAAAAAATAATTAGACCAAATTAATTAAAAATGGTTTGATTTGATTCGGTTACTCATTTAAAACAAAAATGATCAGTTCTCAATATAAGAAAATTAATTAATTTAGTTTAGATGAATTTTTCTCTCAAAACTAAATCAATCCAAATAATGAACACTCCTAGCCAATAGAGGCTCAAGTGCATAACTGCTGGAGCTCTCTATAGCATTACCCCACTAAGTATTAGAAGTGTTTATAACTGAATTAAGCTGATCTAAACTAAAATAAATAAAATCTAAATCTGAAAATTGAACAAAACTATTTAAATTTAGTTTTGTTTTTATGAAAATCAATTGATTCAATTTGCAGTTTTCATTTCTTAAACCAAATTAAACAGAAGTCACATGAACAACTTAAATAATTTTATTTATTTATAATTTACGTGTTTATGGATAATTATATTTTAATTAATTATTGTTTCTATGAAATTTTTTGGTTAATTTTTTGTTTAAATTTATTTGATAATATTTAATTCTATTAAAAAAATTAAGTCAATTTAGGTCATAAGAAAAAAAAAGTAAAGTTTGATCTGATTTTTTTTTTAAAGTGTTTTGTCAACAATCAACTAGATTGAATTAAACCAAACCTATTAGATTTGTTTGGTTTGGTTATTAAATTTGAGTTTGAATTACTTATTTTATAGTTAAAATAGCTTATAATTAAAAAAAATTAGAGAGCTTTTGAAAAAAAAATAATTTTTTCTTAAAAAAACTATACCAAACATGTTATAAATTGATTGATTTTCAATATAAAAAAATTAATCTATTAAATTCGAATGAGTTTCTTTTCTCAAAACTAAATCAATTCAAGCCACAAACATCTTTACTAAGTAATAAATGTGAATACCTTAGTAATTCAAAAAAAATATGAATATGTTAATAATTTCAAAACTTAATAATTAATAAATAATATTTGATAATTCATCAAAATATATACTGATATCTAGAAAAAAAAAATAAATACCTTAGTGATTCCAAAACAAAATTACATATAGGGGATAAGTTTAAATAATAACAAATTCTTATAGGGAGTTGTTACAGTATCTATGCTTTTTTTTTTCTTTTACTATCATAAAAAAAAAAGAGTATTAGAGTAATGCTTATTTTTATATAGTTTTTAACTAAAAATTAACGTAAAACCGGCAATCATGCAGACAATCTGATTGACAAAATGTTGAAAGTCACGAAGACTTTAATGGTTGTGATTCATTACTTTGTCTGGAAGGATGCTCTTGTTAGTTGAAAATCTGCTGAAATCTTGGGGATTAAACACCAAAAAGAAATTTAATTAATTAGTTAATGAAAAAACCAAGCGAGATAATCATAAAGCAAAAAACTTTTGAATCGTAATGAAACGATCCGCAAAAGTTGAAGGTCTTGTGTTTCAGACTAGATCCATCAGATCCATATCATGATTCATGAATGGTGGGGCAGAGTGTGTACGTATCGGGGCCCTTTTTTCCCCCCACGTGCCGCAGTTTCTTTCTCGCCGTTTCTCTTATCCCTGCCAAAAAGTCCAAATTCCGAAGTGCATTATGCCAAACGTTTTCTTTGAATTTGACGGACGAAAATCAAAATAGCCCTGGTTGCCGCTGCAGGGTACAAACCATGCATGCATCCAATTCCAAATTAACTCCACTTTTCTTCACAAACACTCAGTTCGTTTATCATACTGTATAAAGAATTAATAATGTAATATAATTAATATTATTTATTTTTATATAATATTTATATAAAAAATTAAATAATAATTTATTTAATTAAAATAATTTTATTTAACATTAATTATATAAGATTATATAAAATAAAATAATTTAATTTTTATTTATTATAAAATAAAAGTTAAATAAAAATTATTTTAATAAAATATTTTATTATTTAATATTTTATTTTTATATTATATAAAAATAAATAATATTAATTATATTATACTATTTGTACTGATCAAGTGGCCAATAAAACTGTTCATCAACGCAAAGTACGTAGGACTACAAGTCTATAATTATATCAAATACGTGAATGATCTGCTGGAACTATAACCCCAAGAAAAGCATTTCTCTTATGTGAATCGATACCCTGGCCAGGTTCTAGATTTTCGATAGGACAGGCTCAAGCTAAATATGTGTTGATGTGCCTAAAAAATAAACGGCTGGTGAGTGGGTGAACAATGAACATCACTGATTGTCGGTCTAAAGTGGGTTTGAAACGAGAGAAATGGGTTTGAACTTTGAACCGCGTAAATAAACAAAGACAAACAAGAGAATCCCATACGACTCGTCCAGCATTATCACCGAAGAATAAGTAAGCGGATGATTCAAGCGTGAAAGGTATCGGTGCGTTGCTTGGGAGCGTACGCAACGAGAGCCGTCACGATGCCGTTCGCCGCATGCTTCTTTTCTTTGCTCTTTTCACGTTCTCTCTACCCGATAAATTATTGTATCTTTTTTCGGCGACATATAAAAATGTGTTTTATTTATTTATATTGTAATATTTTCATATTAAATAATTATAAAATATATTTTTTAAAGTAAAATACATTATTTTATTTTAATGAATGTGCTTTTTTTTAAAGTATATTTTCTACACAATTCTTCGTGCCAGGAGGGCTCGGCTTATTTTCTACAAATCCTTGCTGTCCCAACCTAACCTTACACCAGAGTTCAACGTCATTCAAGTAAGCCACGTGGGGCAGGACCCAATCGTCAACCTAAATCCCAGTCAACTCTAACCTTTTTCTCCTCTCCTGATTTTATTTTCTGTCTTTCTTTGAAAGTCTTCCCATGGTGGCTTTATATTTCAATATTGTTGATTCTCAGGGACTACTCTCATACTTCTTTTACATTTGTATTAATTATTAACTTGCATATTTGATTTGAGAATTAAAAATTATTAAATGTTGATTATGTACCATTACTTAATTGGATTCCTCAACAACTCTTCTGTTGTTATTAGGTGCTCTGCTGCTCTCATCTCCTAGTCCCCTCACCTCATAACATCCATGTATATAATTTTTTTAATGTCAATAATTCAACAAAATGTTAAAATAAGAATTAATCTCAATTAATTTAAAATATACAGGTCCACTTCTATGTCTTTATCAGAAAATTTGGGATTATTGTTTTTGGCTTGATCTAACGGTGAGGGAGTGAAGGAGGAATTATATATTGCGTGTCACTCTGACTTTTTTTTTTATGACTGTCCATAATTCTTGAAAAAACTATATATTGCCTGCATTTGCTGACCAACAAGCATGCACGTTTGACTAATTATGGTTAATAATTTCCCTTTTTTTTTGGGAAAAAAAAAAGATCTCTAAGTCACCAATATTCAAAATCTTGGGAACCCTAGTTCCCAATTAGGATGAGAGGTTGAGGTACCTGTATGCTCTAAATTAATGTAGTACTCAACTGATGGCCTAGCTAGCTAGTGGTAATGGTTTGATCTTTTCTCCTGCTTTTAATTAGCCTCCCATGTAGGTGGAAGTAGAACCTAGAAACATGCATTCCGCTCGCGAAATCTGAAACTGCAAGGAACATAAAACGCGTTCTAAACCTGCTGTATATAATAATTCCAAGCTTTAATTTCCTTATTAGGGAGTCACCTTTTGAAAAGAATAATTTTATATCTTTTTAATTTATCTTTTTGATAATTTTTTTAATTATTAAATAAAAAAACTAAATGTATTTTAAGTTTTTAAAATATTAAATGTTTTTATTTTTTTATTTAATATTTTTTATTAAGTATTAGAACGATGATTAAAAAGATAAGAGGAGAGGATACAACAAAACTCGAAAACAAAATTCCTGCACGGGACTGCGAATATGTTTCTCTCTTCTTGTCGGCCGGATCGATCTGTTTCCTGTCCTTTTCTTTGGGCGCCTTAAGTAATTTGAACGCACACATTTCTCCCTACTTTCCTCCAGCCAATATGTCATGCATGGAGAACTTGTCCACTGTTTGAATCTCATGGTTTCTGAGTCCAAGCCATGAGTTTGGCTAATTAGCTAGGAAAAGAAAATCAAACACTTACCTATATTTTTTTGGTTATACATGAGATGCATGTAACTGAGTAGGCAGAAAAAAAAATGTGGTATAAAAATCAAACTTCCAATATTATCACACCCTCCGTTTCTAAAAACTGAGGCCGGTATCAATCGAGTTTGGAGCTTATTGCCCATCTAATAATATTCTAGTGCACGTGCTAAATAGTCAACGTTCAGCCGACGCTGCCTTTTCCTTTCATGAGGTATATTCAATGCTTTGATGGTGAAGTTTTAATTTGTTTCAAAGAAGGACTCTTCTTCCCAGTCAAGGTAAAGAAAGGAAGCTACAGATGTGTGGGGTTTTTTTTTTTCCTTTGTTTGGTAAGGACACCAAGGATTGCCTTTTTCTCGCAACCCTGAGCTATTTTTCAAAAGAAGCATTAAAGGCCATTTGAAGGGACCAAAGTTAAAAGAAGAACGTCGCAAGAAATTGAAACTTGGCGTACTACTACAATGCTTTTTGGAAAGAAGAAAAAGTAGTATGTACGGAGATTAGTAAACAAGTATTTCCTCTCATAGTTTTCCTGGGTCTAATTACCATGGTTTGGGGGAATCCACCGGTTTATTAGGTTTCTCGTCCTAATATATAGTTTCCTTTTTGACAATGATTGGACTTGCTATTATAATGCATACCCCAAGTGTAAACTTTAAATAACCAGATATATAAAACATAAGGTAAAACTGTCACTATCTTTGTTCAAATCAAGCAGAAACCGCACTTCCATTACGCGCTAGCTCTTATGCTTAACCAATAACCCCACAATACTGTAATTTCATGTACGTAAGGATGTAATGAGTGACTATCCCATGCAAATAAACAAGTGTGAGAAATGTAAATAATTTAAATTCTTAAAAAATGTTTAATTAGAAAATGTACAAGAGAAGTATATAAATTAAAATTATGAAAGTATATGTATGTACATTAAATATGAGGGTCAATAGTTTAATACATGGCATAAAATGAAGTCAGAGCAATAGGAAACTTGTGCACATCAAATTTTGCTCATCCGCTTCTTAGTTAAAAGTGTACATTCGAAGTGTGGCTCGCAGTAATGTGTATAAAAGAAATTTAGAAAATTAAATACTTTTGAACCAAAATAAATAAATATGTTTCCTTAAAAGGTAAATCATTTTTTTAAAAAAAAGGGAAAGATGATTGATGGTTCAAGACGAAGTGAAATTAAAAAATGAGGCAATAAAGGTCTAAGAAAACCCTATTTTGTTTTATTAATGGATAAAAGATAAAAAGAGATGGGAGATGTTTAAAAGAATCTCAAATGGAAAAAGAAAATTAAGCTTGGGCAAAAGGAGTCGATCAACAACATTGAACACACACTACAGCTATCCGTTCATTAATGTGAGTTATATATATAGCTTGCTCACTGTGTTTGATGATTTGATTGATTTTTATCAAACAAATAAAATAATAGAAAATTGTTTAGTCCTTGTTTACTTGCAATATTCCTTTGTGATTCCTTTAAGTAAACAGTCCATTAGATTTTTTAAAAAAGTTAATCGATAGTAGGTTGGACAACTTGAAACTGAATAACTCCTTATTTTTCATATATTGTTGGGATCTGATCCAAATCTTAGACCTTGAAATAAAATAATTCAATTATTAATTAACTAAATCAATTAATACTTTATTTTAGTACATTACAAGATTTCTATCACGATTTGAATTTTATAATTTCCATTAAATTTCCACTCACCTACCAATCAAGTAATCACATCAAATAGTAACTTTAATATTCATTAAAAAAAAATAATTGATGCATACGATGCATTAAATGTCATTAGTAGTACCCGTGAATGCTTTGTGTTAAGATTTGTGTTCAACTTCGATCTCTTCTACTGACACTCTTTTTCTTCCTTTTACACCCTCCTCCTCTAGGCCCTTTGTGCGGCAGCCCTTCAGTAATACCCAAGGTGGAGCCATCTCCTACTCCTAGATTCTAGAGAGTCTAGGTACTCAAAAAAAAATAAAATACAAGCCTTCAAAGTTCAAATATAATTTAGAAAAGCTACATGTATTGCTTATAATACATGATCTGTGAATACCTTGAGTTATCGGATTAGAGTACAAATTCAAAGAGAAACGTAATATAATGACGGAAGATGAAGTTATATACTCAATTATCATAGGTAGGTGATATCATTGAAGGAAATTTCGCTTGATCTGGAGGTCTCTCTTCAATTAGTATAGAAAGAGTCGCCAAGTGGATACCCCTGTTCATTCGTGACTCGGTACCAAACCCTTTTTACTAATTCTAATATTAGAAATTAATAAGTTGGCGTCGTATTTTAACAATTTTAGATTGTGACATATATATATATATATATATATATGTATGTACTAAGTTATTGACATTGTATAAAAGAGGTATGTGGGAGATGTAAAAAATAAATAAACAAAAATATGAAAGAGAAAGACACAAATTATTTGTGCATAAAAATTAGTAGATTTTAGTGTGCGTGAATTATGATGGGTGGCTACATAATATCTTTTGTCTTTAATATCTTTCTCTTTTATACTATCACCCTTAACCCTTTCATCAAAATCCAATTTTGTTATCTCATCTAATTTAATTGGTAGATATGAGATAGAATTATTGTTTATCTATACTAAAAAATTGAAAGAGGGAACAAAATTGTATCACTTAAGAGAGTTATCTCAAGAGTTGATTTAAAAGTAGGGGCCAAAATATGAAACGTGTGTGGTTCAGTGTATAGTTAGTTACATGTTCAAATTCTAAATTTTTCAATTTATTGATATCAGACAACAAAGGTTTATTTTTTTAAATAACTATAGTTACAGTGTAATGTGGCTTTCATTTTTCTTTCATTTAAATACACTAAACTAGGTACTCGTTTAGTATGACAGAATTGAAAAGAATGAAATAGGAATGAAAATTTCCTTATTTAGTAGAAAAATCAGATAATGAATATCTAATCCCTAAAAAATGCTATCATTTTTATTTTTGAAATATTTATTCAATTCCTCATTTTCATTCTTACTCTCATTTATTTCCTTTCTATGATACTAAGCATACACTACATACAATGTAAATCGTGTGCCTTAAAATTGTTTAAAGAAATATTTAATCTCAATTAATAGTACTCTTATCATATGACTAAAACAAATTAAGGAGGTGAATTAATTAGTCAAAATACATACAAGTGTCGGATAACAACTAACTACGATATCAAACAATAAAAAGCATTTAGAGACAACTGATTAAATGCAGCTACCAATTCATCTTACTTGGATTAGATTTAAAATATTTTTTCTCAAACGTAAATTTGAAAGCAATTTCCTATTTTTGTTCGGTCAATGCATACATAAAATGGAAAACGAATAATTTTCATTGGTGGGTAGTTGACAGAAGACTCCAACTAATTTCCCCAATAGACCGATGACAAAGACAGCGACCTGTTGTTTACCAGTATCCCAAGATTACAAAGCCATAGAGTGAATGATTTTTGGGTCAACTTGACATTACAAAATGTGAATTGTCATGGAATAAATCACTGTGTTGTTAATTATCATTATGAATGTTGTCTTCATAAAAATTAAAAAAATATAAATCAATTAAATGGATTTTCTTATTTATGGTAAATCTGTTTAGATATAGTTTACCACCACATGAAAACTAGATTATGTAATTTAGATTATGTAAATTATGTAAAGACAAAAGAAAACTAGAATTGAGCAAGGCCTTTGAAAAACATTGCCTTGGTAAGCGGAGTAGGCCCACCAATATCTCACCTATCATTTGCGGATGATCTTGTACTTTTTTGGGAAACTGTTTGGAGCAAGCAAAAGTTATATACAAGTAATTGGATTTATAAGAAATTTTTTTGTGAATATTGCTTAAACATTCAAATCAGCTTTAAGATATGTTTGCCTTTATAATTTTAAAAGAGAATTATATTTATAACATGAATTACATAAATACAAACATATCAAAAATTTATTTAAGTATTTATGATAAACAATACTTATTCAAAAATTTTTCTTGAATTTATATATTTTGCAATAGTTATGGTAAGAGGTTTAGCAAGGAAAAGACTTGCATTTTCGCTATGGAATAATGTTAATCACCATCATGCAAGTGAAATAAGCAACTCTACGAGTTTTTCCTCCCACTTTTCTACACAATCATATAAAAAATAATAATTTTTTAGTTTTTTTCTTTTTTGTCTCTTCAATCTTCATCAAAACATATGAAGTGAATTCTCTTCTCTTCATTTTCTTTCATGTTCATCCTTTTTCTCTCATTTTATTTTCTCCCCTCATCCAAGCGAATGATCCCAGAGTTTTCCTATATATGACCACTTATTGGAGAATATTTCAGACATGCATGGCACGACGCCCTGGTCGAGGTTCAATGCCTTGATTGTCAATCAGTTGCTTCTGCTACTCCATCGCACGCAAAGCGACTTTGATTCATGTTGGCGTTTAATTGTGAAGAGATTCCTTTGGGAAAGTGACACAGATAAGAAGGGGAAACCATATAAAATCTAGTGTCACGGGACACGGTTTGCATTATCAACTCTATAATTGAGAAAACCCCCTCTTGATCCCATATTCAAATAAAACACAGTAATCCCTTGGATTTAACCCCTAGTATTTATATACAATAGAACGCAAGCATCGAGGCTCACTCAAAAGAAAAAAAGAAAGAGAGATGAGTGAACCCGAAATTATTTTTGTAAGAGGGTCACGAATAATTAAAAAATAGCATAGCTGGAAAAGAAAACACCAAAACCACGTAGACGAGGAAAGAGGGGTAAAGAGTCAACACAAGAGCAAGGTACACATGGTGGGTGGGGCCCATGCAGAGATTATGTCACTTGGGCACCCACGAGAGGAGTAGAAGTAGGGCGTTCAATCATCTAATTGGTTTGATTTTTGTTAAAAAATTAAATTGAATTAAATCAATTAAAATTAATTTGATTTGATTTTAATTGATTTGGTTATGTTTAGTTGATTGATTTTAGTATTTTTTTTATTGAATTTAGTTTAAATAAAATATAAATTAAGATTAATTTTAATATTCAGATAAATTTTTAATTTAAATAATAATTAATATTTATAACTAATATGATATTAATTATTAAATATTAATTTAAATTTATGTTACAATAACTGTCTTTGTTAAAAAAATTTATAAGTTTTATATTTAATTTAATAATATTTTTAAACTTATATTTTAAATATTAAAATTATAAAAATAATATTTAAATAAAATAAATTTATATTATATCATGTATAATAATATTATTATAATATATAAAAAATAATTTAAAATTTAAAAAAATATAAGTATAATATTATATATAAAAAATAATTTATAATTATATATTATTATTTTTAATTCAGTTTGATTTAATTTAATTTTTAAAATTAAAATTTAAAACTGAACAGGACAGATTAATTTTTAAAAAAAATAATTTCAATTAATTTTAATTAATTTTTAATTTTTTAATCAATTTTTTAGTTTTATTTAGATATATATCGGTTTTGAACATGCTAAGTAGAAGACGGAGCCGGGCCGTCAAAATCGTTGACATGGCTTTGGCTCTAGACAGTGTGTGTGCGCGAGACATCATTTTCATCACGTGCAACGCCCCGCAGTGTTCGGGACGGTGGGTGGTTCTTCGCTTTCATTTACGACCCAGTCAAACCCTTTCTTCACGAAACCTGCACGAAACCACGCCACCCCGCCACGCCTATCAGTCCCTTTTTTTTCTTTTGCTATAAACGACGAGAAAAATGATCAATTTTTTTTTTCTTTTTTAAAAATTATGCACTTGTTAAAGATAGCGTCCTCGGATTGCAGCTGGATTATTATTATTATTATTATTATTAAAATTTGTTGCCTCAAGGTGCAATAACTATGACGTCACTTTTTAGTTATGATATTATTTTATTTAAATCTTTAGCAATGTGAATTTAAGAAAATAATGTGTGATCAATATAAGTATATAACCCGCATTATAATTACTTTTAAATGTTTTTGGAGTCATATTTTAATAATTCGTGTTGTTCATGTCATTTCTTTTCTTCTTTTAATGATAAAATTAAATGGTAGACAACATTTATAAATTTTTTTAATTAAATTGACAATAAATATAATAGTTTACAAGAGAGGCGGAAAAGAAAAAACGATCTAGTAAACATGACAGTATAGTACTCTTAGCCAAAAGAAAATAAAAAAACAAGAGAAGAAATTTTGCTACACGGTGATTATGTTTAATACATTGATCATTTTCAAATATTTTCATCAATTCTTATTCCACGAAGTCAAACAACACTTAATCACATGGTTGATCTTTAACTTGATATAAGATGCCGAGTGAAAATGTATATATGCTGTGTGACAGGCATATTGAGGTGTTATCTTTAATTTACATGCGAATATTCAACTTATTTTTGGACACGAGTGACTATAAATAAAATTAATTAATTAACTATATATATATATATACACACACACACCTCACACATTCATGTGAAAAATAAGAAAAACACTTATATGGTATATATGTTTATTAATCACCAATTTATATAATTTTGGATTTTAATTAGCATTCCCTTAAATTATATCATATAAATCATTATCTCCGATCATAGACTAGGAAAATCAAATTTCTAGGTTGCAAATTTTGTTAAAATAAATAAAAGAAAATAGATGGAGCTGGGGCGCGGGTTACCGAACGCAAGTGTGAACAGCGAAATGCGATAGTAACTATTGACAAACTGTAAGCGTGGGCCACTGGACATTGTCCAGCCTGACGCACCGTCTGACGTATCAGAATTGGATCGAAAAATCAAATCCCGTGGAATCACAACATCCAATTTCCGTTTCCATTTGGTCTACACGTTCCCCCCAAGTCCCAAATCCCCCGCCCTTTTTATAGCCCAACCCATTGCAATGGTAAAAGACTTCATCCCCCTTGTGACCCTCTCTCTCTCTCTCTCTCTCTCTCTCCGTCTCTCTCCCTCTCTCTCTGACTGCATCATCTCTCTTTTTCATATCTCTCTCTGTGTTTAATTTATGGACAAAGGATGGGGTCTCACCCTTGATTCTTCTTCCTCTCCCTCTCTTCCATTCTTTCCTTCCAAACAGCCTGTGAATCCTTTCTCCAACCTCACCCACGATAGGATGTTCGCCGGTTTAGGATTCCCGGTGAATCTCAGCCGCCCCAGCAGCAGGGAAGACGACCGCACCACTGCTCCCTTGCCGCCGTCTGATGACAATCGGAAGGCCCTTGGTGAAGTCGACTTCTTCTCTGACAGAACAAACAAGTCATCGCCTCCAGCTGGCCACGGTGACCATGATCATCACCAACATGTTAAACCCAGCATCAGTATCTCTGTCAAGAAGGAGATTCCTCGTGATGAAAAACCTTCCAACTCTAATCTCCATGTAAATGTAAGCTCCCTCCCCTCGTTTTAGCCTTTTGAGTTTTCCATTTTTCCCGAAATTTATAATCAAATCATGGTTGTTGCTTGTTAGTTTTTGTGGTAGCTAGTAGATGATAATAATAAGACTAAATTTTTCTCTTGTTTTTGTATTTATCTTCCTTGTTACAAATTCTAGACTGGTTTACAACTCCTTACTGCTAACACCGGGAGTGATCAATCTACGGTGGATGACGGGGTTTCATCAGATGCTGAAAATAAGCGAGCCAAGACCACTGAGGTACATAATTTAATTTTATAGAAGTGCTATCAATATTTACTACTTATTGCAATTTAATTTATTATGATTATAAATATATACAGCTATAGAAATTGAAGTATTACCCAGTACCTGCTAATTAAAATTGATGATTAATATGCTTGTTTTTAGCTGTCACAAATGCAAGAGGAGCTTCAGCGCATGAATGCAGAGAACCAGAAGCTGAAAGAGATGCTCAGCCATGTGAGCAGTAACTACACGGCCTTGCAAATGCATCTTGGGGCATTAATGCAACAGCAGCAGAACCAGCGCACCGAGAGCACAGAGAATGAGGTAATTATGTACTACTATTATTAATTTCTTTAATTGCCAATTTTTAAAACGATTTTTATGACAAAAAGTGAAATAACCGACATAATTCATTAGTTATTATATTATTCATTTACATATGATCGGATTTTTAACATGTTATTAATGTTTAAATTCGGGTTGTTGATCAGGGAAAAGCTGATGATGATAAAGAACATGTGGTTGGTGGAGGATTGGTGCCAAGACAGTTCCTTGATTTAGGTCCTAGTGGTACAGCCGAAGTTGATGACCTAGTATCCAATTCTTCTTCGGCTGAAAGAACACGGTCGTGCACACCTCAGAACAATAACGTTGAACTTGGAACAAGAGATTATGCCAGAAATAGTAATGGTAAAAATGAGATGGGCAGGGAAGAGAGTCCAGACTCAGAATCACAGGGTTGGGCTCCGAATAAGCTTCAGAAATTGAACCCCTCCAACGCTATGGATCAATCCACTACGGAAGCCACTATGAGAAAAGCTCGTGTCTCAGTTCGTGCCCGATCAGAAGCCCCCATGGTGTGTATAAATAATCATTAATCAATTAATTTAAAAACGATCAAATCAAGGGATGACTAGTTTCTCTAACTGAATTGTCGGGTTGATCACTATATTGCAGATCAGTGATGGCTGCCAATGGCGAAAATATGGACAAAAAATGGCCAAGGGAAACCCATGTCCTCGAGCATATTACAGATGCACTATGGCAGTTGGTTGCCCAGTTCGCAAACAAGTGAGTTTTGTTTTCCGATTGATCAATGTTTGTGAACTATATTTAGGACTGCTATTAACAATATCTATTTACCATTGTGGCGAAAGCTAATATATATGGATATGATTTCTTGGTTTGTTCATAGGTTCAACGTTGTTCGGAGGACAAAACGATTTTGATAACGACTTATGAAGGCACCCACAACCATCCACTGCCACCTGCTGCTATGGCCATGGCATCGACCACCGCAGCTGCTGCTAGCATGTTGCTCTCTGGGTCAATGTCCAGTGCAGATGGAATAATGAACCCCAATTTGCTAGCCAGAGCTATTCTTCCTTGCTCTTCTAGCATGGCAACGCTTTCAGCTTCAGCACCATTCCCCACCGTGACATTGGACCTCACACACAACCCAAACCCATTGCAATTCCAAAGGCCTCCTGCCCCATTATTCCAGGTACCCTTCCCCGGGAAGCCTCAGAACTTTGGGTCCGGAGCCACCTCAGCTCAACTGCCACCCGTGTTTGCACAGGCGCTTTATAACCAATCCAAATTCTCTGGCCTTCAGTTGTCTCAGGACGTGGGGTCTTCCCAATTAGCCCCACAAGCCCCAAGACTACCGTTGCAGCCAACCCAACAGCCCTCGTTGGCTGACACAGTCAGCGCCGCCACCGCAGCCATCACCGCCGACCCAAACTTCACGGCAGTACTCGCGGCCGCAATCTCCTCCATCATCGGCGGTGCTCATCCCAACAACAACGGCGACAACAATAACATCAACAGCAGCAGCACCAATCCCAGTATCACCAACAGGACTACAATCAGCAGCTTTACAGGAAATTAAAGCTTGTATCTTTTTTTTTTTTGGTGGGTTCCCTTTTTAGTCATAATTTTATTTCTTCTTTTTTCCTTTACACGGGGAAGGGAAAATGAAATGATGAATGTTCATATTCTTTTTTTGTCGATGCCCTGGGTGGGTTTAGAAATCATAGCAGAAAAGTTTCATTCTTTCTTTGCCATTTCCCTTTGAATAATTTGGATTCAAAATTTTCAGAGTAAATAGACAGGAAAAGAGGAAAAAAAAACTCTCTTTATCTTTTTCCATTGTTGCATCGTCATCCTAGCATCCTTATCTTGGCTTGCATCCTTCGTGACAATATTGAAAACAACGTAGATAGTCACCGGTACGGGCCATATCGCAAAAGAACACAAAAAAAGAAAAAGAAAAAAAGGAGAAATAGTGTAGAAACAGCCAATGAACAATCCGCGTTTCCGAAGAATATTCGGGTTTTGCGATTGGTCAAGAAACACGGCCCCCACTATTTAATATTGACACGTACAATGACTGGTAGGAACCAAGGAAGTAGAAATCTAGGCCATTTTACCTGAACGCGCCTCCTTTGAAAAAAGTTTCTCAAACGATGCCATTTTTTCTTTTTATTTATCAATATGTGACACTTTTTATTATTATTATTATTTAATTTAAAAATACAGAGTCGTCCAGATCTTGGACGACTCATGGGCTGCTTTTTTTCTTTTCATATTATTTTATAATATTTACATTTTTTAATATTATTTTATTTATTTATTTATAAATTTAGAGTAAAAATAATATTTTATAAAATAAATTAAAAAAATATATGAGTCGTCCAATAGCGTTCGTGGCGGTGCTTCAGGATTCCAATGTACTGCGTCCAAGATCAGAACGAGCTTGCCGGCGGACCACTGCCATCCCATTCTTGAGTGAGCTGGAGCCCAGCCATCTTATCCACTGAACTAGCTAGAAGCTATCGCTTCGGGTCGAAGCACTAAAAGAAAAGGACAGGGAAACGCGGCGGCATAGGAACCACGGGACCCCCTACTAGTCAAGGGAAAACGGAAGTGTGCTCCCGCGCACCAGCTGAAAAAGCCCTTTTCCCTTACTCTAACAAGTAAGCAAGCTTCACCAACGATTGACTCATATTACTTTTTTAGTTAAAAAAATAAAAATAAAATGTTGTAATATGAAGAAAATAACATATAATATAATTATTTTATTATTTAATTTTAAATTTTAAATTAAAAATTAATTTAAAAACTTTACTTAAATATCTAAATTTATAAATTAATTAAGTTAAATTTATTATAGTTATTATTTTATTACATTAATTAAGCTATTTATTTAATTATAAGTTATGTTAATTTTAATTATTTATTTATTAAATTAATTAAGTTAAGATTTATTTAGTTATAAGTTATTATTATTATTCTAATTACTTTTTAGTAAAAAAAATAAATTATGACATATTTTAATTATTATAAAAAAAATCATTACAATTATTATCATCATATATGTATCATTCAAAAAAATCATATCAACTGACTTTAACACACGAGTATTTTCTTTAGGACACACATCATATATCTTAAGGAGACATGCATAATTTTAGTTTGTAATATAAGTAGAATTATTCTTTTTAACAAATGAATAATAATTCTATTCGTGAGAATGAGCAACAAGAATAATAGTTGAATATTAGATTGCGTCTCATGTGAAAAGAAAAAATACTTAATGTGACCCATGATCACATTTAATTAATTAATTTATTATAATATTTATTTTATATAAAATTTATCTTATTATTTATTTTTTTTAATTTTAAAATTTTTTCAATATTTTTGCATCTCTCTTTTCATTTTTTTTTCATTCTTTTCATTTTTAATTTTATGTCATAATTTATTTTTTAGTAAAAATTAATTAGAATAATAATAACTTATAACTAAATAAATCTTAACTTAATTAAATTAATAATTAATTAATTGAAATTAACATAACTTATAACTAAATAAATCATAACTTAATTAATTTAATAAAATAATAAATATAATAAATTTAACTTAATTAATTTATAAATTAAATATTTAAGTAAAGTTTTTAAATTAAATTAATTTTTAATTTAAAATTTAAAATTTAAAATTTAAAATTTAAAATTAAATAATAAAATAATTATATTATGTGTTATTTTATTCATATTACAACATTTTTTATTTTTTAAAAATAAAAAAAGTAACCTGAGTCGTCCAAAGATTGGAGGACTCATATATTTTTAAATTTATTTTATAAAATATTATTTTTATTCTAAATTTATAAAAAAATAAGTAAAATAATATTAAAAATAAATATATTATAAAATAATATGAAAATAAAAAAGCAGCCCATGAGTCATCCAAGATTTGGATGATTCTGTATTTTTAAATTAAAAAATAATAATAAAAAAATGTCATATATTGGTAAATAAAAAAAAAGTGACAGTTTAAAAAATTTTGTTTAAAGGTGGCACGCCCAAGTAAAATGGCCAGAAATCTAAAAAGTGAACATAGCTAGGGGACGCGAGCGAGCGAGCGAGCGAGCGAGTCTCTCAGCAACTACGTGTGCATTAGGCGTGCGTGGTAGTCATAAATAATTTAATTAATCAATTAATTGAGTGAATGAATGAATAAAAATTTGAAATTACTTAAAATGAGAGGGTCAACTTAATCCAACTAGTATGATAAAGACTTGGGTCATGGAAATGGAAAGGGGGTGAGGTTGTTGGCTTTCATTGGTCCAAGTAGGGTACGTTTTTTACTTTCCGCGCAGTTTCGGTGGACAATCGCGTTCACGTTGGTACCACCTTAATGGCATTGGACCAATCATGTGAGAGTATTTATACTGCGAACCAGGAAGGGTGCAGTCAGGCATGTGACCTGGTGGGGTTTGCTCGGTCGCACCGTACGTCATCCACCGTACAAATGGGTTTTGTTCAGCTTTTATTTGACTCTATCCAAGCCAGGCTGGCGGTGACTGACTTGTAGGATTCGTGTGGAAGCAAAAATAAATAGAAGACAAAAAGACCGTTTTCTGTGAATGCCGAATGGGTTCATGTGCTTGCATGTGAAGGGAAAGACTAATTTGGATTTGCGATCACCTCCTTCGTTAGTCCATTCAAAATCAGCCCAACATGGATGCAGTCCTGCATGTCATTGCTTGTGAACATGAACAACCTTTTGGTTTCCTGTGGCAGGGGTATGTGCAAGACTTAATTGAGATCTACATGCTCTTTAAACAAGAAAAGATACGGTGCATTTATTGAGATTGATTTCTTTGGATGACAAAAAAATGTGAAGTACTTTAGGGATAAGTTTATAATTATGTGATTCAATTAATGATTCGAACAAATAAAAATAAAATATATTTGACAACCAACATTGCCACAATTGATAAAATTGAAGTTAAGTTAAACTTTTGTAGTTTTAAAATGAGATAACCTTTCTTCCTCTTAATTTTTGTCAAAAAAAAAATCATACTTACAGTAAAACTTGTCCTAAAAGTTAGGATTGATGTTTTGATTAAGGGATAATGTTTATTATAAATTTTATAATTTTCTTCTTTACTCTATGTAAAAAATCTGATAACTTTTAATAATGAATATTAATTATATATAATTTTTTTTATAAATTTTTATAATTTTCTTCTTTACTCTATATAAAAAATTTGAAAATTTCAACTAGTGAAAATAAATTATAAATCAATATTAGACACATTCTTTTATAATAATTTATATTTCATAAAAATATTTAATATAATTTTAAGAAGAGGACATATTATTTAAAATGTAGCTTTCTATAAATTCATACACATTTTTTAATTATGTAAACTGAAGTAAAAAAATAATGATTTTTTTTAAGAACGGTTTAACATAATATATATACCAAATGCTTAAACTTACATAAAAAAAAATATGCTGTTAGGGAATGGAATCAAGTGAGAATATTTTTTTTATTATGAGAGGTATAAATTTCAGTCATTAAATTATACATAGATAGTTAAGATTAAATCTTATTTAAAGATTACATAACCACTTAAAAAAGTCACATAAATTTATATTTTAATTTTAGTCATTCATATAAGATCTAATAATTAAAATTTGTTTCTTTTATTCTCAAAGTAAATTACTCTTTTCATTTGATATGTTCATTATACTATTATATCAAACAATAAAGATAATATTTAAAATGAAACACAATTCCAGAATCATTATTCCAAATGAATCAGAACATGCTACCAATCTTAAGAATGGCCTTAGACAGTTGAATGGCATTGCGAGTGACTTCTAGCCGCCTTTATAACTTTGTTTCATGTGAGCTATCGAATCACCTTCGCCTCGTGAAGCTCTTAACGTCTTATTCTATTCAAGATTCAATGCACATGAATCATAATAATCTTAACAATTTTTTCAAAAATTATTTGTAGTTGCTCTTCTAAGAGACCTTTTGGGCGTTACTACTTCTTGAGAACGGCAAAGAACAACAGTGGTAGTCTTTTACTACTCAACGTTTCAATTATTTCTTTGCATGTGTTGCTGTAAAAAGGATTACTTTTTGACCAACATCTCTTTTTTTCTTTTTTTTTATTCTTATTCTCTTGTTTTTTTTTCATTTTATTTTCTTGTACAATGATCGGTATTTATTGGTTGAATTTCTGAAATGCATTAAAAATTTTAATAATCAGACAGATCAATTCTTTTTTCTTTTTTTTTTTTATATTGTAATGCTAGTTGGCAATTTTTATGTGTATACTAGAAGAAGCAAGCTGGGATTCATAAATGTACCCAAGTCCAGGCCCATATTTGGGCGCCTAATGCTATGTGAGCCCAATACTGTTTTGCTGCTATTCCTGTGAATGCTGCTTTCTTTGGGAGTGGCTGTTGTAGCCTTACGCGTTTGCTTCGAGTTTTTAAAATATTTATTATAAAAAATATTATTTTTCATTTTCAGAATTATTATTTTTAATAATGAATTATCACACGAGAATAATTTTGACCATGAGATGGTATATGGTATGTATTTTGGATATTCCTATGCCACAGAAATCAATGTGTTAAACAAAAATCATTCTTAAAATTTATTTTTACTTACATAAAAATATTTTTCAAGATTTTATAATAAATATGAGAATCCGATAATTTTATGTAGGAGTGTTCGTGGGCCAAGTTGGGCCAAGTTTGACTTAGTTCGAACTTGACCTAATATTTTGATTGAACTTATTTTCTTAATCCGAGCTCAACCCTAAATCTGAAGAGACCTGATGATATTTAGGTCTATACGTGACTCGGCTAAGATGAGGCTGGGATCTGGTTGATCCGAAACTTAAATATATTCTAAATTTTTATATGTATAATTAGTTAATTAAGTCATAAAATTTTAATATTTAAAAATAAAAAACTTATAAAGTAATATTTTTAATGTTTAAGTTCTAATATGTTAATTTTTATATTAATTTTAAATATAATTATGAAATGATATTTAAAAAGAAATATTATATAATATTGGATCAGGTTGGGCCAACCGATGGGTGGCTTGGTCCCAGTTTAAAAATGCATCGAGTCTTTTTTTTTTTAATCTGAACTCAGTCTGACTTTACATTGAAATCGAGTCTAACATGACCTGAATAGTTTAGGCCTTGATTGAATTATAAGGCTGGGTTGAGTCATGAACACTCTTAATTTTATGTAAGAATTTTTAAATAAATAAATAATCGTGAATGAAATATCCTTGAAGAATAGTTGACTACTAAAAAAGAAGTTGTCTCTCTTTAAAAATGTGTGCATGTATGTACTCCCACGAGAAAGAAAAGCAAGTACCCCCATTTTATTATACTAAAAGAGATGTTAGCATAATAAAATTGAATTACACTTTAAGCATGAGAATTTTGATTCAATTTTTAAGAATCGTATTTTATGAAAATTTATATTCGACAACTCATATGAGTTAGCCAAAAACTA
Source organism: Castanospermum australe (assembly GCA_019955255.1). Classification (NCBI taxonomy): domain Eukaryota; kingdom Viridiplantae; phylum Streptophyta; class Magnoliopsida; order Fabales; family Fabaceae; genus Castanospermum; species Castanospermum australe. The sequence continues at coordinate 467,492 of NSJW01000826.1, forward strand.
ATTTTATACATTGATTAAAAGGGAAAAAAAGATTAATTGAAAGTATGGAAAAAAGGAAAACACTAATTTGAAAGGAAAAGAAAAAACCCCCACTTTGAATATAGTGCAATTTTCATTTTTCACACACTAAGTTTCCTTAAAGTTCCTGAAATATTGCATTTACAGCTTAATTTCTCCATTTGATGCCCACACGTTGTTGCATAACTTTGTGTGATGTAGAGTAGGATAGCCACCAATGCCCAATGGGTGTTGGTTTATTTCATCTTTTCATGCTCTCTTTGGCAACTTCACTACACTCTATGTTATCATTAATTAGCTTGCTTGCACTCCTCAGTGTCACTGGGTCTACCTCACTCTCCTTTTCCGTTATCCACAAAGTAACTTGTCAAATTGGCTTTGCTTCTTGGCAATGTCTTCTTCCATCTCTACGCTGCCTTCTACTCCAACCTTTTGCTTTTCTTTTTTCCCAATCTTTCTTCGAGGTCACTTGGATTCCTCCTCATATGTTTACTGCTACCCCACTATTTTCTTATATTTATTCTTACAGTAAAAGGTATTACTGTTGAACGAATATCAATAAAATTGGAAGAAAGACAAAGGAAAAAACGAAAAGCAGATTCAACACATTTTTTTCGAATTATTTCTATATTTTTTTTTATAATCAATCATTATATACACTAATTTGAAAAAAAATATTATTATAAAAAAATTATATAAGCCCCTTTTAGAAACTAATTCCACAGCCAGGCTTCCAGTAACTATTTAATAATTTGATAAAATGATAATAAAAATTATAAAAAAATAATTATATAAGTAAAAATAAAAATGCAAATTAAAAGGCATAATAATGTCTCTTAAGATGTTAGATGAAAATTAAATGAAAAAAAATTAGTATCTTAAAAAAAATAAAAACTAACAAGTATTTAATATTTATTTTATTTATTAATTAAAAAATTATAAAAAATATATTAAGAGAATATAAAACTATTTTTTAATATAGAAAAGGGGGAGTGAATGTGGAGAAGGCGTCGCGTGCTAAGGAAACCGATATACGCATGATTTACTACTTTTCAGGCGGGTAAGCGTTCGGTTACATCCCCAATATCATAATTAGAAGATACATTCGGCGTCGTTTTGCGTCACGAGAAACCCCCCTTCTCTGACGCATTGTCCACCGTCCGTTTCAGGATAAACGGTTGTGATCTTTGTGGGAGAATCAGAAACGAGCCCATCGTGAATGAGTTATTGGATCAACGGTTCAGGATGATGAACGGAATCGCGAACGAGAATAGTTATAGTTGAATTGGGCCCAGAGGGTGTGACACAGTGCCAGCCACAGCCAGGTACTTTTCTCCCTTTAAATTCTCTGCTTCTCTTTCTCCTTCTTTTCTCAATTCTCCCTCTTCGCTTCTCGCTTTCCTCCCTTCCAAATTCTGGTAACCGCATTCTTCTTCTTCTTCTTTTTCTTCGTGCCTTCTCTCATTTTTCATTTTTTTTTATACAATTTCAATGCATTTCTTTTCATCGAATTTCAATGCAGTTTTGTTTCGTGGGTTTTGCGTTTGTGTTTGTCCCCATTACTCATAAACAGCTGTGAATTATAAGTGATCCGTTTCAATTTTTATTTTAGTCAGTTAGTCACAATTGCTTTGTTTCTCTAGCAAATTGAAATTATTTTCTTCTGCTCCCTTTCTTTCCATCGAAATAAATAGAAACATCTCTAGGACTCGTTTTTAATGCATGCATTGGCCGATTTTTATTCTAGTCATCCATATTGTCGCGCACAAATTTTTGTACAATTCGATGGATTTCATTTTGTTATAAAATCTTTCTAGGACTGACTTATTTTCAATGCGTGCATTGGTGCAATCAATGGGGTTTATGGTTTAATTGTTACTAGGAAACATGTGCACTGACAGTCTGGCACAAGAAAATTCGAAATGTCACATCTTATGAATTACTGTATTCAGCGTTTGCACTTTCTATATCTTGCAGCACCCTGAAATAACATTTTTTTTAATTTAAATTTTTTAAAAATTTCCTTTGGGTTAATTTTTTATTAGCCTTTTTTTTTTTTTTAATCTGAGGTTGAATTTCTCAATTTGGATGAACAGGTGAGGTCAACATGGGAAACAACTTCAATGCGGTTGTGTTGTGCTTTTGTCTGTCAACACTGTTGTTTTCTCTGGTGTCCTCAGCACCCAACGATGGGTTGCGTAGGATTGGGCTGAAAAAGATTAAATTGGACGCTGACAACCGGTTAGCTTCTCGTCGGGGGTTCAAAGATGGAGAGTCATTCCGGTCTTCTATTAGAAAGTATATTCTCCAATACTACCTTGGGGGCGTTCAGGATACCGATATTGTTGCATTAAAGAATTACTTGGATGCTCAGTACTATGGTGAAATAGCCATTGGTACCCCTCCTCAGAAGTTCACTGTAATTTTCGACACGGGCAGCTCTAATATGTGGGTGCCATCGGTTAAATGTTACTTCTCGGTGAGCTTTTATACACATACCTGCTACGAATATGTATCTTATTTATTTCCTCATTTTGATAACTTATTCGTGGCATTTTACATATTGGTGCAGCTTGCGTGCTACGTACATGCCAAGTACAGGTCTAGCGAATCAAGTAGCTACAGGGAAAATGGTTTGTGTTCCTCGTCCTGTCTAATGAGGCTCTGGAGTTAACTTCGTTTGTTCAGTCTGTATTGAGGTTTTGCACTTTGCTAGTCTGACAACGCTTAGTAGGAAGTGCTTTATTCTTTGATCATAACTTCGATTCGACTAACACGAGAAGTTTCTCTAGGATAAATTCTCAAGACTTCTGTAATTGCATAAACATCTTTTCATTTTTCTGAGTAGGTTGAAGTCTTGTCTAATTTTGTCTGTATTATATCTATACGAACAAGCATGTATTTTCTAAGTAGTGTTTCAAATTGTGGTTCGCAACCGCAATTGCAGCCGCAATATTGCTGTTGCAGGAGTATCCACAAACGCAATGCAACCGTAATTGCAGCCGGATCAACCTCATTTTTCCGCAATTTTTAGAAAACCATGTTTCCAACTGATTGAGAAGGGGGGTGGGCTTACTGGGCTACTGAACGTCATACTGCTATCATATTGAAGGATCTAAAGTTTGAGATTTTTACCACCCCATTGAAGTACATAACAAATTTTTGAAAATTATTGGTAATACCATTATTGAAGTTGTTTGTGACATATTTGTAATTTGGTTTGGCATATCATAATTCATCACTTATGAAGTAACATTTGTTTACTTTTTCATCTATTTGGGCTACTTGACATTTTACACCAGCAGAATTGCTGCTGGGATGTTGTCTTTTCTTTCTTTTCTTTTTCTTTCACACAAGAATTTGTCTTCCTGTTATTTAGGGACTTCTGCTGCAATTCAGTATGGTACTGGAGCAATTTCTGGTTTCTTTAGCAATGACAATGTCAGAGTTGGTAACATAGTTGTAAAGGGCCAGGTAATGCTGATTGTCAATCCCTTTTACTTTTTCTTTTCCTTCACACTGACAGAGGAGGATGAGTTGGCTTCTTTCATAATATGTTGATCAATCAATTGATATAGTGTACCTTTTGATCCCCATCAGGAGTTTATTGAAGTAACTAGAGAGCCTGGTCTTACATTTTTGGCTGCCAAGTTCGATGGTTTACTAGGACTTGGATTTCAAGAGATATCAGTTGGAAATGCTGTTCCAGTGTGGTATCTGTGCACATTTAAATTTTGATTCATCATTTGTTGAAAGTTTATTTAATCTCTATTTCATTATGAAGCACTTGCCTGTCACAGGTACAATATGGTTAAACAAGGTCTTATTAAGGAACCAGTATTTTCATTTTGGCTCAATCGTAAATCAGAAGAAGAGGAAGGGGGCGAGATTGTTTTTGGTGGTGTTGATCCTGCTCACTACAAAGGCAAACACACTTATGTGCCTGTGACACGAAAAGGATATTGGCAGGTTTCTTATAAAACAATGTGTTTTATACTTATAATGCACTTGTTATTTGTTTACTTCTTTTCTTTCTTAACTGCATCTTTTTTTTTTCTGGACAGTTTGACATGGGAGATGTACTTATTGGTGGTAAACCCACTGGTATGTGTAGAAAACATATTAGCAGAAATACCTATTTGTTTCTCCTATGATATGATTTTGATTGTGCTTTCATAAATGGTTCATGGTTTTAATTCATTGGTACTGACATGAGCATATTGTCATTCAGGATTTTGTTCAAATGAATGTTCGGCAATTGCAGACTCGGGGACTTCTTTGTTGGCAGGTCCAACGGTATGAATTAATGCTTGTAGATATAGGCTGCTATTTAGATTTTCATTTCTGACTAGAATTTGATAGATAAACAAGAAATTGGTGAATGCATAGTCAACTTATGATATGCATCAGTGCATCCCTTATGCCTCCTTCGATTTCGCTGTAAGATAGTTTTCAATTTTATCATGGTGACATACGCAGCACCCAATTGGTTCTCCATTGGTTCTCCTTGTGAGGCGGTTTGTTTTAGTTGGTTTGTGAGCATTTTCTTTAATATTATTTTTGGACCTTTAGAAATTGACAATTGTGATTTCATTGTTTACACTACCAAATGAAAGAAGGTCTAACAAATGCTTTTGACTAGCTTGTTTCTATGATCAAATATGTGGTTTCGTTCTTGTAGACTGTAATTACAATGATAAATCAAGCAATTGGAGCAACTGGAGTTGTAAGCCAAGAATGCAAGGCCGTTGTTTCACAATATGGACAAACAATCATGGACTTGCTTTTTGCTAATGTAAGTACCATTTTGAATTAATTCTTTGCATATTTTGTTGATTAGATTCTTGCCTTTGCTCATGAGTGATATGGTCATCTTTCAGAATGAATTTTCTTATGGTTTTCACTTGCTCATGTAGGCGCAGCCAAAGACGATCTGCTCCCAAATTGGATTGTGCACCTTTGATGGGACTCGTGGTGTTAGGTAAGGCACAAAGATATTATTCATCTTTTATCATTTAGATACCTTAATATATTTAATTTACTGTGAATGCCATTCTATTAAAGAGCCTTTCAATTTTTCCTGTAGTATGGGCATCGAAAGTGTGGTGGATCAGAAAGAAAGAAAATCATCTGGTGGCTTTCCTGGTGCTGCTTGTTCTGCATGTGAGATGGCTGTTGTTTGGATGCAGAACCAGCTGAGGCAGAATCAGACACAAGATCAGATATTTAACTATATCAATGAGGTGAGTGAACTAGTCTTAATTTTACTATTTGAGTACTCAAATCCCGCTGCTCCTCTTGACTCCAGCCTCATGATGATATTGCAGCTTTGTGATAAACTGCCTAGCCCAATGGGAGAATCATCTGTTGACTGTGGAAAGATCTCTTCAATGCCTATTATTTCCTTCACTATTGGTGGAAGAACTTTTGACCTTGCCCCACAGGAGGTATAATGTCCTCAAACCTGATGAGTTGCTTTTGCATGGACTGATCACTAACTGTATTTAATTATGAAAAAAGAATTCGTGAAGAGAAAAAGGAATTATATTGTTGGAGGAAAAGACGACATCCTATGAAATAAATTAAGACAAGAACAGACTTCAGCTGAAAAGAGATTTCTAATGTCTGTGATTTGCAATTTCAAGTCTATCACTGAACTTTCCCTAAAGAACCATGGGCTGAAACCCTAAATAAGCCGCAAAGTTGAAGACAATCTTATTCAATGTCATATTTTCCATATTTATCCAAAATCTGGGTTGTGAGTGTAAAGAAAAAGTTTCATGCATGAATGGCTGTCCTGTCTCATGTTTTCTATCTTCCTCATCCAGTTTTCTATTTGATTTCTTCAGTACATACTCAAGGTGGACGAAGGTCCCGCACCTCAATGCATTAGTGGCTTTACTGCTTTGGATGTTCCTCCTCCACGTGGCCCTCTTTGGTACATTAAACTTCTTTTACTTGCTTGATACATAAACTATATCATTTGCCTTTTGATTGTGATGCATTTGATTTGATTCTCACTTTAATGGCTTCTGCATAAATGCAGGATCCTTGGAGATGTCTTCATGGGGCCCTATCATACAGTCTTTGATTATGGTAATCTGAGAGTCGGATTTGCTGAAGCAGCATAGAGAATGTTCCCTTGTGTCTCGTAATGGCACCCGTTATTTGCGAGTAGTTTGTATACCTTTACAAACATAATTGGCTTAAAATTGTGGCTCGTATATATCAATACTTTCTCGGTCCCTCCCCCATGCACAAACTAGCTTTACATGTATCTGTGGGGCTGTGGCCGAAATTGGGGCCCTAGACTATGTCTGCATGTTTAGTTGGAAGGGCGTAGATATGGCTCGTGATTCCTTATTTTCTTCCTTCTTTTTATGTTGTTTCGCGAGATGTATGTACGAGTTTTCTGATAAGTAACGAGGCAGGTCTCATCTAAAAAGTAAACAAAAAAAGGGGAAGTCAGATGCTTCGAACTAGGTATGTAATATGACATTAGTAGTATAATATAATACAATAATGAAAGCAATTCGTGGTAATGATACTTAGAAGGGACAAACAGAAAATAAAAGGACCGATGGATGGTTGACAGATTTCAAAAAGTGATGGCATTTTTCAATTTAGTGCTCTTGCGTTGGGCCTTGAAGATGTATGTTTACGTCCACCTCTTGAATAATTTGTTTGTTAGGCATTTTGGGATTCTAAAATTACCCTCCAAAGAGTGGGAAGGAGTTCAACATTAAAGCGTGTCTTGTAGTAGGGATACGGGATTTGGGATTTAGCGCCGTTTGGCATGGAAATATATCAGACTACTGTGGTGAGTTACGGAAGAGGGTGTCGACCAAAAAAAAAAAAAAAAGAAAAGGGTGAATTATAGTTTACCCCCCCCCCTTTTTTTTATGAGACGAAACTTAAAACTCGTTTAAATTTATCCTCTACCCCATTAATCTAATTTGACTAACTACAGTCTAACTCTGTTAACTTTTCTTAATCTTTTTAAAAAAGCTTAATATAACAATTAGATTCCTTTGTTATGAAGCTAACCTTACAAGTTACAAGTAGTTATAATAAAATTATTAACTTTAGGCTGGAAGAAGATTATTTGATGACTTTTTATTATTTAAAATTCATGTCATACTTTTTTTATTATTAATATGAAGTATAATTTTCTTGTAGTATAACTTGAAAAGAAATAGAATTTGCCAATATCTTGCTAATGGAAGATGGAATTGAAAATTTATATATTCTTTCCGTAGCATTGTCGCGTTTACAGCAATATGTTAGTACAATCCGTTATATACTTTTTATTTAGTGAGAATTATAGGTCTATTTGAAAAATAGTATGAATTATTAAGAAAAACAAAAAGTTTGTATCAATGAATTATATGATAATTAGTGGGATCATAAAAATTTAAAAATAAAATATTGGGTAAATTACACTTTTTACCATTACGAAGTTTTTTGATTTGATACTAAGCTCAATTTATAATATTAATTATAGTTAATTCTAAAGTTAAAAGAAATATTCTATTAACAAAATTAAATGAAAGTTAACCAATTTTGTCAAAGACGATAAATGTACAAGTTAAGTGAATATTAAATTTATTGTCAAGTCAAAAAAATGTCAAGATTTAGAGTGTAATTTATTGAGAGGAAAAATATATGTACCTGAAAATTTTCCTGTACGACACTGAAAGATCAATTGCTGATTCAACGGAAATTCCGAAATAGGCAGTAATAGGGAAAGAATCAACATACCAAAATTTTCTGTAGTTTCAAGTCAATTCTGGTTAATTTGCTAAACTTTTAAGTCGATTCAGGTTTACATGTTATATTTGAATTCATAATTTATTGTCTCAACTTTAAATTTATCACTAATATTATGAATTTAGCTTGAGGTGGCAAATGGATTGCAGTCATCAATCTCTTGCCTAAAATAGGTTAAGCCATCAATCATAGTTGTGACAAATGCCATACATTTTGTTTCTGCGGTGATTTTGAAGAAACCAATTAAGCTTTAATTTTATTCCTTCTGCTGACTAATGCTTCAGCAAAACTGGGTTCGGAATCGCTTGACACGAAGGCCAAGATTTCATTTTAAGTACGTTATCATATCATTCACAAATTTTCATAAAATATAGATTACTATTGAATATTGCTTGTATTTTGTAAAAATTTCAATTCGTTGTGTCAATAGTTATTCATTCCAAACTCTATTAATTTATTCACGGACATGGATCATGACTTTGTATGCAATTCTTTTTAGTAAAAGGCAATGTCACTTACACAAGTCTAATATTTATAAGTTGAGCACAATTATACATATAATAACACCAATAAGTTTAGCCGAATAAATAAATAAATAAAGGTACGACTATGAGGTGAGGTCTCTTCTACGACTGAGTAAGAGGCAAGGAGAGGGTGCTTGAAATTTGGGTTGAAGAGGAGACAGAGAGAGAGAGAGTGGATTTAATTTGAAATTGAAAGGAAAGGCACAAAAGTGGATGATGCACCGTACAGCATGCTGCAGCGTGATCTGATTCATGCATTGCACACTCAGAACTCTGAAGCCGAGGAATCAAATCAAAGATTATTGGGGGAATAGGTGGGTGGCATGTGCTGACAGAGACTTTGATGATTGGCTCGCTTGAAATTGACGCACCCTTTGATTCCGTAACATTCCGCACGCAAAGCGTCAACGCCGCCCCCGCACTCTCTCCCTCCTTTCCACCGAAAAAGAGGTTCAAATGTTAGTAACTGTCCAAAATAGCTGCACACTCAGCCTCCCTCACTGTCTCGTCACTCCCTCTCCCTCTTCCTCGTTCTGATTTTTTAGTTACACAACTACACAATGGGAAGGGACAGCCTGGTCGGTATTTTTTGGCAGTAAAGCTTAGTGCGACGTGTTAGTTGGCTCTTTGGCTTTTTCCTTTTTCTACAACCACACTCCAACTGTTCATTGTGTGTGAATTGTGATGTGGGTGGGACGCAATCAAACACCCTTGCCCTTGACGCTTGTGGGCTTCACTCTGCACTCATCGTAAATTAAGCCTGCTATTCCTCCCTCCCTCCCTCTTTCTGATCTCTCTCTCTAGCTATAGTGAGTTTTTGCTTTTCGATTGACTTTCCCTGTTGCCTTTCATTTTACTTCGCATACAGTCCACCTAACTTCGCAGATAAACTGGTAGTTCTTTTAAAGTAGAGCCCCATATCCTCTCCCTTCAAAAATCAACAAGTAGCTAGATCGTTGAAGTGATTAATTAGGAGGGTGTGGGTATATTAGAACTAACCTTCTACAATTCTAGTCAATAATTGACATTCACCAAATTGAACAGATAAATAGTAGGCAGTCAAGGTTCCAATATACACAGGATTGATTATTCTTGCCTAACTCGAGCGAATTCCGGTCTAGTACTGAATTGAATCCATCTTCAGTATGTGATTATTGTGATGGTTTTCGTTTCAAACAGCATCCTGTGCCTATTTATCATAGAATATAATTCAAGGATTGTTTAGCAAAACCCATCCAGCTTTGGACACACCACGTGCCATCGTACAACACGGATCATGGACATTTTTACGAATGGCGTGGACCTGTTAAGGTCAACCTAACTATATATTGGTAACTAAAACAAGTCAATCCCTTCACACATAATTGAAGTAACGAAGTCCAAAACATCATTTTTTTTTCTTCCCTCGTTTTCTGTGGGCTTCTTGCAGATTACATAGCCGTGGAATATGCCACTGGGATGTTCCATTGTATCGTGCCTAATTCCCTCATTACCTCATGATTCACGAAGCCAAGGCCAAGCACCCCTGGCACCGCAATCTTAGCGCGCACCACATCACACGAGCACGTGCCACCATGTGCACTTAGCTCATTCATTCACTCACTCATTGATGCCTAAGCCAAGGGATGCATGGCCAGACCGGCCCACAACAACGAAAGCTCTCTCTCTAAACCCCACCCAACCCTACTTTTGACACGTGGATCCCTCCCAGGATAAGATTGTGAGGGAGAGAGACGGCGGCCGTCCATTGACACAAGCAAAAGTGAAGACACAAACTTTTTTCACATCACAACTTGTTGTTAGTTGTTACCCTTTGCACTAAGCGAACAAAACCAAACCAAAGTTTTAACCTGTGCTATATATAAATGTAGAAATTCAGAAGGGTAGCTCCCCCCAAACCATAAGTAACATACCACACCACAACACTCTCTCAACTCCCTGCCTATCTATCTACCTAGCTATCTCCAATCTCTATGGACTGGACTAGGGGCCACACCCTCGGCCGGGGCTCCACCGCCACCGTCTACATAGCCGAGGCTCGCGGTTCCGGTCAGGTGTTCGCCGTCAAGTCGGCGGAGCTCCACCATTCGGATTTCCTCAAGGGGGAGCAGGGGATTCTTTCCACACTGAGGTGTCCTCAAATTGTGGCCTACAAAGGTTGTGATGTTACGTTCGAGAATGGTGCACTCTGGTACAATTTGTTCATGGAGTATGCACCTCACGGGACGATCGCCGACGCAGTTCGCGAGCGCAAGGGTGGTCTGGACGAGGCCGTGGTCGGGTCCTACGCGCGCCAAATTCTGCTTGGGCTGAACTACCTTCATTCGAATGGGATAGTGCATTGCGACGTGAAGGGACAAAACGTCTTGATCACGGACGAAGGGGCCAAAATTGCTGACTTGGGTTGCGCTCGGAGGGTTGGTGGAGAGGTGGCGGATTCTGGTGGGGTGATTGCGGGCACGCCGGCGTTCATGGCACCTGAGGTGGCGCGTGGGGAGCAACAGGGGTTCCCTGCTGACGTGTGGGCTCTGGGATGTACGGTCCTGGAGATGATAACCGGAAAGGCGCCGAGGCACGACGTTTCTGACCCGATGGCAGCGCTCTATCGGATCGGGTTCTCCGATAAAGTGCCGGAGATTCCGTGCTTTATGTCGGAGCAAGGCAAGGATTTCTTGAGCAAGTGTTTGAACAGGGACTCCAGAGAGAGGTGGTCGGTGGATGAGCTTCTCAGACACGGATTTGTTTGGGAATCGAGTTCGACGTGGAAGGAATTTGCATCTGATAGCTCTGATTCGGACACTCCCACAAGTGTGTTGGATCGAGGCTTTTGGGACTCATTGGAGACAACTCAGGATCCGACACATGATTGTTCCTTGAATTCTCCAAGTCCTAGAGACAGAATTCGGAGGTTGTGTGGGGATGCTACGACGTTGTTTGCTGCTGAGCCCAATTGGGAATGGGATTGGGATGACCATTGGGTCACAGTGAGAAGCAATGGGGTCAAGGAGTTGGAGGGGTTCCCCATCCCCAATGGCCAGGGGTCTATTGAAAAAACAGACGATTGTGGATCAGATACTGTTTGCATCTTTAGAGAGGAGGATGGTTTGGTAAATTTTTATGAACCCAAAACTGTAATTATCATTGGAATTGAATTGAGTAGATGGAATGCGCATATTGATGATTGTTACCTTAGCAGCAACTATTGTTGTTATAAATCATTATCAGGCTGTCTATGTATAAAGATTGTTCCCCAAGGAAAATTTGATTCTCTAAACAGAGAAATTTTTATCATGAATTGCTTTCTGCTCTCTCTTTCCCTCTTTAATTTCACTTTGGATGAATTGAACTCTTTTCAATTTAGGTTACAATGGGATAACGCGTGCCCAACATAATGGTAACTGGGCCAAATTTAATTCCATACATAGCTACGAGCCTACACTACGACTTAACGCCTAGTTTTGTGAAGGTAACTAGTTGAATCTAAGCTATTTTAATTTAATATTTACTTTAAAAAATGGGCTTAGTTGAGATTTGTTTGAAGAAATGAACTGAATTACTCTCTTTTCTAGTGTAAATTTTAATGGACAAAATATAGTTGAATTTATGCGTACAACATAAATTAAAAACATGTAAAGTTCTTCCATTTCAAACTTCTAATTGAAAAAGTTTTCAAGGATTTTGTTTTGACAAAATTTTCAAATTAAATGTAGCTCCAAGCATTATTTTTAGAACTAGAGTTGCTGCAAGGCCTGGTCTGACTCTTTGCAATTCTAAATATGTGGTAGTTGACAGTGACACCCTCCCAATGGAGGCTCCAATCTATCCTGTTCTCTTTCCTAATTTATCCTAATTTCCCACGGGAAGTGTTTCCTAAGCTGTGAGGAGCTCACTGTTGGTGCCTTTCTATTCTTGTACGCATCAGCGTCACTATGGTTATCTTAGTGATTCATACTGGTGACAACTTTTTAATGTAAAAACAAAAACATCGCTATGGTTAACGCTTTTGGCTATGCTTAAAAAAAATTGGAAACATTTTTCAAGAAGTAAATAAAATCAAGATGTTGGATTAAAAATAAACTATTGATGACAAACAGTTAACTAAATTATACAACACCTTCCATATAGCAAAATCGCACATACATGACATATATTTCTTTAACACGAGAGAAATGAGAAAAAAAATTATTGAACATTTGGGCCAACCAATTTGTGAGAGGATCCTCCTTTAGTGGTGATATGTAAACCACTGGAACAGAGGCAACATATCCTCTGTTTCCTGATGTAGGCAAATAAAATATTTGTTGAATTCCTTATTTATGTATAAAATATAAAATCATTCCAAACCTCTGTCTAATAATTTAAACTTTCAAGGAGAATTGATTTTTATTATGATTTTTGTTAAGAGATATTCACGTTTTAAATTTAAAGAATTCTTATGTAAGAGATAATGTTAAAAAATATAAAATTATTTTTTACACCTTTCCTTATTTACTGATTAGTCCTTGAAAATGCAACTAATATTTTCAAATATTTGAGTATCCAATGCAAATTCAATTAACATATTTAATTATGTTATATCTAATGTTATCTTGCTGAACACTAATAAAAATATGGAGAACCATAAAATTGTATATAGGATGAGATTAAATTAGAAAAATTCATGAACTTGATATACTTTAAATTAACCATGAATAAAACATCAATAAATATAAAGATATAAGATGAGTATTTGGTTTAATTGAAATAGTAATCACTTTCTTTTCAAGGTAATCTCACAATCACATATATTATTTCCCATCGGCAATACCATTAAGCATGTCTGTTTATATTGCTTGAAGACAAATGTTGTTGCTGCCCATATTTACAAGGCCAACGTTGGTCTTCAAGCGGTCAACGAGCATGGAAATTCCATAGGCCATATAACAGCAAATTTAGTATTTGTTTGATTAAAATTTATAAACTTATTTTTGGATGAACTTAATTTTACAAAACTTGATTTTGGTTAAAAGTGAATTTGAATGAAAATTTATGTTTGATAAAAAACACATTTAACTAAAAAGTAAAATAATTGCTTCAGACCAAATAAATTTTAAAAATTAAAATTACATTTGACAAAAAAATACAAATGTCAGAATAAATAAGAACAAAAAAAAATTCATTTGAACCTCAAAAAACCGGTAACCCTAATCAATTTGGGTTGATTATTTAGCAAGTTACAATGGCCGTCAAAACAAAATCCCCAAAAAAAAAAAGACTCCTATTAATTTTTTAATCATAATTTACAAATACTTGTTTTTAAAATTATATCCAACATCTAAATGTCAAAATATATCCAATATTCTTATTGTTAAATGATAATACACCAAAAGGCTTCCTAAACAAGAAATGCGAAGAGGTGAAAGGGCTTCTCGTTGTTGTTTGGGAGCATTGTCCCCCTTTGATGTCTGGATATTATGTCAAAATAAAAGGAATATTACTATATAACATGACATGAGGAGATAGTTTAATTGGGACACAGAAGTGTATGGAATGCCATTGTTATTTTGCGAAGGATGAGAAAGGCAGTATTCGTTTTGATTGCACCAATGGTGGGCCGCGGAAAGAAGACACAACTGCACAATGCACATGGTCTGTCTAAGCTAACAAGCAAGCCACATCCAGAGATTGTGTACAGTGTAAAGTTGCTTTCAACATTGATCAGGTTTTGCAGTTCTCTCTTTTTTCCTTTTTCTCTAAAATGCCACGCAAATTTCGTTGACAAAATATAGGTGACACGGGTAACACAATTCATTGTACCCAAGCACATGGGGCAAAAAACTACGACGTGGTGGGATGAGCTGGGAATTAGAATACTTACCATGTAAGATTAGGTACTTGACTATATATAGTTTAACCCCAAAAGGGATAGGTACATAGAATTAAGTCATCTTCTCTTAGGGGATAAGGTAACCAACCCACTTCACCATCCTGCAACTGTCTGTACATATAATTGCAAAGCACTCTTTAACCCTTCAGTTCTGTCCTTTTGGGTAGGAAAATAATTGTAAAAAAAAAAATAAGAAAGCTTTGATCTGTGCTACTGCTACTTTAATATTGCTCTAATCTTTATATTAGTGTTTACACATAAGTTACGATTCTTATTTCTATTTGTTGGTCCCCTGGAACTCATAATAGAGAGCGGACATTTCTCTCGTAGTGGAATAAAAACTGGTAAAGGGGTGGATAACTATGATGGGGCAAGTGTAAAAAGAATAATTAAATAGTAGTTAGATTACTGATAAGAACAATCAAGGGTCTTCTAGAATTTGGATAAGAGTATGGGAGTACATATGGGGCAGGCTTGTGTCCTCAATGTGGATAAAAACAATGTTGTGTATGACTGTAGTTTCATCAGCTGCTTGGACGAGACAGAGAAGAAAGCATTTTCGAGGGAATTTTGAGTTCTTTACATAGATGGCCGGCTTTTTTGTGCACCTAGAAGGAGGGGCAGTTAGTGAGGTTGGGTGACTTTGTTGACATGGATAAAGTGAGGATTGCATAATATTTGCAAGTAAGATCAAGTATGTGAATTGAATTATTGTTAATTAATTAGGTAATAAGCTAACCATTG